>CM056376.1:135939722-136348628 GCA_029718625.1 Synaphobranchus kaupii | reverse complement strand
TCAGTAAAATAGTGGACCTTTTAATTGCCCAGGAGCTAGCCAGCTGAATGGCATTGTTTGTGTTCTCCAAAGGGAGAAGGGCTATAGCATGTAACCTCATGCATGATTTGACTAATTTGCAGGTTTTACAGCAAATTAATAAATAAATAAAAAAACATATATTTTACAAATAACTATAATCAGCAAATTTAAATGTCTAAAATTGATCTAAGAAATTGTAGCCCACAATATTCCTGACAGAGTTTAACAAAACATAATTTATGTTTTGACTTGAGAGCTTAGTGATTTTGTTTTTGAAGGAATAAGGCCATTGTCGCAATACTTTAAATGATACAGCTCCACACTTAAATTGTAGACGATAAACAATATGACTGATTACATTTTTTTAATTATTTGGAATTAATTTATCAACTGATATCTTAAGATATTAACTGGGGAGTGTATTTGTTTTTATTTTGAGGGGTTGTCACAAAGCAGGGAGCTTGTTGTAATGAACTCATTCGCTGCGGAGTTTATGTTGCTGAGCTAGGCTGAGGCTCGTTGACTAAGCCTCCCGTCCAACGGGGGCACCCTCACTCAGATCCAGAAGGTGGAACAGATACATGCCTGGAGGCCATACAGAATCCCCAAAGACTGTGCAGTCTTGGAGCCGATGCCAGGGTGCCCTCTGTCTGTCACTTTTCATTATTGAATCAATAACAGTCTATTTACCTTAAGGTTCTCCTATGGGACTCACTGTCAGAGTTAACCCCAGAGGTGTGCCAAGGGCTGGTTCCATTCATCTTGAGCTTCTGTCAGTCTGAATGGAGCGTGAGCACAATGCTGTGGAAAGATAGCACGCATACAGGCCCAGGCCCAGCCTCAATTTAAACACCTTGCACTTTCTTCATAAGGACAAGAGATGTATATGATCCAAATACTTTGCACGTACTGTATATAAAAAGACTCTCTCTCTCTCTATCTCTCTCTCTCTCTCTCTCTAGATAGTGGGAAAGAGAGATGTGTTTCCATTTCCCATATGTATTTTCCAAATAAAAATCAAGAGAAGTTTAGCTAAAATAAAGAAGATTTGAATAAGTGTAACACATGGGCAAATACATAGCAACGCAACATTAGCAAATGGGGTCATTAGCATTTATCTAATTTTGATTATTGTTTTAAAAAACATGAAAACACTAAATGCTAAACTACTACAACCCCAAAACAAGTTGTCATTAATTTCTCAGAATTGTTCATTGTTAAAAAAGGCTACTACCATTTCTCTAACGATTTTCAAAACCTTGACTGCCAACAACAACAAAAAAATTCTCCATCAATGCTTCATTAAACAGTATGAATGGGTTACATTTTAATTTCTTAAAATTTTATTATAGTCCAATTTCAGACTGTAAATAATTGTTCCATTCTCTACACATTTCCTCATTACTTATAAAGGGTGTAAAAAATTTTGTCCTGAGCTGAAATTTAGTGGGTGAGATTCATATTTAATTCAGAACCGATACATGTACAGAGGGTTTATTTCTGTTCGCTATAATAAAACTGCAAGATTAAAAAGTGGTCTTGGACTCATTCTTTATGCTGAAATATTAATGCTATTGGAGAAGTTATATGTTTTAGGAAGGGTAATTAGAGCTCATAAAAATGTACGGTTACTTTTTTTTTTTTTTTGCAGCACTCTCAGAGAAGCTGTGAGAAAAGGTCACTGAAATGGTTCTCGGATCTAGCCTCAACATCTGCCTGGAACTATCATTACTCTTACAAAAAGGTATATACGTTTGCCCCAAGGCAACGTATGGAAACTGGTACTACTAATAAATTATAGTGCTGATATTGTAGATATATTCAACCCTTTTAAAGAAATATTATGCAACCCCATTATCTGACAGTGGCTGGGATTTTAGAGGATAGGGTGGGGAGTGGGCAGGCCTGGAAACCGCTCCTATCTTATTTATATCAGAGCAGTTTTTTGTAACCTTACTACTACTAAAGTACTCAATGGGTTTCAGACAAAAATGTGATGTTAATAGTCATTCTGGAACACGGGTGGATTATCTAATAGGGAACTCACCAGATGGCTATACTTTATATAATTTTCATAGAGGAACATGTTGTTATTGGGAGAAGGTGCAGCTGCATTTGCCCATACTGCTCATTTACATTTTTTTATGATTTCTTCCAAGAATTATACAATGTTTTAACCCTTTAAGGTGTAAGATCCCAAACATGTGATCAGAATGTTGTTAAGTGAACATTCTAATGCTGATGTGAATGGAGTTCTACATTTCAATAAACCTGCCTGCCTTTCCCTGGACTTTGTGCTGTGAGGTGATGTGTGCAGGCTTTGTGCTGTGAGGTGATGTGTGCAGGCTTTGTGCTGTGAGGTGATGTGTGCAGGCTTTGGCGGAGGTCATGGAGTGGCCTACAGCTTCCTTTGAAGGAATGGGAGCTTATTTCTGAAAATGAGACAGCCCAGGACAAGAAACCTTCCAGTAGTTCAAACCATAGAATATGCTATTTTGGTTCTGACCTTGTTATTTTCAATGAGAACCTTATTGACATTACCCAAAAAATCAACTTTTCATTTTAGCAGTTACTGAGCCAACAAGAACATTTTCCAAAAGAAGCGCTGTCTCTCTTTCAGATTAAGAATACAATGCCATGTGAAGTGTTTTGTTATGCCTTTCAGGGTCAAATAAAAAAGTGAGAAATATCCTGCCTGAAAGCAAATTACACTTCAATAAGCAGGCATTTAGCCAATGCTGAAAAAAAATTGTAACTCAGTAATTGTTATTGAAAATATTGAAAATGTTGAGACTGCTACATTTGAGAAGAGCTGTTATTGTGTGCCATGAAGTGTGTATCTGCACGCAGGTGTGCAATACCTGGATTCATAAAGAAGCTGGAGGACCAAATATGGGACCAATAAAAGGTAAAGATAATGATGACAACCTAGACATCTTAATCAATATCGACACCTATAAAAAGAGACCCTGGAATAATATTCCAGAGATGACATGCTGATCCTATGCAATAAATTATCAATGAACCTGTGATGCCACCAATAAATAAACTGGGTTATTGCCATTTTTTATAACTAAATCATGACAGCTCAAATCTGTGGGGAATATAGTGGAAACATTTGTTTTGAAGGCGCATAACAAATAAATCAGTATGAAGCAGCTGACGCTCTGACTAGTAAATCATTTTCAACTGAAGGATTAATAACCCTAAATCTTATGTAGATGAAAAAACAAGTGTAAAATGTACTTGAGTCTAGACAGAGACAAAAAACTATGCTAGCAGAGCAAAGGCATGAGCAGTCTAGTCAAGTAATCCATGACTCGTACCTCTTAATGTAACATGCACACATTCCTTAAACATACTGTATATAATCTTGATGAGTGGATATTTTATTATAATAAGATATTTTATCAAGTGGAATTCATACACACTTTTGATTCAGTTACTAGCATTCATATCAATTTTACTGCACTGCCCCCAGGCCAGGTCATTGTGGGTCTGAAGCTCTGCATAAATGGGAGTCTATTCATAGCTCAAACAGTTCTATCATTCTAACTTCATCTAACTTCAATCTAACTCCCATGAGAAATACAGGCAATATACTGCAAGTTGTTACAGACACAACTGATCTACGATCAGTGGAACAGTCAAACATTAAATTAATTTCCACTGAGTCATGGTGTCCTTCATTACAAAGCACTTGAGGCCATCATTATAAATTAATTACATATCATATAGCTATCAACTTCCTTTACATTTGTCTGGTAAACTAACTAATGTACCTCATATTGCTATGTCAATTACACGACATCACATGTATTTATAGTTGACAAGCTGGTTCATTTATTATTATTATTATTATTATTTATTATTTGTTACCTGCTTTATATATCTTTACAATGCCACTTGTATATAACTGAGTAATCTTAGGTAACTAGTTAGCTTGCTAAAATGAGTCACATTCTAACTAGATATTTGATATAAACAGAGATATATCACTTTTAACCAAGATAATGAAGTCAACTTCAGTATAGGCTCTAGGCTGCAGTCTATTGAACAAGCTAACAAACATTCCCAGAAAATCCAGCAATGCTACGTTGCCAAATGACCCACCTCTAAACCACGTCTCATTAAAACACGCTCAGATGTTTACTGTATAAAGAGCTATTCATGTATTCATGCATTGTTCACACATTGCTGCCAACTAACAATATTTTCACATTTGCAACCCGATGGACGGCATATATGAGTCAACACTCAGCTGCTAATAGACCAAAATGCACACTAAAACCATGAATTAGTAACCAATCTTAGCATATATATTTCATTATTCAACACATAATGCTCCATGTAGGACACCTACACACATGCACTCAATCCAAAGCGAGCGGTCACAGGCAAAGACAAAATAGGCCAAAATAACCATTTAAATTCGACTCACACCTCACGATCACAGACAGACACAAAAGGACCCAAAAGACAAATCACAGCGAAACATTTGTGATTACACACATACTGTGACGGTCTGCCGGAGAAGTGACTGACAACAGCACATTAAAAAGCTCTTCAATTATCTTTTAAAAAACAGCAATAGGCAAATATTAAATAAGCATTAAATATCATTTGTGGATAGAAAAAGCTGATTATTTATTTGCACCTATACATGTTAATAGATGTTTTTTTTATATTTAATACATCAAAAAAAGTTCTGTTTCTAAAGAACCTGGAAACCATTTCCCCCTTGACATCATATTATGACAGTTTGATCGTTCACATTAGTACTTTGTAAAATACAAAAACAAACAGTTTTTTTTGTTTTTACTGTCAGGCAATCCAGGTTGAGCCAAAAGCTTGTTCACTGTAGAGCCTTGAAGAGTGGCAACATTCTCCCCGTGAAATAGCTCCTTGGCGTGGTAACTTCATACTCCCGTTGATAAATGACTGCTAACTTACACATTTTGATAATAAGCTATCGGTGATAACTCTGCCCTTGACTACGACAGCGCCCTTTTGTTTCCATAGCCCTCTCACGAGAAGAGGAATAGCACGTCCAATAGTGCAGGCCTGGGACTCCACGATGGTAAGATTGAAAGAGGAGGCGCGGTAGAAGCCAGGAACCAAAAGGCCTGACCTGACATGACCCTCCTGGTATGTTGTGTTATAGGACTCTTCAAGTCCCCTAAATCTGTGGCAGCACAGTTTCTGTCTCTTTATAGTTTAAAAATATTCTCTTTTTACAGTGTAGGTAGCACAGGAGTTATGTTCTCAGCATTGGGTTCCTCTGGCTGCAGTTGAGTGTAAAAAGTAGTGTGTAAATTATTACACAGGTACTTTGATCCGGCAGGTGGAATGTTACTATAAGTGAAAATTGTCAAATTAATTCATTAAATAATTCTCGAGCACAGATAATTATTGCCGGGACCTGATGCCACACACATTCAGTTGCCCGCCTATGTGGGCCAATCTAAATCAAATGGAGGTGCAGATATCCCAGTTAAACCCACTGCATTGAAAAGGTCATCTGGATTTTACCACACTCTCTACATTGCCTCTTCCTGACACTACCATAATTATCTGTCTTATGGCGTTTGGTTTCGTATGCTTCATTATGTTTAGACTTGATATTTCCATAAGGTAAGTGTGGTAAATTTAGGGATAGCATAATAAGAAATTATTATTTCATGCTACTGACTGAACAAAAATGAAAAACCAAAAAATGAAAACATACATTTACTTGGATAGCACACTGTGATTACCCTCCTACGGGACCCTCCTGTTTTATTAGGAGTATTTTGCTAACAGAAGTAGTACTGCTCCGTTGTTGTTTTAAAACGCTGCTGGGATCTATATCGGGCAACAGGCTTCAAAGCATGGAAAGTCCATGCTCATAAAAAAGCACATTTTTGAATTTGTGATATTAAAAAATCGCATCTATTGTTCTTGTGTGCATACATCAACAAAATATCAGACTATACAACAATAGAAAAAGACATGCACTAACTGGCAACCCACCCCCTCCCCTCCCCTACCCAACCCCCAGTTTCTTAATATTGCTATGGGAAGTAATTGAGGAGACTGAAAGGTGAAATGACAAGCTTCAGAAAATACAGCCAACCAAAGACCTGAAAGCAATTAAAAGGTGTGATGCTTTGTCATCCAAGGACAGACACCGCGATGACACCGCTTGTCATCCGGAAGCATCTGGGCTGTTGGAAATTGGGTCCACTTTTCCTTGCCAAGCTGTGCAGCTGAGGGCGTGGATATTAGCGCCAGGCCCAGGGGAAGAGCTTTTGACAGCTGTCATATCCGTGTGACAGGAGTATTTACTGCCGGCCAGCCGGCTACATCTGCCCCTCTAAAGGGAAGGGTCTCCGGGAGTGAGATCAGTTATCCGTCAACGGTCAGATCGCGGGAGCGGGTGAGAGTCAGATCGGGAAACAAAAAACCCTTGCGATTGATGTGGAGCCTTAACTGGAATAGTTACACAGTAACATGTTCACCGTGCTATGTAAAATATCACTGCACACCGTTAATGAGAGGGAGATTGAACCGACAACCTTGCGCAGCCTATTGCCCGTGTTAGCTACCTATCACAATGGCGGTGTTTAAAGTTAGCTTTTTATCTGTTTCAGGTACACCAGAGAACTGTTGCTGTTCAATTACCTCACAGCTATGTCTGAGGATTCGCAAACTGGCAGACACTAACCGGGTATGCAGTAACATTAATCACTGCCTAGGCAATGCCTTGTTGCAGAAACTGTCAGATTCTGGTCTGGAAGCATAACCACATCTTTAAACTTTGACTATATCCACAATATAACGGTCTTCTGTGCCTTTTTTTGTAATTGGAACTGCACCAGGTACTTCCAATGGCTTTACTCCTACCAGAGCACTCCCAGTGCAATGAAATCATTCAAATATTATAACTTCTTCATCACCCAAAAGTCATATTAAGGGAAAGGTCTCTAAATGAGAGCGGGAAAAAAACATTAATTGCTGTTGTGGGATGTTTCAGTCAACTACACGAGACTAGACTAGAATCAGACTTGAGTCTTTCTTTTGTCTGTGTGCTCCTGGGATGTGTTACTGCTCTGTTTGTAAGTCAGATCCAGTTCCTAGGGAGCAGAACCATGGAGGCAAGTGTGGTTGTTTTACAACTGAACCTACCCCCCCCGGTCTCAGTCGTCACATAGTCCCACAAGTGTGCCCTCACAATCTGTTTCTGTTCAAATGGCTGTAACTATAAAATGGAACAAAAAAGTCTAGCTTTAGGAGAAATATGTTATTATTATTATTATTATTATTATTATTAGTAGTAGTAGTAGTATTATTATTATTTGGTTATTTGACAGGAACAATGCACATTGAAAACATTTCTGTCAGGACAACTCAAGTTTTCAAGTAACATGTTTTAATGAATGAATGTGCTGCATAATTAGTTTCGTTTGGCGGTGAATGGATCTGCTTTAAGGTACTACCCTGGAGCACGGGCATCTCCCCGCTGAACAGGAGATGACCAGAAACCCCCCGTATCAAAAGCAAATCCAAACGACAGGTGAAAGCTGGGGTGGCGGAGGGTGATCGTGAATTTTAACACAGAAACCAAAGCAAACGAGGCAGCACACAAATGAACAGCAAAGAGAGGTCCGATTCTTGGTTGAATAAGGGGCGCTCCATTAATTATGAATGTGCTGTATAATTAGTTTGGTTTGGCGCTGAATGGATCTGCTTTAGGTACTACCGTGGAGCACGGGCATCTCCCCACTAAACAGGAGATGACCAGAAACCCCCAAAACAGCAGATAATCCAGTGCCCAACCCCACTGTGTACAGCAGAGCGCCTGCTGTTCCTAAAAAATCGGGGGGACCGTACCGATATCCCTCCGTCATGGAGATGGAACACAGTTGTGATCCTGGATTATTCAACACATAATGCACCATCCATCTGCAGTGTGGCAAGCAGGACACCTACACACATGCACTATATGCGTGGTAGTAGCTATGTGTACAGCAGACCATAAGACCATATCGATATCCATCCAGCACAGACCTCCGGCCCCCCTGACTCCGCCACACCAACCAGCTCTGCAGTTGCTGCTCGCTAATCCTGGAAGTAATGGCGTCTTCCCACCACTTCCACAGCCACCGTCAGCTCCAGATCTCCGTAGCAGCTCACCGACAATCGGGCACGTTTCCGCCATGCACAAAGCACATCACATCCGCACTCACACAAAAGTAGAATAACCAAACCAAACTGAAACAAAAGAAACAACACACCGACCAACGCTCGGGAGCTTGGAGGAAGCCAACCTCCTTTAAAGCAAGTAGCAAATGTTGACGGCAAAAACAAGCATATGTAGATGCTCATCAAAAAGGTTTTTGAGCTTGGATGACGTCATTGGTATTGAGCCTAACGTAGTGTTGAAAAGCAGCAGATGTCCATCCGGCCCATGGCTTTGAGTGTGACCGTTGGGACTTTAGGAGCTGCCCTGGTAGCTGTGCCGATCCTGAATGAGTGGGCGGGGGGTAGCGTTCAGGCGGGAGCCCACAGTGTTGGCAGAGACAAAGGAGTTTGCACAGAACCAGGAGCGTTGCCAGCATTGGTCATGAACAGAGGCTCATGCGGGGTTGCATAATGGCGATAGAACGACGCACATATATTGGATGTAAGTAGCGGAACCCCCCCCAAAAAAAAAACATTGGAGACAGCAGAGTCTGACCCGGCTATGTTAGGTGACTAGTGGAGCACCCGCTATACAACTGGACAAAATGCAAGGCTATTGCATTCCTGGATTGACCTAGTCATTCTTACTTTTAATTTGAACCTTGCTATGTGAAGCCAGGCTGTGCTGCGGCCGCGTGGCTTACTATCAGAAGCGATCTATTGGTGTCGACTTTGCCGTTAGGATTTGATTGCCATTAGAATGCTTAGCTATTTCAATTCTTTGCCATTAGAGATGTTCCGCCGTTAGAATACAGCACTTATCTCATCATTCCACCAGATGTGCATAGCCTATAAAGCAGAATAAGCTTTTGCCATAAGAAATTAACCCGGCGATCCAGTGATATGCAACATCCAGCAATACATCAAATATGCACTATGAAGCAGCTAAGCGGCACTTATTAGCAGCAAGTTTTACGAGGCATGAGAGCTCATGAGCCTTTGAGCATGACAAAGATTTGTTTTTGTTAGCGCCTCCCTATTATCATTCAGCCTGTCTTTCCTATCTCTTTTCCTCTTTTCATGTAAACTGTATTTCTGACAACGTCTCTTTAAAAAGCACTATACAAATCAAATTCAATTGAACAAAAACCTTCACCCTATAACCCGAGTAATAGGGTTTACTCTATATAGATTTTATGGACTTTGCAGTAAATGGTTTAAGTGTGGTTCAATCTGTTTCAATATGGTTGAAATAACTAGAAAGATATAATGCACCTTTTACCTTTTACATCATGGATAAAAGTGTAAATATATCCATATGTTCAGTGCTGATGTATGAGGTTTAGGATGCTATTTTTATATATATATATATATATATATATATATATATATATAATATATATATATATAAATGTAGGTTACACATTCAAGACAGAAATGAAGAGAGTCTGTTCTCTCTTTTCATATTTCAGCACAATGATAAACAATGATGCTGATAAACAAATCCTTTGGATTCTTGAGCGGGCGTGCACATTTCTCACCTTGCATATCTTTCACACGGCGGCTGTGAACTCACATGAATCGCTCGTGTCTTTTATTGTCTCCGACCCCTGACCCCTTTCAGCTTCTACAGCCTTTCAATGCAACAGCCCAGGTCTACCGAGTGCGATCAGATCAATACCCGTCCCGTCCCCGTTAACCTTTCCAACACGTCCGTACATGGACTGTACGGATCTAGCCTCTTCTGCCATTGGTCTCCCACGCGTTTTCCTGTAACCTTCGCTGCAAACGGTTTATCTCTGAAACTCGACACGTTATGCACATGCATTCAGGGTGTGAAATGAACACCCGCCAGCAGCCAAATGCTGGGAAATTTTGATTGTGCCTGGTAAGACTTCTACCCTAACAATCACTTTTGCAGGTGTCCAACCAGGTTGTGTTATATTTTAAAAGGTAATGCGGCTGGTAAAATATTGAAAATGGCTGGTGATTTTTAGAATCCACAAGCCACTCTGGCCAGTCGGTGGGAAAAAATTAATTTCATGCCATGTATGCAATAACGACTAATTATGTACAGTATACATACATACCTTGTCAGAGAAGTACATTCTGCACATATATTTCTCAAACTGAGTTACTTTCATTAATATTCTGTAAAGCACCACAATGAAAATATTAGTGGTACTGGATAGGGTCTAGTTAACTGATAAAACACTGTGGTACTTTACCTGAAAACACAAACCTAGCATGTGACTGCATTTTAGTCAACAACTTGATATTTTTATTATACCTGTATCTCCTTTTAAAGGTGTATTTTAAAAATGTTTTTATGTTTTAAATGATATATTTTCTCTCTGTCCTCAATATAATTTGTTTGAGTGATTATCTCTGGTTAAATATTTTTCCTTATTTGTTCTGTCTACATCTGCTGTTTTGTACTGCACATGGAATAATTAATTGTTATAGCACATTCACAATGACAACCTGAAAATTGTGTTCCAGTACTCAGTCCAGTATGCCTATACCCAGAAACAGGGCATTTTTCATAACACGTTCCACCTTTCAGAAAGATAAATACGTGTGATGTGCCCCTTTCAGCCAGCTTTCTCCTACAGTTAAACAAGGCCAATAACCTTTGATGACTTCAGCTTTATGATCTCACACTTCTGACATGGCTGTTTGTCACCTTTTACGACCTGCTTTAGGCTATTTTTCTCATCAAGTTTTATGGTTTTCTTTGATTCGGTGAATCTGCCACCACCTCCATTTTGCGTTTAACCCTGCTTGTGAAATGTCTTATTCTCCTCAGTCACGTAAAGTCTCTAAAGTGCTTTAAACCTCACTCCTCCTGTTGTTGCCATCAATCGCATGTATAGATCAATACACATCCGTAGTAGCGAGCAAGCAAGCAGGAGAGTTATTAGGTAGCTTCATTGGAACAAATCAGTAGCTAGTAAGGAGCAAGCCAGCTACTTGGTTTACAAAATAGAGCATTGTAATAAGAAATAAAGTTTAATCCTGATCGATATCATGCTATGATGATAGCAAGTAATCAACCGGGGTCTTTTGATGACTGTCCTATGTTTATAAACAACCTTTCATTCATTTCAATGTATGGTAGTATGTATTGATGCAAACTGTATACAAAAATAAAATAAAAAAAGGATTAATCAGTTCAGATTTTTGTAAAAAAGGAAATAAACGTTTTTTACATTGCTTAAGGGTTTTCTCCGCATTACATAATTATCTCTTCCGTAGCTTCTCTGTTCCACCTGGCATGGCAATATTATACAGCAAAAACTTAAATTATACAGTATGTAGGAACCAGCTCACGCACAGGGTAAAAAAACTCACCGATGAATAATTCCAAATGGGTTCAGAAAACAAGCAAAACGCAGCATGCAGTTCAAACCCATGCAGGCAGACAGGAGCAGGCAGCGCAGCGGTGTAGTAAAGAGTGAGAGCTGATGTCCTTAAACACAGCTGTGGTGAGCCATGGATACGCGCGGGCTGCCCAGAGACCCGCTACCTAATTATCTTTCGCCGAGCTTCCCCAGCTCTGAGGTTCTGCAAAGGATACAATTCGAGTACCCTGAATTATTAATTAAAGTATGAAGCGATGGCACACTGAGTTCATTCAGTCTTCCTGCTGCCCTTGGAGACACTCGAGTGATGTTGTTCTAACGTCTCCAAAGTACCCACTTACACGAAGAGGAAGACGGAAAAGCAAGGGGTTTGACAAGCACCCCACTGAACTCAGCTCAGATACCATGCAGAAACCATGTTCATACGAGACATCGCAATGCATTTAATATAGCGCTGCTATTTTGTGCAGCTGTTCAAACAGCTAAAAAGTTAATAAATAAATAAAAATCAAGCCTTGCCATGTACAAAAGCACCATGTGGGACAATTGGTCAAACTCGGACTTATAGGAGGGAGTGGGGTCATATTTTTCAAGAAAAAAAATGGTTAACTTTGTTAATAACAATAATAATAATAATGAATCTAAAAATATAGTTTTTTAAGAGTTAGGGGTATGATAAGCTTTAAAATTCTCAAAACATTTTAAAAATTCAATAAATTACCTTTTTATGCTGCTTTCAAAGTTGAAAAGGGAAAGGAGTATTCAAGAGGTGGTCAGATTGCATAGAAATGAAACTATTTGGAGTATATATTTTGAAAAGTTGTTAGGATTGTTGTAATAGCATTGGTTTGTTAAATAGTTTGAAAAGTGAATTATGTAAAGTTGAGCTACTGTGAATTACATCCCTTTATATAATAATGATGCAAGTGTAAGGGTAGCTCTATGAGGCTCTATAAGCATATTATTATTATCTATCACAACAACATACAAAAGCATTCTATTTAGACCAGACCTATACTCTACGTACCTTTCCCCACGTATATAGCTAGGCTACCTGTCCTATGCTTATGCTAAGAGTATATACACCAGCATCAGGTTTACCTTTTCTGGAAGTCCAAGCCATGCACACCAAAAGTTAATAAAACTCAATATAAAATGGATTGTTCAAAAAAAAAGAAAGACCAAAAAAATCGCTATTCCAGGCTGTGAGAAGCTTCTCAAATGGTTGGCTAGGTTGCCATAGTAACACCTGCCAAAGGGATCTGTGTGAAACCGAACACGGGCTATGGTTCTCCACTGCAGGTGCTGCCCTCTGCTGCCCTTTAAGAGACGAGCACTTACGCCGAGCCCCCTCTACACAGAAAGCCGCCAAATCCTGAGCACATATTTATTGTGTATGTATGAATAACTCGTTCTGAATGGAGCCTACCTGGGCGTAATGGCTACTGCTACAGCTGCAACCACGAAAGCAGAGCCGCACAATGTGCTGTTGAAAGAGGTGGGTAAACATACCAGCAAGGTACCTCCTCAAACTGTTCTGTACAATAGCCTGTTTGTTTTTCCCCTAACTGCTATGCTTTGAAGTATTTTATATTTTGTGACAAGGCGCTTTCACTTGCAGATTATTTAAACAAAAAACAGCTTGGTACAGCTTGTAGCAGCCAAAACACATGCCAGTGCCATTTTAACCTGTTGCAATTTAGTGGATTCTGAATAGGCACATGAAGGATTTTACAGAGAAAAAAAAATCAAATATGTGGTGGAAAAAAAACAGAGAGAGACCATTAGAAGGGCTGGTGCTCAAAGTTAAATACATAAATAAATGAATGAATAAAATGCAAGTGTGTACAGTATATAAATTCCCCTATAGGACTGCACATGGCTATACAAAAAAAAAATCATTTAAAATATGATTATATTCATACGTATGTAAAATATAAAATTAAAATAAAAAAAGGCCAAGACACACTGATATAAATAACTTGATTTATGATGAAGACGTATTCAAATACTTTATGGATTTTCCAGCACTATTAAGTGTTCATTCTGGAGTTCTGTGCTATTGCTGAAATTGTGATTTAAAGCTGGAATTAAATATGACTCCATTTAAAGTGTTATCGATGATTTAAGCCTGTAATAGGTGGCTCCAACACCCAATAGAGTGAGAAGGTGTGGAAGTAGGCAGTTGAAAGCAGTGGTTCATTAAGCAGCTGGATCCAGCCAGCTAACAGCAAGACAGCAGGTTTTAGTACATGCGGTTCTGTTCAGCCTGTTCCATTCAGTCTTTGCTTAGAGGGACGGCTTTGTTCCTGCAGCATTGATTACTGTCTGCAATAGATACGTTCATTTTATGGTATACAGTAGTAGTTCATCTTCAAAGATGAGAGAAAAGATATGTAGAAGGCTGTACATTCTCAAAAAGCACACACACACACACACACACACACACACACACACACGGACACACACACATTCATTGCATAGAACAGTCATGCAATGTTAAACTTGGTTTAAACTTGTTGTCCTCAAGACAAACCTTATTGACAATATCCATACTCATATCATTAATTTGTACAAATGTAAGCACACCAACCCATATACTCCTGTCTAGAACATCTATTCTAAACCAGACCTCTTGACAACACTGGCTTTTTATTGATTTTGCCAAAATAAACACCAAACAGATTGCAAAAGGACAACAATTTATCCTAGGTCCACCTTTTTCTATCCACCCACAAACTGCCCAAATCCTGCCATAATAAACAATACGTACGTCTGTAAAGGTTGCTGCAGGATAAGTCAAGGTCTTGCATGCATGTGTCTATGGGCAGTCCATATAAATAATGAAATACTGCAACAACAAAAAATGTGAGCAAATCCAATGGGGGCTAAAGAAGTGAAGGAATGTTTTTTTCAGTCAGCAGTGTGCTTTTGCTGCAGTTATATATCTAATGAAGAATCATGGGCATTAGACACAAGGGCCAAAAGGGATTTAAATGTACATAATGTGAGTAAATGTTGAAGAGACACATATCCAGAATCTTGCTGCTACTGTACATCAGAACATTCCCAAAATGTGTGCGTGAATCTGGTGCCCTTTGAGCAAAAGTCATATTTTGGCCATGGTATGAGCTTCACTATATTCATTATATTTTTATCATGATTCACTATCAGTCAGAAATAATACATAGAAGTCTTATAAAGGAATCATGACAAAAAATTTTTACAAAAACATTTTTTTAACTAGTGAATGTGATACAGATCAGGAATGATAACAATGACTGATCTCTATTTGTTGAGAAATTGGTTTACAACACAGATATATTTTGGGTTTTTCCACCCCCCCTTAAAAACACATTACCTGTCCCACCTATATTTAAATAGAGATCTCACTGAGTAACACACCGAGGAAGGATCGTTTCCGAAACGTTTGTTTATTTATTTATTAAAAGCGTTTGTGTGAGACACAGTGTGCGGGAGCACAATCCTTTGAAGAATGGACTGAGCTAAAAGATAAAACAACATTTTGAGATATTGAAGTGAGAAAGTGAAGCACGTTGTGTCTGAAGAGCAGGGAATTTGCAACCAGACATTAATGATCAACTAATGAAAGTAATGCCATTAACATTTAAACATTTAGTCACCATTACATTTTTTTAAATTAATTTTTATTATTTTGAAACGGATGAAGGAGTATGCATATTGTATCCCTGATGTAATGATATTGTCGTAAAAATGATTATAAGCTTGAGTAGTTCACTGCGGTATAGCGTCACTGTCTTAGCTTGGGGAGAATATGTTGTATTAATTATGTAGATCCTGTCGATTACAAAGGCGTGCTAACTAGCACGTATGCATTTATTTAAAAAAGACACTGCGGAAAATTAAATAAGTTTCCTGTTGAATGACTACACGAATGACTCATGAGCTATGAATGAAAATTTGTTAAAATAAAACTGCGGGAGAAATATGATCATCCTCCACACTGTCAATTCAAAATTTGTGTTCATTTTTTTTTTTTAAGTTATTTATTTAGTCAAATCACGTGTGAGTTCATGGAAAAGGTGGCTTCGAGCTTATGGATGCAGTTAATTCTGTTAAAATTCAAATTCCTGACAAACTCAAGGGTGCGCCACGATTGCTCTTCAGTTACATTGCAATGCTCAAGGTCTCATAGACATCAATAGAGTCGACAGACTTGTTGGACAAAAACATGTGTTTTTAGCTTTTCCATTTGTCACAATCATCTTGGTAGATCAACAAAATCCCAATCAGTCCCAATCAAGACTTTAAAATAATACCAGGAATGACATGTCATGCTATCAAATATCAAATTAGAAACTGTTGGCTGTGACAACCCAAGACAGAGTATGAAATGTAGACTTTGGAAGGCAACAGGGATTCAAAATGTCACCTTTAGCTCACTCAATCTGCTCAGTTCAGCAGTGTTATTCTTGTCAGTGATGTGTATAAGCCGTTAAATTTACCTGCAAGTTCAGTTAATGTTGACCATTATTATTTAGTTAGCTGTAATAAGCACAATGAAGTTAGCCTGACAATTTTATTTTCATGTCTACTAGCCAGCAAGGCATTCAGGTGTACTCAATGGCTGGATAAATACATTTCCAAAGTTTCTGCAAGCTAAATATATACAACATAGTCTCAAGGGAGAAAAATTGATAATGAATGCTTTTTTCATCTTCCATAATGCATGTCTTGCAGCATGTAAGCTATTTACCCTTAGGTAAGAAACACAGCTTGTGATGTGATAAAAAAATAAAACATGAAAATACTTTTGATTTTCCATAAATATTTCAAGATAATCCATATTTAATTAACTGCTTTAAGGAAGATGATGCTATACAATGTGGAATTAACTGATTGTCAAGAACATATTGAGAGTTTCAATTAACTTAACATATTATTTGGTATCCATTCATTAGACATTTACATTTTAGACATTTTAAATTAGCAATTTAAAAGTCTCAACTCTATAGTCATTGAAGATTATACCTGTATATCACATCATATCAACAAACAAGTAACATGTGACAATTTATGAGATATAATACCCAATACATCAGGTGCATTTAGCAACCAATTTACAGCTTGCTTCAACTCATGTTTACAACACCTAGGCCGTGTGATGTCACTTCCTGTGAGAGGCCACACAACAACATCTGTGCACTCAAACTCTGTACTTGTTTGGGGTCTGGATCAGCTCCACTTGTAATTGTGACACTGGTTAAAAAAGTGGCTTCTTTAAAAGGTGAAACCTATAAATACAGTTTAAAATGGCTGACATTGGATCTGTGATTGCGGTTTAGCAACTGAAATGAAAATATTTATTGTGCTGGTTATTTTAAATGGCGTCCTAAGAAACAACAGCACATTTGAGTGTATGAGGTACTTTCTGTTAAGCTACACTTTCCCTATGAACACAGTTGCATTGCTGACACGTCCCTGCAACATCACTTTAGCGATGTACAACCTCCCAGCAATGTCAAAGTGAAATTCCAGAGTGTCGTCGCCAAGACGTCTGGAACAAACATTGTCGGAACATCACCGCAATGTTCCAGCGACGCCATGCCTATTTTTTACATTTCAGCAACGTTGCAGCAATGTTGATATGATACGTCATATTAACAATGTTGCACGGACATTGTAAAACAACCTTAAAATACACAATGCATTCTTAACATTTCGGCAATGTTGCCGCAACGTATTTACTAGTAACGTTGTAACCATGTTCCAGTAACATCGTACCAACGCTATAAATGAAATGTCGGAATCACAACATTGCAGGGGCATAGGGTTTTTGTAGGGTTACACCTACAGCCATTCAATCATGACTTACTGTAAGTGGGAGTCTAATTAAGGTATTTATCCTTGGGTAGATTTTAATGTGTTTGCCTGCAATCTGTTTAACGTCCATGTTGAAGAAGAACCAAATTTCTGCACATTAAACTGTCAAGATGTCCGCCTCTCCAATTAGTAATGTTTACATTACTCACCAGCATTAGACATGGTAATTACACTGGAGTTTTGAAAAGCTTCATTATGGTGTCACTGGAATAAAATGCACCCTTACTCAGGATAACTAATATGTTGTAACACCTTCCTTGTATTTGTGTGCACATCAAATATCAACAGGTTTAAAGGTTCTGCAGAATCTTAAAAATATATTTAAGAAAAAAACAAAAATATGTATGTTCAAAAATACTGGAATATGCTAATGTTTTATTATTTTTGGGCAGAGAATGGTTTGGAAGTCAAAATGTGAGTGCATCCAGCAAAGCAATGAGGTTCCAAGCTCTTAATAATGGTGGATGATTACCATTATAGAATATTTAAAAATAAATTTAAATTTAAATAGTTCAGAGGCCTTTCTGGAGTCCAGGGACTCATGCACTACCTGAAGAGTTCTAAGGTCGCTTGTACCTGGGATGGTGAAAAAGCTGGGTTCTCGGGGGCAGTCATTAAACCCCACTGCTATGTATGTACCGCTCTTCCTAAAGGATCTTGGCAACAATTGAAGTAGAGCATATACAACATACGTGTCGAGGTAGTTTCACATGATTTCCCCTATGTCGTGCATATTGCACGGCTGTATCCATTTGTTTGATCTTTGAACATGAGGTGTGTGGGTGTGATGTCCATAAAAGGTTAACTTATTCACATACCAATGCGCTCATATTCATTGAGATAAGATCAAGCTGTGCAGGCTTTAAGCATCTGTCACTTAATCTATCAATTAAAATGATTGCATATAACTAATCTGTCGTGGGTTCTTTGGTCTAATTTGGTTGCTGATTTTAAGGTGGAAAAAAAACAAGCAAAAAAAAAGGGCCAACAGGACCAAGTGACACCACCCCTGGTTTACTGCCAAGTCTACAGACTCCCTGGTTTACTGCCAAGTCTACAGACCCCCTGGTTTACTGCCAAGTCTACAGACCCCCTGGTTTACTGCCAAGTCTACAGACCCCCTGGTTTACTGCCAAGTCTACAGACCCCCTGGTTTACTGCCAAGTCTACAGACCCCCTGGTTTACTCACAAGTCTACAGACCCCCTGGTTTACTGCCAAGTCTACAGACCCCCTGGTTTACTGCCAAGTCTACAGACCCCCTGGTTTACTGCCAAGTCTACAGACCCCCTGTTTTACTTCAATTCTACAGACCCCCTGGTTTACAGACCCAGTCTACAGACCCAGTCAGGAGTGTGGGAAATAGTGGGGGCAGAGTACTTTGAACCTGCTCACTGCAGAGTACTTTGAACCTGCCGGTCTCTCAGTTTAGCATTGGTAATTCAGTGCTATAAATGAAGTGTTGTATATCTGAACAAATTGGACCCGCAAATAATTTCGGTGGCCATGACCTGGTAAAAATAGTGCATTACGCTCTGCTTTGCAATTTCTGATTTTACTCAGAATATCTTATGTTTGGGTAGGATATGAAGGGTAAGATAAGATAGCTACTCATAAAACAGTGGGTAAAAAATTTATGAAAAATCCTATTCTAGGTACACAGTAAGATCTTCAGGCATGATTTCCTTTGGCAATACATCTCCAGGGCATAAACAAAGCTCAAATCACATCAGGTTTCACTTGGACTCTATTGTTGCCAACTGTCTCAATCTTTAACGACTGTGGAGGAGTCCAGCATTATGTTGCAGCTTTACCAGAACTGTGGGTTGGCCATCAGAACTACTACAGAGTCATTTAAGAGCTGCCAAATTAACATTCAGTGAAATTGAAGCTCTTGGCTTTTTAGCCATCCTATTCAAACCTCAGTGGGATGATCTTGGCTTTTAGTCATCCTATTCAAACCTCAGTGGGATGATCTTGGCTTTTAGTCATCCTATTCAAACCTCAGTGGGATGATCTTGGCTTTTAGTCATCCTATTCAAACCTCGGTGGGACGCCAGAAACTAATTTAGCAGCCGCATCGTACGCACTTTTAAGAGGTGCAACAATTTGCAACTCTTAAACGTATATCTAAGAACAATTTACTACTCAATCCTTCTTACGTAATGCCTTTTAGAGGAGGAGGAGGACAAGCAGCCGCCAGAATGCCTTTGTAAGACTTTCCTTAATTTACATAATGCCATATAGTTTAACCATTCTGGATTAGCTTGGAAATTCTGCTCTTATGCCTCTCTGGTCACTTAGTTATATCCATTCATAGCGTTTTGCACGATGCATGTTAAAATGCCGCACTTACCGTTGCAGTGTTCAGGCGCACTTTTCTTTTCCATTTCTACCCTCTATCAGAACCTTTCACAATGAATCATGCACACGGTGGAGTAATTTCCCTCGCTTCAATTTTTTCCCCCCTTTCCCCGGAAAGACATCCTTCATTCCCCCTCATCAGGAATACAGAGCAGGTCCTGGGGCTCCCATTAACGGCACTGATCTGTGTGTTGTCAGTGTCCCTTTTCAGAAAAATAAGAAGAACAAAATGAAAGTACACTACAAAGGACAAAAAAAAAGACTAAGCATGATTTTATATTTAAGATATTTTATTTTATATATAGTATATATGGTGTATAGACTTGTGAAGATGGAAAAAAGTCACTTGGCAGTAATCTTCTACTTGTCTACCTGGCTGATTAATGACACACTCAGTTGTCTGGAAATGATTGGCTGTATTTCTGAGTATAAACACCGTATATAGGCTACTGTCTATACTACAACTACTTCTACTACTACTAGTAGTAGTACTAGTACTAGTACTAGTACTACTACTACTACTAATACTAATAATAATAATAATAATAATAATAATAATTTTTAGCCCAGCACTAAGACAACTGATTGAACTAGTTACTTATGGTCTTCAATCAAGACCTTGGTAAGTAAATTCAGCTGTCATAGTGCTGGGCTAAAACAAAAACCTGCACCGACACTGGCCCTTTTCGGATAAGATTGGACACCTCTACCTTTGAGTATGTAGCGAAGTGAAAGACTGCATCCATCTTTCAAGATAAATTTACTGCTAATACCGCATGCTTAGAGCCTCGTAGGCTCATTCAACAGAACAGTTTTCAGCAGAAACATGCACATTTTATACTGATCATCCAGCATAATGTCACACAGCAAGCAGAAGTTGAAATACAACATTGCTACTTTGGTCGCCTAGCTGGAATACCAATTTGCTGCAGTTTTCCTCAGCAATATATGTGTACAGAAACACGACGAAGAGGAGCGGGTGTTAAGGAATTAGCAAATGACTGGAAGTCCAATCCCTGGCCCAGCAATGTGCTCAGGAATGCTTTGCCTCAGTGTGAAGTCGCCCCCTGCCGAGGGAAGATTGATGGCTCTGAGACACAATGCCTGGACTGGAGGCTGTTTGGATCAGTGAGCATTCTTTCTCAAGGTTTCAATAATGAACAGATAGAGTTGTTATCATCACAGTGCTAAGGCGATGACAGGGCCACTTCATCAGTAAAGGGGCGCCATTAGGGGACGGTCACCTCGGAGAGGAGGGCGAAAAGTCTACTCTGGGCCATCAGCTCAAAAATGGAAATGTCACAGGACTGAGATAACCTTCTGTTTTGACAGATCACTGGTTGATGTCGCCACCGTAGTTCAACAAGTATCTGATGTGTTACTGTGCGGGCCTAAAAGGAATCCTAATGGCTTATCTATTGTGGAAAGGATTTTGGATCAGTGCTAGGGATTCTTGACTTCTCAAATGGCTGTAATCTGTGAGACATATTCACTGTGGCATATTATGCATAGCCAATGTTAATAAACATGCCTCCCCTCCCCCAGCGCTTTCCACTACAGACTAAGACATGACCCCTTGAGAAACAATAAAATCGTAATAATACCTGCAAAATTATTTCCCTTAGCCTTGTTCAAAAGTAGAACTTAGGTCGTACTTAACTGTACTTCAAGTGCACTGTGTATGTTAAAATGGGACTATTTTTAGTATACTTAAGTGCACTATGTCTGTATGTTAAAATGGAACTATTTTAGTGTACTTAAGTATATTTAAGTGCACTAACAAAAAGTATGATTTGTTGGTATCTTAAATACATTTAATTATGTCACCAGTGCGTTTGAAACAAACTTTAAAAGTATTACGGTGTGTTTGAGTCTATACTTGAAGTACACTTTTTAAAAGTACATTTTAAACATGCTTCAAATTAAGTACAAAAAGGAAAAGTATACTTGTAATAACCTTTGTATACTTAAATAATATTTTTATTACCCTAAAGAATACTACTTTTTCACCTGGGTTAGCTTAGTGGTCTCGTCATATCACTTGTGTACAGCGCCGGTAGTTTGGAACGTGCAGCAGACCTGCCTCAGTTAAACTCAGTTTAACTCTACACTGAGCAGCACCCCGTCATTTATTGGCTTTGTCTCGTAATATTTGGTTGTTAGCTTAGTGGCCTGTTGGCTAGAGGAGAGACTGGGCTCATTTAATTTGTTGATGTAGGTAAAATAGATTTTCTGTCAGCAGGAGGCTCTGGAGCAAGAAGAGCCCCCTGACGTGGCATACAGGCTTGGCTACTCATTATCATGTCACATCACTCTCCTATTGTTAGTAGGTCAGCCTTCTTAGAGGCATGGGTACTATGTAAAGTCACCCAATCTGAGGCTGGGTCAGATCACGTCTTAGTTTGGCCTGTTGGCGCCGTGACATGGAATCTGTTGCCGTTTTGTTCTGGAGGAGGAATATCATACCACTCTTTCTGTGGGAAAGTCAATCAAACTAGGGTTCAGTTGATTTGCATAGAAATCAACTAAAACGGTCTCGGGCGTTCATAAATGACTGACTGTTCACTGAGCAGGCCATGGCCTATGGATGACGAGCGAGCCATGCTACTCAAACCATTTGGCGAAATGTTTGACTCTGCCTTGTAAAGGGTATTAGGTCACCTAAACCATGCAGGTAAATGTGCCCAAAAACATTGTAAGAAGCTTTCCCTGGAATGCTGTTGCTTCCAGGTTTTGTTGGCTACTTTTACTGAGATAATGGTTCCAAAAAAACTAGATTTCAGCATCCTGTTTACTTGAGAGAAGCATTGCCCATTGTTTTCACAGGGGCTGGGCATCTCTGTTAGTTACAGAACCTGTTCGTAATGCATACTAATCCTTCTTTAGCTCATCTGTTCTAGCTGTGGAGCCTGTCCTGTTGACTGCTGTATTTACTCACAGACAGCTTGTACCTTGTTAATTCAAGGTGATAATTGTCTAAAAGGGAGAAAAAATCTCTTCGCTAAATAATTAATTTAGTTTTACCTTCACAGAGATCAATGGCAAACCCTCAATTTTAATTAGAAGGCACTCAGAAAGCTCTTTTTGAAGAATATCCTTTCCAGGTTGTTAACATCTGTGACAGAGTGCTGTTCCACAATATTCACTGTTTTTCCTTTTAAGATTAATCACTTGTTTTAATGGAGGGAAAATGTATTCAATGTTTTTTTCTGATCCATACGAATATTTAGCTTTGTAATTCAATGAGCCTTTGGAGAAGGAATGAATACAACAATATTGAGCCATATTGAATCATAGGAATGAAAATGAATAAAGAGAGTTGCTTTTACTTTTAACCTAATTAATGTATTATTCTACATTAATGATTCCAACATTACTCACACAACAAGTGCCAGTGCTTAATTTTTATTTATGTTTTGTTCAGTTGGAAGAATGTCTGTCTGCCCTAAACTCTGGTGTTTTTTATTTTTGTTTCCTTGGACAAAATAAATAAATAAATAAATAATAAAAACTGGCTGAATTTTAAATGGCCACATCTGGATTCACTGCACTTGGCAGATGCTGGTATTTTCAGCTGCCAGATGTTGGAATGTCTGAGATATACTATATAAAAGAAAGTGATATTTAAATATGGTAAAAGTCTGGATACTTTGCCATGACAACAGAACGTTTACTTCAACTGTCACAGCGTAGTGAATTACCAGCAGAGGTAAAAACACCCTCATTATTGCAATGATATAACCCTTCATTTTCCTGAGCATTAGAACACACTGTAGTTTCATTAAGTCATTAATTACTTTAAAAAAAGTTTGTATATTTATTTTAGTTATGTAATTTTTTGTATTTTATGTGTATGACAAAAACCATAACACCATAACAGATTACCCCCAAATTATTATTATTATTTTTTTTTTACTTTAGACTTTTTTTCTACTGTAATCTAAATTTCATTGCAGGAAAGAATAATATGTTATACCATTTGATCTTATTGATCAATGTTTTATATAACATGATAAAGGCTGTTGTACTTACCTATGTGTGCTTATAGCAGTGTTTATAGTGCATTATAAGTGTATCATAATGCACTATAAATGCAGCTATAAGGCATTATATGTGTTTGGTTCTTAGAAAGTATTGCAAGTTTTTTTTTCTCTACTGTTCACATTGCTTCCCCAGGATGCCTTGAGAAACTTGTCACCTCGGCACACCTGAAGTTGACTGGAAATCAGCCCATATGCTGTTTGTTGCCTTTTTTTCCGCTGGAGTTATGAAGGCACCGCTTGCTGACACAGACACAGTGTGTTATTTGTGTTTTACCCCCTTGTTCCTGCTCCAGAACTTTTCATACACTTTCTCATCCTCCTAGCCCCTGTGGGAGGATGCCATTTGAGTAAGCACTTTATTTGGATCTCTTCTGTTTTTAAAGTTTGGTTTAATTTCTTTGTTCTCTGTCGGTTTTCACAGCACCAGGAAGGAAGAGAAAGCTGATGTGGGGGTAATTTACAGCCCTTCCCTGAGTCAGAATTTTATCCAATCAGCTTCTGGCAGGCTGGCCATGCCCGGCACTGTGCCACATCGAGACCTGAACGCTTTTTGGACTCCATCGTTTCCCTTTATTGTGTTTCATCAGTATCTCTACTTCATCCTGTTAACAGAGCGAAACCACAGCCGTGTTTCTCTAGGGAAAGAAGAAGAAAGCTGCTACTGGTCAGGGGATACAGCTTTAAAACACAGCAGTATCTGAGCAGCGCCGCTACGCCATTCTCCGCTGTTTGCACTGGAAATGCATCCGAACGCGGTGCAGACTATGCGAGGCGTGCTATACTGTACCCCTGGAAAACAGAAAACAAACAACATCACACAACTTCTTTAAGAGGAAAACCAAAAAACAAAGAAACAATAAAGTTGCTGCATTGTCTGGACTACCTTGTTGTTGTTGAAAGGCATTTCTGGAAAGAAAAACAAGTGTCTGGCTAAACAATAGTCATGCCATTGCAAAGAGCTACCCGAACAAAGGGCATTGCTTTACTGATGTATCATACATTTTGAAAATGATAAATTCATATTCTTCCTCTTACTATTTTTATTTATTTATTTCTCTTTTCTGACTATTAGCTATGCCTTGTCACTCAAGGGAAACATCCAATTACAGTGTTTAAACTTGCAAAACAAGCACTTTGCAGCTTTTATGACATGATGTTACCCATATTACTTTAATTCTGATTGTGACCTTCAGTAATTACATATCTCTGACAGCACCTTTAGAAACTGGGTTTTTCGCAAAAACACATTGACAGGCAGTGACAGGTCTGATGAAGACAGCTCATTAAATGTGATTCATAAAAGCAATAATTTACATTTCTGTCCTGCATTTTGACCGCACTGCCGAGCGTAATTATAACAAATTATTATTATTTCAATGCTGCCGTTTCGTCCAGGTGGAGTGTCAGAAAGGGGGGTTAGTTATCCTTGGGTGGCTTTGAGTTTCTTTTTTCGGTAGAAGATGGAGGCCTGTGTGAGAAAGAGCTTTACCTTTTCTCTAACCATGAGACTTCTCTCACTCGGTCTTACGGAGCCATACTCGTCTCGTCTCCCACGCCGTTTGATCAAGTCCCCCAGCACAATGACATGGCGCTATGTGTCTTCTCTTCCTTTAGCATGCGGTAGGAATGCTGACAGCTTGACAAGTTTCTCTGCGTTTGATTAGACTTTAGATCTGGATGTGCAGCTGGCCAGCGCAGAAACAGCGGAGAGAGCCGAGAAGATGCCGTCAGCGGACGTAAAATCATCGTACGATGGTGAAGCTATCTTTCCAGTGCATATGCTTCCCTGTCACTTACTCGTATGTTTTTTTTTTTCTATGGCTTCCTATTCAGTAGAGCCACTGTGGCGGAGATGACTACTGAGGGTGAGGAATACGTTTTAACACTGTAAGCTGGGAGTTGGCTCTGGAAAGAAAAACAGACAAACAGGAATAAAGTGTAACTGAATTTATTCATGGTTACAGAGGAACTGTGAAATGTTACTTTCATGGCGAATTGGTATGAAAAGGAGTACAGTGGGTGATCAGCTTCGAACACTGTGTGTGCTTGTGTGTGTGTGTGTGTGTGAGAGAGAGAGAGAGAGAGAGAGAGAGAGAGAGGTGAGCGCACGCGTGTGTGTGTCTGTGTGTGTGTGTGTGTGAGAGGGAGAGAGAGAGAGAGTGAGCGCATGCGTGTGTCTGTGTGTGTCTGTGTGTGTGTGTGTGTGAGAGAGAGAGAGAGAGTGAGCGCCCGCGTGTGTGTGTGTGTGTGTGAGAGAGAGAGAGAGAGAGAGAGAGAGTGAGTGCACGCGTGTGTGTGTGTGTGTCTGTGTGTGTGTGAGAGGGAGAGAGAGAGAGAGTGAGCGCACGCGTGTGTGTGTGTCTGTGTGTGTGTGTGTGTGTGTGTGTGAGAGGGAGAGAGAGAGATTATGGACGTCTGCCCGTCTTTTCAGCTTACTGTTGCAGATATCTAATAGGGGCTATGCCTCACACATAAATAGTCTCACATAGTGTTCTGTTGAATTTGCAGTGTTGTCTGTTATCCTATTTGCTCGCGTTGAGCATGGCAGATGAAAACTATTTGGCTTACGCAAAGACAAATCCATTTCACACGGCACTACTTGGTCATGTACACTGCCATCGTTCATATCCCCCACCATCCTTCCTCTGTGACACGGTACTATTGAATTTGAAAGTGTGCTTATTTCAATCCTCAAGAAACTGTACAACATAGAGCGCAAGATAGACTTAAAAAAAAATAATCAAGCCAAATGTGTTCTACATCATGTAAGAAAGGCAGGATTAAATGCATTGGTGGTTTTAAAGGCCTCCGTGTCAGCATTTACATTGGTGTCCTTTATATGATCATTTTAGGGATATGAGCTGCATGCAATTTCAATTAATCCTGAATTTCTCTCTATTCATACTGACACCATTTACCTGACCTCATATGAATTTATAGTGCAATAAAACTGACAAAGTTATGAAAATATTCTTCGCCCCAGGGCAGAAAAGCCTTTTGATCAACCTTCATGAATGCCTTTGTTGGGAGGCTTGTTAAACGTAGCAAAGGAAAATGTCCCTGTTTCTCAGTCTCTCATGTGTCTCTCATGTGTCTCTCATGTGTCCCTCATGTGTCCCTCATGTGTCCCTCATGTGTCCCTCATGTGTCTCTCATGTGTCCCTCATGTGTCCCTCATGTGTCCCTCATGTGTCCCTCATGTGTCTCTCGTGTGTCTCTCATGTCCCTCATGTGTCCCTCATGTGTCCCTCATGTGTCTCTCATGTGTCCCTCATGTGTCTCTCATGTGTCCCTCATGTGTCTCTCATGTGTCCCTCATGTGTCCCTCAAGAGATTAGGCAAATAAAGTAATACCATAAGACATTAGCGGCAGTTTCTTTAAAAAATAAATAAATACACACACAATGAAATGTATTCATATTTAACACCAGCAACAGTTTCACGTCCGACTGGTACCAACTACTTCTTTGTCAAATGTGTGCAATAACTGTAATATTTTAAATAATTCAAAAATATGGCCGCAAAACAATGGTATTACGCTCCCCGATTTACAAACCCAAATTCCAAAAAAGATGGGACATCAAGGGTCTGAGGTATCAAACGAGCCTCAAACCATCACTCTGCTGCCAGATATGCAGTAGATATGGATGGATCACTTTAAGGGTTGTTTCTCCTGACTCATTTTTCTATTGAACTCTATGGAAAAATAAGTCAAGAGAAACAACCCTTAAAGTGATCCATCCATATCTATCTGGCAGCAGAGTGATGGTTTGAGGCTCGTTTGATACTGCAGACCCTTGATGACTTACAACCATTTAGCCAACCATGGGTTTTTTTAACTTCCCTGTCTTTGTTTTGCCACTGTCCCAACTTTTTTTGGAACGGGTTGCAGGCATCAAATTCGGAATTAGTGTATATTTACAAAATTCAATAAAGTTGATAAGGTAAAATATTAAATATCTTTTCTTTGTACTGTTTTCAATTAATTATATGTAAAAGATAATTTACAAACCACTGCTTTCTGCTTTTATGTGAATTTGACATACTGTCCCAACTTTTTTGGAATTAGGGTTTGTAATATAATTTACCCTTGTGTTCCACTTTTACTTTTTTCTGTGATTGTACACACCTTTGAGCGGTTACACCACACTAATTTACTTTATAATTTACTAGCCCTTATAATGTTATATGTTGAATTACAATTTAGTTATCTAGCTATTTACTGTGAGTTTGTCACATTATACAGCCAGGAATAATTATTTAAAAGGTATTATTTCTGTATTATTGGTTTGTTATCTTATATAATGTGGTTAAATATTTACTGTAAGGCTGTCTGGTCACTAGCCAACCATGATATTATATAGAAAGCATTTGAGAAATATGGGGAAACACATTTGTAGTTAAATTGATTGTTTACTTTATGGGCTTTATCTGGTATTGTTTCAGTTTTATTGTATGTTTTCACACACATAACATACGGACACGTATGCACACAGACACAGTCACGCATGCACTCACACAAATTGTGGTGCATATGATTAAAAAAATAATAATATCACCATGACAACACTGAACATAGTACAATATTCATTTATTCTCACAAAGGACCTGTTTTATGTTAAAATTATCATTTTCTATATAAAATCATAATGATGACTGCTCATGGGGTGGTGGAAATGTTTGGAAATGTGTTCATTCTTAGACCAACAAGGAAACAGTCAGGTGAGATTAAAATCTAATAGCTGTCCAGTTAATTGGGTCATCATAGTCATTATAGTGAACAGTTGTAAGAGTAGTATTAGGTAATGCATCCAGTATGTACCCTTAATAGCCCATGATAAGGACTGGCAGGGCCTTCCATCTCACTTCTCTGCCTAATTAACTTTGAAGTCCTTGAAATAAGAAAGAAAGAATGACTTTAAACCAAGCCTCCCTGTCATGTGCTGTGTTTGTTTGTGTGTGTGTGTGTGTGTGTGTGTGTGTGTGTGTGTGTGACACCCATTCTATCCCATTTTTCTTGTTCAAATGATGACACCACGATTACATTTAATTGGTTACAACTTACAGATTAAAATAAACACATACTGCAGCTTTAATGAGCTTTGTGGTTGACAATATTGCAATGTGTACTTTCAGTCACTGAAAAGTTATCTTTGGTGTATTGATGCACCTTTGTTGGTGAGTGCTAGGGTTTACAATTTCTTTCAAGCCATCATTGTAACTCAGATCACAATTTTTACAAAACCTTAAAGCACTGAACCTTGGTAGAACTTTGGGTTGTGTAGTTACCTGGCCATGATATGGGTCCAAATGGTAGTGAAATATGTTCGTTAGTTGCTCTGTGCTCCCCTGGGGTGATAATCCAGAATAGGGTATCTGTCTCTCTCCATTCACTTCTATAGGGCAGCTAAAACGGTCTCAAAATGACACTTCTAGCACATATACGAACGCGAACGAAGCGGATTCTGCCAATATAAACAATGACCAGTCCTTGTACATATTTTTTTTTTTTTAAGTGAAATGGCCCTTTCCTGGCTTTTTTGTATTTTATTTGGAACGTAGATCCGGTAGGTAATTCTTGCACCAGAAACAGCGTTAATGCGCCGATGCGTCAGAAACCACTCATTGGTCAAAATTTACACAGAAGCAAGCGTTCCTGGTAGTAAATATCTATGGTAAACAAACTGACCTGCCGACATTTTGCTAGTCTTTTCTGGTAGCTTGCTAACAACATTGAAGAAAATAGTAATTTTAATTACACAGAAAAAAAAATATGTATGAGGACTGGTTATTGTTTGTATTGAAAGAATCTGCTTCATTTGCGTTCGTATACATGCTAGAAGTATATTTTTGAGACCGTTTTAATTGCCCTATAGAAGTGAATGGAGAGTGGCAAATACCCTATTCTGGATTATCACCCCAGGGGAGCACAGAGCAACTAACGAACATACACTGCCTGGCCAAAAAAAAAGTCGCAGTTGCACCAGTCATGCATAGTGCCCACTGTACAAGCCTCTGGAGGCAGTGTTATGATCTGGGGTTGCTTCAATTGGTCAAGACAACGTAATGCAGCAATAAAATTAAGTCAGCTGAGTACCTGAATGTACTGAATGATCAGGTTATCCCATCAATGGGCATATTCCAGG
The DNA here is from genome assembly GCA_029718625.1 of Synaphobranchus kaupii. Lineage (NCBI taxonomy): Eukaryota > Metazoa > Chordata > Actinopteri > Anguilliformes > Synaphobranchidae > Synaphobranchus > Synaphobranchus kaupii. The sequence continues at coordinate 136,318,662 of CM056376.1, read as the reverse complement.
ACGACAATGCCAAGATTCATCGGGCTCAAATTGTGAAAGAGTGGTTCAGGGAGCATGAGGAATCATTTTCACACATGAATTGGCCACCAGAGTCCTGACCTTAACCCCATTGAAAGTCTTTGGGATGTGCTGGAGAAGACTTCACGGAGTGGTTCGACTCTCCTGTCGTCAATACAAGATCTCGGCCAAAAAGTAATGCAAGTCTGGACGGAAATAAATGTTGTGACGTTGCATAAGGTTGTCGAAAACAATGCCACGACGAATGTGCGCCATAATCAAAGCTAAAGGCGGTCCAACAAAATATTACAGTGTGACTTTTTTTTTGGCCGGGCAGTGTATTTCGCCATCATTTGGACTCATATCATGGCCAGGTAACTACACAACCCAAAGTTCTACCAAGGTTCAGTTGTGCTTTAATTTTAATGCTACTGTTTACATCCCTGTCATATGTACTGTCTTGGTTCTTCAATATGTATGGTGATGTGTATGGAATTAATAGCTGTCCATAAGACAAACAAGACATAAGCCTGCTCGAGGGGCCTGTTTCACAGTGCAAAGCTGAATTACTGCACTGAGTAAAACCCAGAACCCTCTTGAATCTGGAACATGGACTGAAGTAAAAAGAGCTGTTCCGGATTTTACTAAGTAAAGTTATCCAGCCAACCTGGTGATCCTGTTTTATGAAACAGGGCCCCCGGAGAACTAACATAAATCTAACGTCTGGCATCAGATACAGCACATACAGTATAGCGTAGACCTTGAGCAGTGAACAAAAAGACACTTCGGAAGCATGCTCACATCGATAACTCTGTATTCAGTTGTCAGACACAATGCTATTGATTGTACAGTGAACAATGCAACATTACAGGGATGCTAAAACTAGCAATATTAATAATGTATTATATTGCAACGATGCGCTAGTGGCATCCCAAATTCCCAACAATGTGCCGGGACCCAGCCAGCTCAATGAAACAGATGCCTCTCTGCAGTCCAGTGTTGCCGGCAATGTGAAGTACAAGCACAGCCATGCAGGCGATGCATAAGGGTACATGCACTTCAGCCACAGTGCATTGTGGGTATGTCCAAGCAGTACAGCTGCAACTCATAATGAGCAGTGATATCAAAAGGGAAAATCACAACTTAAATGTATATTATATTGTATTATATTATACATTATATGATATTATATTATGTATTATATTATATTAAGCTAGTGGGTAAAGCAGCCTGATAGTGGAGCAGGAGCATTATGAAACACAATCTTCGCAGGTTAAACTCTTATAAATGAAAGGGCAATGGCTTGTGACTTGATGGGTGATAGAAGCTGATAAGAACTGGTTATTCCGCTGGTGTACTGGTGTACCGCTAATGGGAATTATCACAGGGAATTATCGCAGGGAATTTGTGGAAGATGCCTATGGAATATACAAGCCCGCCAAAGGATTTTTTCCGGCACGGTGATTGGCGTAGGGCAGGCTCTTAAAATGCGTGTGTTTTCAAGAAATGCGATGGCCCGGCAGCTAATTACCTTTCTCATGGAAACCATACTGCCTGTATAAATTAATTAATGACAAATGATATGTGACATGCTTATATTTAATGGTCTTTTTTTTCCACTCCCCTACAGGGAGAGCTGCTCCTCCTTCTGTGTCTGATTGTGCTTAATTGCCTTTGTCTGTGCTCTAGTGGGAGAGTAATTGACCTGTAACAGGAAGGGGATGCAACAGTACGCCTCAAACTGACTTACCGTCTTAATAGCTTAACAAAGGAAGTAATGCTACGTGTTCTAGAAGGGTGCATGTCAGTATTCAGGCCTGACGTGCTCTCTAAAAATAGAACAGTCACATTTAATTTTCATGTTAATGCTATTAGCAGACACTCACACACATGCACACGCACATACACACACACACACACACACACACACACACACACACACACACACACACACACACACACACACACACACACACACACACACACACACCCACGCACATGCACACGCACATACACACACACACACACACACGCACGCACGCACGCACGCACGCACGCACGCACGCACGCACGCACGCACGCACACACACACACACACACACAAACGCACGCACGCGCGCACACACACACACACACACACACACACACACACACACACACACACACACACACACACACACACACACACACACAAACACGCACGCACGCACGCACGCACGCACGCACGCACGCACGCACGCACGCACGCACACACACACACACACACACACACACACACACACACATATATATACTGTACACAGTGAGCACCATAATTCATTGGACAGTGAAACATTCTTTGTCATTTTGGTTCTGTACTCTAGCGCTTTGAGTTTGAAAGGATACAATGACGATGAGGTTGTGCATTTTCGAGCATCAAAAAATATTTTTAATATTTGGTCACATTTACTTTGCATGCCATGACTTCCTGATGTCTGTGACCCAACAATATCAAAAGACTCTTGATATCTTATTTTCTATTACAAGCGATACAATAACTTCTCTGCATTTGAATGGATCTCTATGGGAATTGGGGGGTGGGACTAGATTTAGCTGTAAATTACACTGGAACAGTATGGAACACATGGTTGGCTAAATGGCTCTAAGTCATCAAGGGTCTGACGTATCAAACAAGCCTTAAAGCATTACTCTGCTACCAGATATGCAGTAGATATGGATGGATAACTTGAAGGGTTTCTTCTCCTGACTTATTTTTCCATAGAGTTCAATAGGAAAATTTGTTAGGAGCAACAACCCTTAAAGTGATCCATCCATATCTACTGCATATCTGGCAGCAGAGTGATGGTTTGAGGCTCGTTTGATACCTCAGACCCTTGATGACTTACGACCATTTTGCCAACCATGTATTCCATACTGTTTCAGTGTAATTTACAGCTAAATCTAGTTATAGAGAGAGGTTATATTATTGCTTGTAGGAGTATCAGAAAATAAGATATCAAGTGTCTTTTGATATTGTTGGGTCACAGACATCAGGACGTCATGGCATGCAAAGGATATGCGACCAAATATGAAAAATGATTATTTTATTCTACATTATGTTAAACTGTCCAATATTTTTCTATTTTTCTAATATTTTGACTATGTACAAAATGCTCTATAATTTCTAAACGGTTCATCCGATATGGATGAAAATACCTTCAAATTAAAGCTGACAGTCTGCACTTCTAGTGCTAGAGTACAGAACCAAAATAACAAAAAATGTGTCACTGTCCAATGAATTATGGTGCACAAACACACACGCACGCATCAACTACTACAATACCGCTATCTCAAATGTCAACTTTTCTTAAAAAAAATAAATAAAAAAAGTCCTTTCTTGACCTGGATAATAAGAAAACCAGTATATACACCAAAACTAAATGTCACACTGGCATTCAAGCATGAAATGGCAAGCTAATTCTGAACATGGGGAAATATGTCATAATAAAAATATTGTTCAGGTGGGCATTGTTGAAAGCCTATTAATTTATAAAAGCTGAAGGACAAACCCAGATTGCAAATATGAAATACATATCGAGAGCGCGGCAGATTGTGCTGTAAGGACTTTAACTGTTTTCACAGCTCTCATTTTATATTGACTGAAAAAATAAGCGGTTATATACATCATTTGTCTCCTCTTAAAGCAATTTTCACAGATAGTAGGCCTGCTATAGACAAACACAATGAATAAAAATCATTGACTCCATGTTCTTAACATTGGAAGTTTCATCTCGCTTTTGTTGACACTGAAAATTACAAATTGATGCATCTTCAGAATTTTGTGATTCAGTTTCAATGCAGCTTCAAATTACCAGAAACTCATTTTACTAACCAAAGCTTCCTGTGGTTAAAAAAATAATGGAACTATCTGGCTAGTCTGAATACTGTGTATATAAGATTACCAGATCTGTATATTCCATTTCTAAAGGAGATTCCACTCATTGATACAACAAAGTCACTGTACATGAATGCCTTAAGTAAATCTTACTTTTATTGAAGGATTTATATACAAATCAGCACCGAGAAAACATGGTATACATATTCTAAAGATGGAAAAAGAGTAATTTGTTGAGTTCATTCAAGGTTTACATTGGCCAGGTAAAATACAATTTCCTCCACAGTCGAAAGACAGGAACATATTACATAATACATGTTCAGAAGTCAGAGCTTCTGTCAAACATGTTAATTTAAATTACTTTGGCCCATTGTCAGGAAGCATAGGAACTGCCCAGGAGATTTGAGAACTAGCTGTCACAAACCTAACACGGGCTGGACCCAAATGCAACGACCAGGAGACAGGAGGACAGAAAAGGTAATTTATTTAGGAGGCTTGGGGTAGTCCCAAGCCGTACACAGATTAAACAACAATAACGGAAAGGACAGGGATTTCTCCGGCACTTGAATATGCTCCAAGCCGGAGCTGGACTGGAACAGTCACCGGATGTTCCAAGCCGGAACTGGACAGGACAGGAAACTGGAACGGATTACTGGAGCTGGATCACCGGAACATGGAGTTGTTCCAAACCGGAACTGGGCTTGATTCAGGAGACTGGAGTTCCAAACCGGAACTGGACTGGATCTGGACTGGATAGTCCAACAGGAACGGAATCACGGGAACATGGAATTGTTCCAAACCAGAACTGGACTTGATTCAGGAGACTGGAGCGGTTCAACTGGAACTGGAACATTGTAATGTTCCAGACCGGAACTGGACTGGATCTGGACTGGAAGTAGAGGAAGGGATATGGCTGGATACGGCAAGGCAGAGCAGTGTAGCGGAACTCTGGTTGGCCCGGTTGGAGCAGCAGGGTCACAGTGGAGGCTGGAACCGTAACCGTAGCAATGGCGGTAGCCACGGCCGGACAGGAACCACTGTAGGGTGGAGAGGCAGAGCACCCAACTGCGGGCGCAACGTCAGATGGAGGCAGAGGTACCGCAACACACACAGGGAGTGGTACACAGCTACAGACTGGCAGACACAGTAGATGAAGGTAATTAAAGACAGGCAAAGTTCAGGCAGGGAAACCGCAACCAGACAGGGCTAGTTAACAACACAGAAGGTTTAGAGCAGTAAAGCACAGAGTCAAACCAACTCAAGTCTTTAGGGCACAGGACAGGGATTCGAAGACCAGGATACAAACGGAGAACGTTAACGAACTGGCGCTGAATAGCAGCCAGCCGGAGGGTTAAATAGGGGAGTGAAATTGAAAACAATAAGGAAAGCATGCGGAATGTAAACGAGGGTGATTGAATAATTGACAGGTGCGGAATGCATGCAGCAACGGGGAAAGGAGATAAACCGGAGTGGGGAACAAGAGTGAAACAAACAGAAGGAACACGCCCAGTCTGTAGCAACGGGGAAAACACGGACAAAGGGAATCCAACATGACACGGAGAGAAATGGTAAAACATGGAAAACGGACAGGATGGGAACGGAACGTTACACTAGCATGATAAAAAATAATAGAGAAGCAAAATCATGAATAAGCACAAATCCTGATCATAACATTGCTCACAAATTCAGCAATTGTATAAAACGCATATCATAAAAAGTAAAGTTTAAAATTCCTCACCAAACTGGTACACATACCAAGTTGTAAACATGCTGGGAAGCCTTTTAATCACTATCTACATTTAGATGACACAGTCGGAGGAACAGAAAACATTACTACACCAATAACATTCTCGTTCAGTTAATGGATTAATTGCGTTCACCTAATCGGCAGAGAAATGCAGCATTTGTTTGCACTAATTTTAAACTGCAGTCAGAATGATAGTCTATAAATAATAACACCTTTTGCACTGCCTTAATAATGTTTTTTTCTTTTCTCAGATTTGTGTACAGTGCACCTGTGCACCTGTGATATAATTTTAGATTGGAACTGAATTGCATTTAAATCTACTGGAACTTGCCTCTGTTACGAGTCTCTGCTTCGGGCTTGACATTATAAAAACTACAATTACTCAAAGAATGGAGCTCAAACTACTTTGTAAAGAAATATCAAAGAAATTATCATTATCGTGTTCCCCAGACATAACAAGCTTGTGAGCAATGCCTTCATTTTGCACATGGGGAGAACCAGCAATGTGTGGCAATTGGCAGTTGACTGTTGAGTCTTTTTATATACAGTACATGCAAAGTATTTGGATCATATACATCTCTTGTCCTTATGTCCTTATGAGGTATTTGGGTCAAAGGTAGCTGGTAGTTCCTGTAGTTAAGTACACCTCAAAATGGCAACAAAAAAGTTATTAACTACACACAATTTAATGTAATTGCACGACCAGAAAACTGCTACTACTAGTTTACTACATGTAGTTAAACTACTCCCCAATACTGTGTGTGTGAGACACAGGCATACAAAAAAGTTTAGACTATGCCAACCTAGATTTTAAAAAATAAAGTATAGGGAGTTCTGTTACAAATTTTTTCCATCAGTCAGGTTTTTTAATTTAGGTTGAGCAGGAAAAGGTTAGACTGGGACAAATTAAGAACAATGCCATCCATATTTTAAGACATTTAAGATTTATTATAACTAAATGTCCAAACATTATCAATAAAAAACCTACAAAAACAGGGAATTACAGTGGAATCCAACTCAAATTCGCTGGGCCTATATAGGGAATTGATTATTTAATTTATCAATGGCATTATTTTGGATAAACACTTGCCTGGAAGGCACGTCACAACATGTATACCCTGAAGAAGTAAGAAACCTTCTTTTTAAACAATTGCATGCAGTATTTCAGTTCATGTTTCATTTGCCACCCTTTTCTTTCTCCTATTATATATACCTTAAATATTCTAAATAACCAAATTATTTACTTTTCAAACAAAACAATTATATGTATCGTAACACTTCTAGACATGTTAGTAAAACAGAATTTCTTTGAAAAGCACATTCAAAAAACGCAAACATAAAAGCTTGCTTCCTTCTGGTAAAACTGCTCGTTTTCTTCGATAAACATGAAGGAGGTTGTTATTCATGACAGAAAACTGAGCTAAGCACTTATTATTCTTTTTGTGTCAAAATGTCCCAGTCAAATCAAATTTCCTTTGTTCGGTAGTTAAAGTACATATCCACAGTTTGAAAATGATTGTGTAGTTCTGGAACTCCCCACAGGTATTTTAATAATAATAGATTATGAATTCCACTGCTTTTCGATTAAGTTAGATCCTACGTTGAAAATACAAACCTCAATTACCTTAGCATATAGGGTGGAAAAGGGAGATTTATTTATTATTTTTTTAATCAAAGTATATAAATAAATTCAATACCATGAAATGATGTTAGATGTTATTTTATGAGGGAGAATGGTGAAATAATGGTTTGCTATCAATTATATCTGCTAATCACATGCAAATTGGATTTTTAATTACTGAATTTCGTCCATTTAAAAAAAATTATAAAATAAAAAAAAACACTGGAACTCTGCTCTTGCTGTAAGTGGCAAATGCATGAATATCTTGGCATGAATGCAGTTAGCTCAAGGTATGGACGAGGAACAGGTAGAGCTTGTCATGACAGCTTGTATCCGCAACAGCAACTGCAGAGGATGTGACCAGTGACCACGTGTCACACACCTTGAATGGGTCTGATGATTACAGAAGCAATGATGTGAAATGGATCACGTGTTTTCTTTCTCCAACAGCAATGCTAAAATGGCGGGAAAATCCAATCTTGAGTGAGAGTGAAAAGTGACACCACGCTCCAGCATTACCTCTGAGCATTCTGTGAAAGACGGTAGCTAATTGCCAGACTGACTAATGAACCATATCCTCAACTTTAAACTAATCTGTTTCTAATTAATCATATATTCACACTACATTGGGGATAAGACAAATTGCTTCACCTGGTAAGACCCTGATTCTATCAAGCAATGGCACAGGAGGAGGCTGTGTCATTTTCTCCTCATGTTGAGAAAATTAATATCCAATTTGTTGCAAATTTATCAAGCAGCACATTATCGCAGAACCAAAAAAGACCTTTCATATATTATCGATGTGAATGTGTATTTCTTTTCAAACATTAGATTTAGGTCCCTTCGCAGAAGTGATTACAATGAAGTTGTCCAGTGAATACAAATTAATTTGATAATTCTGATATGATTTCTAATCTCACAATATGCAATTTCCAATTGACCTTTGTTTCCACTAAGTCATTGGATAGTCAGACAAGGTGGTAATTAATGTTAAGCTGTGGGGGTTGTGGTATAGCTGAATAGCAATTGTTAGTCCAATACCCAGCAATAATAACATTATGTTCAGACTGCTTCGGACCTGTCCCTCCTTTAGTTTATCCTCCTGACTTCACACAACCGGAGTCCCAGATGCACCACCCCGCCCCTTTGAATTGATTATTGAATTGACTGTTACCATTCAGTCCACCTTTAGTCTAAACCGGGCCGGCCAGCGAAGGATGGGCACCCCCTCTCTAGCCAGGTTCCTTCCGGGATTTCTTCCCACTGGGGAGTTTTTTCTCGCCACTGTTCAGTGTTTTTTCTCCCCTACCGGGGAGTTTTTTACCTCGTTTTGCTGGTTGGGGGCTAAGGCCTGGTTTTTTGCTCAATTTTCCTTCTGTTTCCCTGTGCAGCATCTTTGTGACAGTTCTCTGTAAAAAGCGCTATACAAATAAAATTGAATTGAATTGAATTGAATTGAATAGCAGACTCATGGTCTCTGGCTTTCAGCCACGTGTTGCAATGCCACCCATGACAGACATATGAGATCCGCCCAGCTTGTCATGATTTATTCCTTATGTATATACGCATTATACTGTACATCATTCAAGCACATTTCACTAAACAGCGTGCTATATGGTCAGATAAGAAAAATGTATTTCACTGAAAAAACCTCAAAATATATACGGCTATAGAGTCTGATGTGTGAAAAATGGGGGGGGGGGGGGGGGGGCAATAATAACATTATGTTCTATATTATAAAAGCAAAGCTGGTTTCAACTGGATAGATAAAAAAAGCAATACAAAATTATAATGGGATTTAAAAAGAGGTTTTGTCATCAGAAGTTCATTAGACAGAACACTCGTATGTCTCCTGAGCATAAGGTTTAACTGCTTTCATTATATGCTTTCGAAAAAAAAGAAATATCATGCAGTTTATGACTAACATTGCAATTTATTCTTCCCTAAAGGCCTCATTAGCCAATTACAATTCTTCTTGGAAACATTTTTACACAAGCATCTTGTTCTCAGTTGAGCTTCAAAATGATAAATCAAACAGCAGATAGTCCATAGGGCTTCCCTGTACAAAACATACTTAAGGAGTTGACTTAATATTTCGATGGCAACTTGGGCAAATTTAGCCTTAAATGATTGAATCTGTTTGGAACTGCTACCTCAACTGAAAACCGAGTAAACACCATAATGCTTACAAGCAAATGAGAACTGTTTTTGATTTACACAAGCATTACGTGGAAATGGGATAATCATTGACCTTTACTATTCCTGTGTGACACATGCAGTGAAGAAGTCAGAATTTATTTCTGTTTGTTTCTTTAATGAAAAATGGTTCTATATTCATATGTACTGAGCTGCATTACATAGGTGTAATGAAGACTAAAACAAAAAAAGTATTGCAGCATTGTTAATGCAATCACTCAGATGTTTTATATAGAGATGCTTTGGGAAATATTGGTCTTTGATGTCATGGCGTTGATCAATTTGTGATGTGTGATTTGAAGCCATTAAATGATAACATTTTCTAGAAAATAGATGCATAGTCCAAATTATATATCCGAGGATTAAGTGATATCTTAGATACACTTCTACGCTCCCTGTGAATAATCACCTCGCAGCCAGAGTGTAGGCAAGCACTGAACAAAATTGATTGCCCATCTCCAGAAAACTGTGCGTAATGAACAACAGGTTCATTTATAGTGAGCTGTAAGCAACACGAGAACCTAATGATGTTCTAGATGTGTATTAAAAGCCATTCATACACTTCACAAGGATAGATGTAGCCAATGTGTCAACGTCCAAAACATCATCTCACAGTGATGCATAACTTAAAACTGTCACTTTCCATTTGATCCGTCACAGGATAGATTATGGGACGCTCACATTGCCTTTCACAAAATGGATGACATGCTCCACAAATAGTCTGGGGTGGCAGACAAACGACACACCATCCGGCTCCTTTTTCACTTCTGCTCTTGGGCCTTTAAAGAAGAAATGACGTGGACAAATAACAACTGTTCCCCTGCTGGACCTGCAATGTGAGTCTGCCTATGTCCAGTCCTCTGGCTAGGCAATGCCAATTGAGTGGTTGGATCATTTCTGAATACATCAAGGTGCTGTGCAGTCAGCATCACAGTCTTTACTTTTCTGATTATCTATTGCCCAGTTCAAAAGGTTGTGCAATCATAATACTAAGAGGTTTTCCTATTGATATACAATATTATTTCAGTATTGTTGAAATAACGGAATGGATTAATAAGTTTCATTATAAGGTAGGCATACAAACACGTTTACAGCTAAAAAAAAAAAAAGTGATCTAGAGAGTAGTTACCCTTTAAGCCAAAATGTAACCCAAAATCTAAAAGTATATGGGCCGGTTTCCCAGATGTGGATTAAGTCTAGTCCTAGACAAAAAACTTTTTTCAATGGGGATCTTCATTGAATTTTTCTTTTAATCTAGGACTAAACTTAATCCATGTCTGGGAAACCGGCCCTATGAGTAAATAAGTAATTACAATGTATATATGCTTATTCAACACCAAATGCATCTAAATATTCTCGGTTCAAGTGGTATTCGTAAATAAATAAATAAATAAATAAAACAAGTTGCCATAAAGTTACAGATCTTTCATGACTATGTTTTTAAATGTATAAACGTTATCCAGCTGCAGAGAAAATAATACATAATGCAGTGCTTCGCATTTCTCTCATGGGGTCCTATATTCACAGTCAAGGCAAAACTGTCAAACTCTAGCAGTTACTCACAGCAGTGGCAAATCCAGGCGTGTCCAACTCAATTTTAGTAATTGTATGACTGTAGAGACCGTAGCACACCGGCAGAGAAGTTGTGAAAGAAAGAAAGAAAAAAAGGTTTGTTTAGGAGGAACACATTACCTGTGGGTGTGGTGGAAGTTTTGTTGCATCATGGCCAATCAGATTGTCTGCTTTCCTTCCATTGATTACCGCTGCATTAAGGCCACAGCCAACTGGCATATAGATCATGTCTAATATACTTGTCTGGGAAATGCAGATTCACTGCATGTACGTATACTTATGGCTCCTTGTAATACTACTACTAATAACAATAATTAATTGCATTTATATAAGCACTTTTTCTCACACAAAGCACTTTACAGCGATAAGGGTGAACTCACCCCAACCTCGTGTAGCACCCACCTGGGTGATGGACGGCAGCCATTTTGTGCCATAAAGCTCACCACGCATCAGCTGAGGACTCAGAGGGAGAGAACTCATAAAAAGGCTCCTCTGGTAAATTACATTGCCAGCCTACAACTAGAGGAGACTGACATGGTGCACATTTTGTACTTCAATTGAGATTCAATGATACCAATATACCAAGAGGTATATTGCCACAGGAACCCATAGGAAATCTGAAGTAGTACAAGCAATTATGACATACAGTAGATATCCTCAAAGCCATATATTTAAAGGAGGAAAAATACATGATGTCTGTATTATTGCAAAAACAATGCAGTTTATTAGCAGCACCCACCAAGCATGGCTACACAGTAGAAGCACAACGTGTGTGCAATGGAAACGAACACAAAAATAACCCAGATCATCACCAACGCATAAAAGAGAGCAGCACATTAAAATAACCTCCACTTATGGCCAGAGTGGCTTGTGGATTCGAAAAAGTCACTTTTTACATTTTACTAGCCACATTTTACTAGCCACAATATAAATGTAACATGTTCATGGTCTCCCTCAGTGAGAGAGGGAATGTGTGGGGTTCCTGCGGTGGTTGATGAGATAATTGCGGAGCCGGATTGAATGATTGGGGAATTGCGTGAATGATTGAATTATTGGACGAATGGAGGATTGGAGAGAGAGAGAGATGGGGAAGGGAAAGGGACCCACAGACAGACATAGCCTCTGTCAGATTGTGCTTACGTGACCAACTTTTAATGAATTTTTGTAAACAATAAAACATAATTTTACCTTTTACTTCTGTCTGGTGTACTCTTTGGAGAGTGGTGGATTCCGCAAAAACCTGGTCCGGATTCGGGCACGGGATTCGCCCGTTTCAAATCGTGACATAAACCAACCTGGCTCATTATCTGCCAAAGTGGCTGTTAGAGTAAAAAAATCTTACTAGCCACAATAAAAAAATTGACCAGCATTTGGCTGGAGATGGGTGTTAATTTCACACCATGAAAAATAGAGAAGGGAGAGTGTTACAACAGTCGCAGGGCTTCTGCTACTGGCATTACAGCAGAGGTGGAAAGTCCAGGTTCAGAAAGTAAAAGTCCTCCCCAGTATTTGGTTCCAACCACCTGGTTGCTAATCAACACAATTCTTCAGCCAGGAGGTAGAACTAATAAGTGAAATCAGAGTTCAAGGTTGGAAGAAATACATGGCAGGACTTTTTCTTTCTGACCCCTGGATTTTACACCTCTGGAGCAGAAACCCGCAACGGCCAAAAAATCCATCGTTTTGCCAAAGCCATTGTGAAGGGAGTCCTGAGATTTACACTTATCCACATATTAGGAGTGTGAACTGTTCGGGAAATTATGTTTCTGCGCTTACGAGACTGTGTAGAGTACTACAGCGACCAAGTCAAAGAGGAAATTATTCAAACATCCACATACTGACAAATACATAGTTTCATTTGTGTTATGTTATGGGGGGGGGGGGGGGGGGGTCATAAGGATCTACTGTTTGTCAAGTCTCCAAAGGTGAGGGAGCAGATCAGCATGTAATTCATTTGTTAGGCTTGAGTGGAGAGTGAAGGATTTAATTGAAAGACAGAAAATTTAATTTGTTTCCAAATGGGTATATTTCCCATCAGCTTGTGTCTACAGAGGGAGAGGTATAAAATTAATTTCAGAAAGAAGGTATTAGCGGGCGTTGAACTTGGACAGATAGGGGGGGGGGGGGGGGGGGATATGGGATATGGAATTGTTTTTGTGTAAAAGGAGAAAATAGATGAGCAGAAAAAAAGAAAAGAAAAGTGATAAAATATGAGAACCAATCAAAGGCCAGGATGCGTATCTTCATCCCCCCCCCCCCCCAAAGTTTATACATTTACCAATATGTCTGCTGGTGATCGTCTTCCGGGTTTGAAGAGCAAAGTAATGCTGAAAGCCATCCTATGGGCTCATCACTGGGAGTCCATTCATTAAGCCACATGTACCCTTGCTCTCTGCTTCAATGAATGCATAAACATACTGTATATGTGAATACCTCATAATCCACAACGGATGACTTATTGCCACTGGCCTTATTGATAATCGAGAGCAGAGTTACACAATCAGCCGCCTTTGTAATAAATTCACGTCTTTGTAAACTTAGCTGATGACAGTGGGAAGATGTCGACTTCCCACTATCTAGCTTGTTAATTGTGTCTCGTGTTTACCCGTCATTTCCCATCTCTTTTGGTGTTTGTCACATTTATTTAATGATTTGCATGAGTTATGGGGGTATTTAATGTACCCACTGTGGTGCTTTGTGCATCGGCCTAATGAACAGTTTTATGAAAGGGTTATAGGTTTTCAATACACATGCAGCATGGCAAGCTTGGCAGTCAATGAAACGGATTAGAAATAGTGTGTACAAGCTGAAGGAACATTTTTGGAATGCATATGGTAACAAAATAAAAACAATTGGCATACTAATGATGTTAATTGTAACGCGACCAATCTATCATACATTTTAGCTAGTCTAGGGAAATTACATTGAAATTATTTTTATAAGGGTGGTGGGATTAGATGAGCTTTTCATTCGTTCCACAGAGGAAATAGCACATTGTCCATAAAAATATGCTTATTATTGCGTTACAATGTCTCTCTCAGGAAAATCTCACACGCACACACATACTGCCTGAAATTGTTAATCTTCCTTCTGCTCGTGCAGGAATTATGTGAGTGCATCTGTGTGTGAGGGAAAGCTGATTGAGGTTAAAAATAAAACTGAATGATACTGTCATGCAAATGTAAGTCATAATGACATCGGGGGCCATTTTGAAGCTCAATACTGCATGTTGAGAGAGCTCAGCCTTGCTTCGCCTTTGGAATCCAACACTGGCACTGAAATACAAATTTGTCACTTAAACATGCATATTCATTTATGTTATATAAGACTTCATCAGCCATTTACCTCAGGAGTCCCTCTGTCAGAAGTAATGTAGACGGAGCACAGATTCAAATAATGGAATTAAGAAACATTTATTGGAAACTATCTTTAAACAAAAATACATTATTTGAAAGATTATTTGAAAGATTATATCAAAGACTAGTCATAAGTTTGTAATAAATGGCAAAGCTTGTTTTAAGTCAAAATTGTCTTAGCCCAATTACAAATCTTTAAATGATTAAAACTCACCTCATTGGCAGTCTTTTTGTCTTATTTTGTGAAAAATAGAAATAAGACTGTAGTCTAAATGTAAGACTAAAAGACTTATTTTTTGGTTTATGCAGTGTGGCCTGCCTCTGTAATAAGCTAGCCACATAAATATATTTTTTCTGCATATCAAGCCTAACAAAATATTTGGAGCACAAGCCACGATTCAAGTATGAGATCTTTTGTGTACTCATTGAAACAATCTAATGTCTAAGTTATATTTAAGGTTACTGTATATACAGTGCATGTTGTTTATATTAAGTATGAGATCTGTCATGCACATTGAACCAATCTACAATGCCTTATCTAATCTTCGCAAAGTTATACCATAGCAACAACAACAAAAAAGAACCGCATAACATGAACAAGATCTATGTAAATGACCAGAGGATATGCACTATTCATTCATAAATCCTAATAAGACTATAGGTAGACCTATCATCTCTATCAAACTATGTTTTGAAAACATAAATCATATGCATAGATCCAGCAACATATTTTATTTCTAAATGCGCACATTTTTCTGTGAGGGACATTTCAATGACAGAATATATGACACTCAATCTGTCTGTGATACATAGTACAGAGCGATCTAAGCTCTGTGACAGTTCTGTTAACCAAAACAGAGATTGGTTGTCACTTTGAAGATCT
Organism: Synaphobranchus kaupii; assembly: GCA_029718625.1. Classification (NCBI taxonomy): domain Eukaryota; kingdom Metazoa; phylum Chordata; class Actinopteri; order Anguilliformes; family Synaphobranchidae; genus Synaphobranchus; species Synaphobranchus kaupii. The sequence goes on along the minus strand of CM056376.1, from coordinate 136,303,416 downwards.
CCAGACTTCCAAAAAAACAAAATGCAATTCATTTATGATACCCACAACCTGTCACATTGTGTTCTCATATTGGAATCACATTGGGCATGTGACTTTGGAATAAAACTGTGGGACGGGCCACAAATATACTGTTGGAAACATTCTGCAAAGCACCAAAAAATCACCCACAGAACAGACAATATAAAGTGACACGGTGAAGGGTGGACTATTACCGGCACAGTAAAATGTCTAGTGTTAATTCAACTCTAACAGTGTACATATGAGCCTAATCTGGCCAGAGCAAGCTCATATGTACACTGCTTGTTGAATCAACACTGTTAGAGTTGAATTAACACTGGACATTTTATTGTGAATTTACTGTGTGCAGAAGGCACATTTGATTCATATTTATTTATTTGTTTGTTTATTTGTTTGTTTTTTAACTGAGTGCAAATATCTCCTTGGTGTGGACTATTTTTAACACTGATCCTGTGATGTCCTGAGCTTACTGTTGATCTGAAGCCAGAATGTAAGTACTGTAGAACCTCCCACAAGTGACAAACGATTCATTCAAGGATCCTTCACCTTGGCCTTAAATGCAGTATAGTTAGTGACAAACTGACACTCAGTGCAACAACACTCAATGCACCCACTGCATCTCTAACAGTTGGTTTTTTCTGGCATTTGTTTTTACCGCATAACGTCAAATAATCCCCTCCCTAAAGTAAATATCACCCTCGAATGGACATTGCAATAAGACGCTTATCAATAACCCTAGAAAAAAGTATAAAATGTGCACTTATACTTGAAATTATGAATTCCAAAAAAAATAATGGATTTACAGTTTACCTTTGGTTCATGCTATCATGTTACTAAAGTAAGTGTGTGTGCACTGGGAATACTCTTTCTTCTTGGAATGTCAATTTCCTCCTGGGATCATTGACTTTGTCATCCTGTTTTCCCAGTGAAAGTTTTTGTTATTTATGTTTTTAAGATGAAAATATAGACAATCTGAAACTGATCATTATACAGCCAACACCTTTCACATACAAGTGATATCTGTGAAATCTTTACAATCAATTGTGTCCAGTGAGAAAATATGTCAATGTAATTTCATAATTTCCTCCATGCACGTGTGCCAGACAATAGCCTTATGATCAATTTTAGCATTTGTATAATCAAATTAGCCTTCTATTAACAGTTATTTTTTTCCAAAATAAGTTGAGGTAGAAAGTTCCCCTGAAGATCAGCATCATGGCATTTGTATGTTTGTATAAAAAAACAGATTATAACTGAAATTGCCTTTCTATTTATTACATAATATTTGACAAATAGTAGCAAAAAGCCATTATATGTATATCACTGTTGGTTTATCAAGGGTGAACAGGAAAATTAGTTTCTCTGTGTAACCATTTCAGAGGAAGTAAAGTTTTTTGGTTGTGTTTTAGTCATCTGGGATTACTGTTAATTAATATGCAAATCAGTTGTTAATTATGTGACAAGATGCAATGGCAACTCCCACTAATTGCTTTCTGTGTGGGTCAGGATATCAAATACACTTAGAGCCACCTAGGATATCCAAATCAGAGGCAGCAACATCACCTCCATTCCAATATTTAATTTGCTCCGTACCATTCTGATTCCCATGCCTTTCAGGAGCTATAATTCCAAGGGTTGCGTTGAGTACGCCGAGAGAAAAAATGTTCATTACTAACATTCACTCCTTCTGGTGCTTGATAAAACACATGCAGCTGAGTCCCTAAGTAGAAATCACACATCTTTGTATATTAGTTTATGAACTAGATATTTTACCTCTTGTGGGTCAGTCTGCTTAAGAGCACCCACCACATATAACAACTATAATGGCACTCAGAGAGATGCTACACCCACGTGTGTGCTAATCTCGACCCTGAATGTAATATGCATGGGGCTAAAACTTTGATCTTGCACTATGAAGTTGGAAATTGACCGACTAGGGAAAAAATTATTTAAGTTTCAGGTCTGTGCCCAACTGGCAACATTTCCACAAAGTGTCATCACAATCGGAGTAGAATTGTGTGATTTATGGATGATAGGGACACAAACACAGACAGGCACACACACACACACACACACACACACACACACACACACACACACACACACACACACAGACAGGAGCGAAAACAATACCCCCTGCTTGCACCATGCACACGGGGGTATAATAAAACAAGTTAGGAATTATGCGACTCCGAGCTTTTAATAGACCACTGGCTTAGTGTTGTCAATCATATTATGTCATGAGATAAACTGAAATGACTAGCTTCCTGGAATTTACAGTGAATGCACATTCTTTAAAGGTGTTCTAATGTCTGTCACAATTAGGGTTGCCAACAGTCCTACATTAACTGGGACATCCCATAAAATATGTTAAGAAAAAAGTTGCATGTTTAATTTAGAATATGTAAATTGTTGTCAATGATGTCTTAGTAAAACAATGTGCTGTATATTGTCACCCAATCTCAGTTTAAGTATAATACCAAACTGTTTTGGTATGTCATTTAAAAACAATGAAAAATTTCCCTTTTGATGAATAAGTCTACAAAAGAAAATGAATATGTAGCGAGCTCGGCTAGTTCGCTAGTAAGCACAGTGAGGTGCAGTAAAGCGAAGGCCTTGTAGCAGGTTATCCTTAGCTATCGGCGATGTCGTCTTTAGCTGATTGGTAACGCGTTCGCTTGCGAGTGAGAGGAGCGGGGTTCAAATCTCACCTTGGACTTCTGAGTAAAACGTAAGCTTCTCTCTTTCTATACGGTTACAAATACATAAAAGTGTTAGCAAAACATAAAATTCCTATACCAAAAAGTGTCATTGTTATGTACAATTCTGATAATTTTACATGCTTGGAACGAATGTGATGTTATGTACCTTAACAGAGTATGCACATACAATTCAGTCAGTTGAATTGTGGAAGGGCCACCTATACTAAGCCATAAACAGAGTTTACAAGCATCCAACATGCATTTATAGGACTTACATAGCCTTCCCAAATGTTATAAAGCCAAAAATGATTGGTCCTGTGTGAAACACTTTGTCTATTTCTAGTTCTGTAAATAAGACGGACATATCTGCCCACTGGTGACTGGTACCCTCCCTCCCTTTCACTATTCCTGGGCAGTTATGCAATGCCTTGTTGGGATTTCAGCAAGAGTGAGTACGGGCATGTCTGTGCGCCACACTATGGAGTGAGGCGCACATTTAAATGGAACCGTTTTAACAAGATAAGCCTCCTTGGAGCCTTATATATACACACACGCAGGCATGTGTGCGTGTGTGTGTCGTGTATTAAATCAGAGCTTCAGAGAGAACCTGCTGCTGTGCAATAATGGCAGGTGATGAAAGCTCTGTGTCTCTATCAGTGGCAGTCTTTCTATCCCATCACTGACACTGACGCCTGATCTGAGGAAACTCTACTAAGTCTGACGGACTACTTAAGCCAGAATTTCAGTGCGGATATCAGTTAGGCAACAAATGTCATCGGTTCGCCAGCTTGTAAATGGATGCATTGAGTTAAATGCCATGCACAGCTTTTTAAAATAATTGCCTTCAATATCATCTGAGGACTGAGTTATGGCAGATCAGATCGAAAGGGAAATATATCAAAATCAAGCTGCAAAGGACGAATTATGGGACTAGATTCCAATAATGGAGGAAAATAAAATTAGTTTAATGTGCATTTGTTTACGTTGCCACAAAGCGGATAATAAATTCAAACCAAATCATTTTTAAATGAAAATAAATAAACAATTCAATATAAAAATGTGTGCTACAGTCAGCGGTTTGCTTGGTCTTGTAATAGCTCAATGTCTTGTTTCCTGAATAAACTTAACACGGCTCTCTTCACATCTCTCCAAATGGCTCTCTATGTATCATTCAAGTCACACATACCTGGAGCTGTTCCGCAAACAGGCAATTTTAGTCAAGTACACTTTGGAATAATGGCACATTTTTAAAGTTTCCTAGCCTTTTAGAATCAGTGATACGTTTCATAATATGCGGGTCATGCCAATTGTTTTGCTATAAATTGTACAAAAAGCCCTGTCAAGCCTTCAAATGCATATTTACTATGTAGCCTAAATGGCATTTCACACCGTGTTTTCCACCAGATCATTCCGGAAACTATTCTAAAAGTTCTGACTGGAGCGGTTCGCTGTTTTGCATCACATTTAAATCCGCACATTCTTGATTTTGTGACGATGCACAGTGATTGCTGTGACCTCTTCATGTTTGCTTGACTGTTTTCACTTGGGCTCTTGGGTAAAAAGACAACGTCGTCAACTAGATCTGCTCATTAAACGAGGCTACATTCCGGATAGCTGTCTACTCAGAATAAAATAGAGAGTTTTAATACATAATTTGTATCATAAATAAATACAGAGGTAATAAAAAATTAATCATGAATATTCTTTTTGAAGCTCAAATTGATTACAGCTGTTCCCTCCACATCAACAAACAATCTTTCTCTGGAGCTGGTAATCATACAAGGGGCTTCGTCTGTTATCCCCCGTTGTCAAGACATGTGACATCTGTATCTCATAAATATACTACCTGCAATGAACTCCCAGGGACCTGAATAATATTTAATGCTTATTTGTCAGCTGCTTGGAGAGTGGTGATTTAATAGACAAGGCCTTACACTTGCCACAAAATACTGTTTGGATCGGTCGTGTTGATCATTCACTGACTTTTTTTTAAGCCTAAAGACATAGTCATGTCTTTCTTGTGTCTTCATAAGTAAGGGGAAAAAAAAAAAAAACTAAATCCAAGTTAATCTTTAGTTAAGAGAGGAAAGGAGTTTGTACAAATGGTAATACAATATTCAGGTGAATGCTGTCCGATAGGTCTGACTAATTCAATATTCAGTCTGTGTTTTTTCACTCTGAGTCACTAATGATTTATGCATTGTGCAAATTCCAGAAAAGTTTAATTAATTATCAGACTAGAGCATTCTTAAATAGGAATAAAAGATGTCTTATCATTTTAGCTCCATAACAATCTTCCATAAAGGTCAAATGATTTTCTGCCTTTGGTTTGCTAAAATAAAGCCCTTGATTTTAGTATATAATTCATGCATCTGGTGCCGCTATCTCATTCTGTGTGACACTCCTGGGAGGGATATGCGGCAGCCACACCCAAAACTGATATGAAAACAAACTAAAATCTTCGCCGTTCCTCCTCACAGCTTCCAGGTTAAAAATAATAGACTGAAACAACAAAGCCAAACCAAAGCAAACCCAGCGAAAAAGATTTCAGCTTTCACATTCCTCAACTGGCCAGATTTTCAGCCGACCGACTCCTCAGCTTTTCAGCTAAGTCACTTTGTCTTTCCAGCGGACAAACAGACATGCACGCTCTCGGCGTTGCATAGTCTTGGGCTGTGTCCAAATCAGAGCCCTATCTACTGCGTCCTGTCCCCTGTGTACAGTGTACTGGCAGATGTGTGCTGTTTAATGTGCATTGTTTAGCCGTGACGTGCAGTACGCAAAAAAATATCCTCAATACTATTTTCCAACCGCACTGTGGAAGTGTCGTAAGGCGTCCCACCCTTGCGCGGCCATGTCACGTGTTGTTTTTGTTGTTATTGAAGGAAAACGTCAGCGAAGCTGCGCCTCATTTTTTAAAACAAAGCTTCACGTCATATTTATGCGACCAAATGTTTGTGTACTTCTTGAAAAGTGTGGTCCCGAATATACTCAGCGACACCCTGGAAGTAAGTGTATCATATGGGGGTTTTAAGTATACTATATTTAGAGAACATTTTGCCTACTTAATGACTTTCTCTTCCTGTCTACTCAACAAGCCTACCTAATAGTATGGAAGGGTGCTGATTCGGACACAGCCCACGTACTAACATACTGTATACAGCTTACTGCATACTGTTTAGTGACATGCAGAATGCAAAAAATATCCTCCATACACATCTGCACACGCTCTCTCACTCCCTCTCGCATACATACTCAACTGCACACTCTCTCTCACTCCCTCTCCCATACATACTGAACTGCACACTCTCTCTCACTCCCTCTCCCATACATACTCACCTGCACACACTCTCTCACTCCCTCTCCCATACATACTCAACTGCACACTCTCTCTCACTCTCTCTCTCACTCCCTCTCCCATACATACTCAACTGCACTCTCTCTCACTCCCTCTCCCATACATACTCAACTGCACACTCTCTCACTCCCTCTCCCATACATACTCAACTGCACTCTCTCTCACTCCCTCTCCCATACATACTCAACTGCACACACTCTCTCACTCCCTCTCTCATACATACTCATCTGCACACTCTCTCTCACTCCCTCTCTCATACATACTCATCTGCACACACTCTCTCACTCCCTCTCTCATACATACTCAACTGCACACTCTCTCTCACTCCCTCTCCCATACATACTCACCTGCACACACTCTCTCACTCCCTCTCCCATACATACTCAACTGCACACTCTCTCTCACTCTCTCTCTCTCACTCCCTCTCCCATACATACTCAACTGCACTCTCTCTCACTCCCTCTCCCATACATACTCAACTGCACACTCTCTCACTCCCTCTCCCATACATACTCAACTGCACTCTCTCTCACTCCCTCTCTCATACATACTCAACTGCACACACTCTCTCACTCCCTCTCCCATACATACTCACCTGCACACACTCTCTCACTCCCTCTCCGATACATACTCAAACTGCACACTCTCTCTCACTCTCTCTCTCACTCCCTCTCCCATACATACTCAACTGCACTCTCTCTCACTCCCTCTCCCATACATACTCAACTGCACACACTCTCTCACTCCCTCTCTCATACATACTCATCTGCACACACTCTCTCACTCCCTCTCTCATACATACTCATCTGCACACTCTCTCTCACTCCCTCTCTCACTCCCTCTCCCATACATACTCAACTGCACTCTCTCTCACTCCCTCTCCCATACATACTGAACTGCACACACTCTCTCACTCCCTCTCTCATACATACTCATCTGCACACTCTCTCTCACTCTCTCTCTCACTCCCTCTCCCATACATACTCAACTGCACTCTCTCTCACTCCCTCTCCCATACATACTCAACTGCACACACTCTCTCACTCCCTCTCTCATACATACTCATCTGCACACTCTCTCTCACTCCCTCTCTCATACATACTCATCTGCACACACTCTCTCACTCCCTCTCTCATACATACTCAACTGCACACTCTCTCTCACTCCCTCTCTCATACATACTCATCTGCACACTCTCTCTCACTCCCTCTCTCATACATACTCATCTGCACACTCTCTCTCACACACTCAAACATACTTACACATTCTCATCCACACATCATTTACCATTTACCCTGGAATTATTCAAATGACCGATAACTCACATTTTTTCTCTCAAAAATGCAAATGACTGAATGTCCTTACCCTCTCGGTTCATTTGCACACGCCAAACCCCCGAAATATGAATGTACTGTAATTATGGAAGGGAAATTTTATCAGATGGAGAGATGAGGAATAAAGAATGGATTGAATTAATTCAGCTTTGTTGGCTGTTTATTATATTAGCGTAAATATAAAAAATGTATGTACTATTAATCTATTAAGTTATTGTTATGACCCCTTCCCCCACGACACAAATACATCCAGATGCAGCTGAGATAGGTCAGTAAGCGGAGCTTTGGTCCCTGGAGGTGAGGGGTCAAGGCCCCCATCTGGCACAATACATGCCATTAAAAACGTGTGATTGACAATGAAACAAATCATAATCTTAGCACCAAAGCACACGGCATGCAACAATTACGGCAAGTTAAGTCTTCAGCTTCAGGCTATCCCATGGTTCCATATAAGCAAAAGGAACACCATTTTACGGAAGTTCTGAGAAGTTCATTTTGCAGAAGTAGAGAAGTTTGCTTCTGTTTCAGGAGTCTCCTCCCTCGTGAAGAGTTGGGATTTGTGCTATATTTCCACACCCTGACTGAAAATTGACCCTGCATTCATCAAAACATGCTTTGAATAGTCAACAGGCCCAGTATCTCTGGGCCATCTGGATATCAGGTGGACATCAATATGTATGAAACTTGTTGGAAAATCTAGCTCCTCTGCAAACATTATAGATGCATATTGTTTGGTTTTTTCCAGTCACTCACACCAGTGGTGTAAATTATGGGAAATAATGGGAAACAATGCCATATTTACCCAAAAAGTTCAAAATTTACCAAAGGGAGGCTGTCTAGCAAAAATAAATGTTCACTCCACAACATGAATTATTTTAGATTGTGAATGACTCAAAACAGAGGCTTTGAGTCCTATTTTTCAAATTATTTATTTATTTATGTATTTATATCATTTATTGCTTCCCTCCTTTCTAGAGCTTAGATGAATAGGATGGAGCTGGACGGTTCATTTGAGGGTGCGCATTGGTGCCAACTGGATATAGACTCACCTGCAAGCAAACGCACGCACGCACACACACACACACACACACACACACATACTGTACATGCACGTATGCACACACTCCATTCAAGAACTGTAAAATGTCTACAACAAGAAATACTGTACAAGACCACTTATCATCACTACTGATTGCTGACTTAAATCACATGTGAAATCCGTTCACCTTCTTTTTTTGTTTGTGTATGGGAACTCGTATTGTTTGGTACAAACATCTAATTTGACAACAGTACATCCATAGGCGGAAATCCCGGGGGGGACGGGGGGGACACGACCCCCCCATCCTGGGAAAAATATGATTTGTCCCCCTCCAATATATCACTGTAAACATAACTATGTAATTTAAATAATATTAATAATAAGAAATGAAAGGACTTGTGCTGATTATAGACACGTAATAGCGCGTTTTTAAGTTTCAAAAGATTGCGACCCCCTTCCCTTGGCCTCACATTGCACCCCCCCCCCCCCCCCCAGCCCTCAGCAGTGGCACATGATACAGTGCGTGTGTGAAAAGGAATCTGACAGTGACAGAGTCTGTCGTTGGTGGCTGACCTCGAGTAAGTAGTTAGTTCAAACAAAGGATATGTTAGACATTTCTTTACTTCAAACACATTTATAATCGTCACCAGTCTTCATTTTCGCTTTATTGAATTACAGGTCACTCTTTATGTTAGCTAGCGGTTAGCTGACGTTTGCTAGCTAGCTTACAGTAACATCAACCAGTGTTTGCAGCTGTTTGAATTAGAGTCAATGAGAGAAGCTAGCAAAGCAATGTAATGTCCTTAGCTGGCAAGGTGACAGAGCGTTCGTGTCTACCGTCTGAAAGACACTCAATGCACGTAGCTAATGTGGAAGTTAATCCAATCAATCGCACCATAGCGATTTAGTTTTATGTTGGCAGGGTTCATACACACACAATAGCTGAATTTGCAGAGCTAGCGAGCAAAACGATGGAGCAAACTAAAGCAAACATTAGCTAGCCACCTACAGCACTACTTTTGGTGTCCCCCTCAGGAATTGTTCTTGATAAAATAGCATGTAATTGTCCCCCCCAAAGTTGATATCAGATTTTCTCCCCTGAGTACATCTAATTATGTTAGTGGCATCACACTTAAATAGGCAGTGGCACTGGCATGCTATTTCGGATTGACAGCCATTAAATTTACATTAAACTGAGTTTCTTCACCAGGTATTACATACAGTAGAAGTCAATAGCCAAATCCATTTAAACTCAGTTTTTCATAATTCCTGACATTTAATCCTAGTAAACATTCCCTGTTTTAGGTCAGTTAGGATCACAACTTTATTTTAAGAATGTGAAATGTCAGAATAATAGTAGAGAGAATGATTTATTTCAGCTTTAATTTCTTCCATCACATTCCCAATGGGTCAGAAGTTTACATACACTCTGTTAGTATTTGGTAGCATTGCCTTTAAATTGTTTAACTTGGGTCAAACGTTTCGGGTAACCTTCCACAAGCTTTTCACAATAAGTTGCTGGAATTTTGGTCCATTGCTCCTGACAGAACTGGTGTAACTGAGTCAGGTTTGTAGGCCTCCGTGCTCGCACACACTTTTTCAGTTCTGCCCACAAATTTTCGATTGGATTGAGGTCAGGACTTTGTCATGGCCACTCCGATGCCTTGACTTTGTTGTCCTTAAGCCATTTTGCCACAACTTTGGTAGTATGGTTTTTTATGGCGGTTTAGGAGTTAGAGTTGTAGTACTCGAGACTGGTATTTTGAAGGTCTCGGTCTTGTCTCGGAATCGACTGCATTTTGACTTGGTCTTGTCACGGTCTTGGACGAAGAGGACTCGGAATTCTTTTTCAAGACCGGTCAAGACCAGGGGCGTGTCCACCCGCCCCCACATAAATTTGATTGGCCACCACAGAAAACTAGTTACAGATGACAAAATATGCTACTCTTTGATATCATTGATTTATAGGTTTAGTGGACGGAAATTTAGCTAGATCGCTAGATAAAACCACACATTAACGATTTAAATATTAATTTACCTCAAAGCGTAGGCCTGGCTGTAAATAACGTTAGGCTAACCACTTATTTTTTCCTGTACCCCAAGTCGCATCACATACATCACAAAGACCAACAGCCAGCTCACTCACCCGAGTCTGTCTGCACTCTGCAGTTGAACACTGAATGGTAACAGTGCCATTATGTGGGTCTCACGAGTCGTTGTGTTACAATCGCAATAACATTTTGTAGCTCAACTGAAACTGCTACTGCAGGAGAAACACAGCCCCTTTCTTTGTCGGACGTTCACTCTCAGTGTGAGAAGGCGCGAACTTTATTGTTCAGTAAGTATTAACCTATATGAACCAGATTCTTATAAATATAGCCTACATAATTAGGCCTCTATAATTTTCCATTTTCTTTTTCATCCCCAGTGAACGACAGTCGTCCATGGATGGCTACATTGTGTTGGAAACGCGTCTTGGAAGCCTTTTCAACGGCATTTTGTGGCATTTCGCGCACTGGGTCAGATTACACCAAACTGTTTATATGTCACGTTTTCGGTCAAGGATGTTCGCCATATTCAATAAACCTGTGATCTGCGTTAGGTTACCTAATCCTGAGGTAAAGGGTAACTAGCTAAGCAAACGTTACTTTACCCATGGTTTACCAATCATATCAAATGTAAGTAAATTTTACATGAACCTAATCGTTCTATTACTATATTATGACTATACCATTAACCTAATCGATATCCAAAGACAACGTTTAATCTGGCCGCATTTTTTTAAATCTAAACGTTAAATTTAACGTTAAGTCTGAATGTTACTGATTCAAATTGCTTCGAAATGCAGCATAGGCTGAAGTTTCATTAAGTTGAGAGTAATTCATTTTTCATTCTCGTCACTGGTGATTATTGATGTTGACTTTTGTAGGTAATCCATTGTGTTTGATTTTGGGTGTCTCTTTTAAAATGTAATCAGTACTCATACCCTCAATGTTATAATCTATAAAATCTGACTTCAACTTCGTGTCATGGTTTTGAACCCTGTTTCTCTTTGCGGTCGTTTTCCTCAGTGGCCACGCGAGGGCGCTGCCCTTTTGGTAGATGCTTGCTCCGCCCTGCTGAGTGGGTGGAGTTTCTGTTAGCGTTTACACCTGTTCGTGGTCACTGAGAGCTATATAAGCCTACCGTTCTCTTCATTCGGGGCTTCTACATTTATTGTTAATTGTTATGTACTGTGGTGTATTATTGTCTGGGAGTTCTCGTACCATTTTGGCTTCTTGCCTATTTTTAAACGTCTCGTTGTTGAGGCAGGGCTTATTTCCTACTGGCTTAGTGGTTGGTTATCTCGTAGTAAGTTTTGGACCGTATATCTCTGCTCTATTTCGCGCTGTTGTGCTTAATCTCCGTGTATGGAGATTTGGGCGATTCTGTTGGGAAATTTAGTTCTGTCGCCCTTCGGCACATGTCTTCCCATAGGGGATTCCTGCGTTTTCGCTTCTACTTAGTTTGAGCTCGTAGAAATATAGAGTAGCAGTTTCTCTGGTCCATTTGTTCGCCTAGTGATTGGTTCTCTTATTGAGAGTCCTGGCGTTTTAACTTCCACTCATTTCCGGATTACTGTGAGCCAGTGAGTAGCCTAGCTTTGGTACGTTTATTCCCTGCTGTTCTCCTTCTCGTGGACTAGGTTCCCTTTTTGTTGTGAGTCAGGGTTTTCATTTATATTAAGAGGCTGTCGTGCTATTTTTGCGTGGTCTTCGTTGCAGCCGTCCTGTACGTCCTTTTTACCTGCGGGACGATTTCGTTTGGAACTATTGTTCTGTTTCGTTCTCGGGGTGTGTCTCTTTATATGGAGCTTGGGCGTTGTTGTGGACGTGTTTGTGTGTGACTGCGTGTTTCTATATATAGCATCGGAACGTTAGCTCACTGTTCCAATTCGCCTCGTTACTTATTTATTTTCTGTGAGGCTAGGGCGGTTGTTTAAGTTTGCGTGAGTCTTTTGGATTGTAAAGTTTTGGGACGACGGTACTCCGTCGGCTCACCTGTAAAATGTTTCTCCTCCCTGGGAGATCGGGTGTTTACCCAGGTTCGTTTGCTGCATTAGACTGCGCACTTGTTTTACTAGCCATGGAACGTAATATCTGTTCCTTCGCCTCCTCCTATACCAATAGGTGGTTATTAGTTTAATTGTTTATTTGCTGTGTGTGGTTTGTGCCATTGTGCTACTCGCCTGTTCTTGCGTCTCGTATCGAGACTGGGCGTTTTAATTCTGGCTCATGTAACTCTGAGCCGGCCTGTAGCTGTGGTGTGTGTGTTCCTTGTCTTGTCTCCTTCCCTTATCTGCGGGGTATCCCGCCTTAGTGGCCTAAGGGCTTTATGATTCCCCTTGCTGCGTTTGGCTCCTCCCACCTCACACGTCACGCACCCCATTACACTTCGCTGCTTTTTGAAGAAATGTTTTTAAACAGGAAGTGTAGGCTACCACCATCTGAAAATGGGCTAAATTCTTAGTTTTACACAATCCATCCAAGACTATTTTGTCATACTTGAATGAGCTACATGATATTTTCTCTTATTGTTTCAAAAGGTTAGTTAACCAACATAGGGACTGCCACAGTCATATCTGTACAATTATAGCTCTGTAATTGAAATGGTAAACAAGCAGGCACTTTAAGGATGCCAACACAAATTATTGATCCTTTGTAGCAGTGCAATGCCTACTAGCAAAGAAACCCACCTCCTGTAACTAGACTGCATTGACTGCTCTGCTAAATGACTGCACCTGCTAAATGACACTACATACAGGTTTAGTGCACCTGCTAAATGACACTACATACAGGTTTAGTGCACCTGCTAAATGACACTACATACAGGTTTAGTGCACCTGCTAAATGACACTACATACAGGTTTAGTGCACCTGCTAAATGACACTACATACAGGTTTAGTGCACCTGCTAAATGACACTACATACAGGTTTAGTGCACCTGCTAAATGACTGCAACTGAAGTTTGACAATTATTTGAGAGCCATAGGGAGATTGTGGAGGGGGTCCTGCAATATACATATTTTATTTAGTGTGATTGCAATATGATCCGTCTGTCCGTCTATATTTTTCCCTCCCTCTATTTCTCCCTCCATCTCCCCTATCTCTTTCTCCCTCCCTCTCCCTGTATTTGTCCCTTCCTCTCCCTCTGTATCTCTGCTTCCTTTTCCCTCTGAATTTTTTCTCTCTCCTGTATTTCTTCTATCAATCCCCTCTAGCATATTTCCCTCTGTCTAACTTCTGTTTATCCTGACCTCTATCCTCTCTCAAATTTATTTAATTTAATATATTTATTCAAATAATTAATAATAAATAATAATTTATTCAAATTTAATATAATTTATTTTCAGTGCTTCTTGTTTTGGGTAGCATGACTTTTACATTGGTGATATGTAATAATAGTGAAAACAGTTTTCAAAAAAAATCAGCTCTTGCATAACTAGATATATAAAAATGAACAATAAATCAATAAAACCACTATATACTTCTTCTGTTTAACAGCATACTCATCACATACTGTATCATCATACTGGTTACTTGCTGTATAATTTACCTGTCAGTGGCTTATGTGACAATTTTGGGGAACTCATCTTAATTTAGCAGTATTTGACACTTCTGTTTCATTCTGCCCACTTCCAAAAGGTCAGTGAAATGGAATTGCAATGTTTCATATCAAAGAATTGACTTCTGTCACTGAGTACATACAGTATACAACAGAAGTGAGTACACCCCTGCGCAATATCACTTTAATGTCAAATGATTCAAAATCGTATCACCTCTCAATAATTGCATTATTTCTAAGTTGAGTGTTTCCTCTTATGAACAATCAAAAACAAATACTTTAGAAAGACAAAAGTGAATACACCTGTGATCACTGACACACAAGTTAGAAAGTTACACAAGTTAGTTAAAATCATTTTTAATATTTGGTCGCATATCCTTTGCATGCTAAGACTTCCTGATGTCTGTGACCCAACAACATCAAAAGACTCTTGATATCTTATTTTCTGGAACTCTTACAAGCGATACTATAGCATCTCTGCATTTGAATGGATCTCTATGGGAATTGGGGGGTGGGACTAGATTTAGCTGTAAATTATGCTGGAACAGTATGGAATACATGGTTGGTAAAATGGCTGTAAGTCATCAAGGGTCTGAGGTATCAAACGAGCCTCAAACCATCACTCTGCTGCCAGATATGCAGTAGATATGGATGGATCACTTTATGGGTTGTTTCTCCTGACAAATTTTCCTATTGAATGGAAAAATAAGTCAGGACAAGAAACCCTTCAAGTTATCCATCCATATCTACTGTATTTCTGGCAGCAGAGTGATGGTTTAAGACTTAGAGCCATTTAGCCAACCATGTGTTCCATACTGTTCCAGTGTCATTTACAGCTAAATCTAGACCCACCCCCTAATTCCCATAGAGATCCATTCAAATGCAGAGATGTTATAGTATCGCTTGTAAGAGTACCAGAAAATAAGATATCAAGAGTCTTTTGATGTTGTTGGGTCACAGACATCAGGAAGTCATGGCATGCAAAGGATATGCGACCAAATATTAAAAATGATTTTAACTAACTTGTGTAACTTTCTAACTTGTGTGTCAGTGATCACAGGTGTATTCACTTTTGTCTTTCGAAAGTATTTGTTTTTGATTGTTCATAAGAGGAAACACTCAACTTAGAAATAATGCAATTATTGAGAGGTGATACAATTTTGAATCATTTGACATTTAAGTCATATTGCACAGGGGTGTACTCACTTCTTTTGTATACTGTACATCAGTATTTTCACAAAAATAATGCTTTCTTTATTAAAATTCCTAAATAATGCTTTCTCTGTTTTGAATTTTAGCAGTGAAATGGTGTAAATGTTGAGCCATCACTATGATGGTAGACCAACACAATTACAGTCATGGTCTTGAATTGGACTCGCATTGGTCTGGTCTCGGTCTTGGTCTTGGTCTCGCCCCCTCAGTCTTGGTCTTGACTCGGTCTCGCCACCTCAAAGTCTTGGTCTTGACTTGGTCTCGTTTTAGGTGGTCTCGACTACAACACTAGTAGGAGTAGTGGCTTCTTCCTTGCTGAGCAGCCTTTCAGGTTATGTCGATATAGGACTTGTTTTACTGTGGATATAGATACTTTTGTACCTGTTCCCTCCAGCATCTTCAGAAGGTCCTTTGCTGTTGTTCTGGGATTGATTTGCACTTTTCGCACCAAAGCACATTCATCGCCAGGAGACAGAACGCGTCTTCTTCCTGAGCGGTATGACGGCTGCGTGGTCCCATGGTGTTTATACTTGCGTACTATTGTTTGTACAGACGAACGTGGTACCTTCAGGTGTTTGGAAATTGCTCCCAAGGATGAAACAGACTTGTGGAGGTCCACAATTCTTTTTCTGAGGTCTTAGCTGATTTCTTTTGATTTCCCCATGATGTCAAGCAAAGAGACACTGAGTTTGAAGGTAGGCCTTAAAATGCATCCACAGGTTGACCTCCAATTGACTCAAATAATATCAATTAGCCTATCAGAAGTTTCTAAAGCCATGACATCATTTTCTGGAATTTTCCAAGCTGTTTAAAGGCACAGTCAACTTATTGTATGTAAACTTCTGACCCACTGGAATTGTGATATAGTGAATTAAAAGTGAAATAATCTGTCTGTAAACAATTGTTGGAAAAATGACTTGTGTCATGCACAAAGTCGATGTCCTAACTGACTTGCCAACACTATAGTTTGCTAACATGAAATCTGTGGAGTGGTTAAAAATGAGTTTTAATGACTTCAACCTAAGTGCATATAAACTTCCCACTTCAACTGTAACTGTTACAAGTAAATGTGGCCACAAGCTTGGAGAACAAGGCATCCCTCAAAACTGGGAGGAAATATTTTATTACAAAGTTGAGGATAAACAAAGATTTCCTTCATTGTTGGGCCTCCTGAGCAGCCATCTTAGCCTCATAATTAATCAAAGAAAAAGCCATTATGTGTGTTTCTCAGCTGAGCGGGTCTATAAGAATTGTGGTTCCTCTCCCACTGGTTGTCCTATTACGGGAATTCAGGTGAAATTAAAAACACTTCTCAGTGCCATTAGAGAAGTGTTTAATGAGAAGATAATTTGAGCCTTCTAGCTCGGTTAGTTTGGTAGACCATAAGATTTGAGGGCCATGCTGAACTGATTAAAATGTTCTCCCAATTTAGTTGCAATATAGTTAATAGCTGCAGTCTACACATATGTCAATATTCATTAAATGTCACATGAAGGCACTGCAATGGTATATTTTAGAGATGCACGGATGACCCTAAAATTAAAAAAGAAATGAATTATGCACATCGGGGAATGTATACATAAAAAAACTAATAAATAAGACAGCCCCCACTCAGTTTTACATTATGCGCAAATTAAAAAGATTGGTCAATCAAGTAAAAAACTCATTCTGCTGAATGTTTGGTGGTGTTTCTGCATTGAGAGGCCATACTTCAAGATTGTCACTTCAGTTCACCATGTATTGAATTTCATATTTTATTTTCTTGTTCCCTATATGTTTCCTTTAGATGACACAGATAAACTAGTGTACTGTTCTCTGTATTTCAGAACACAATGCCATATGAATTGACTTTTGATGATGATCAATTGCTTTGATTACATCGCGTCTGTATTTAACATAAGCCCAGTTTGAAGTATAAATCTTGTGAATAGATGATGGATAGCATAATAATTAATGAATAGAGTCTGGTAGAATACAGAACATTAAGTCAAAAATGCTTCATGAGTTGGGTGTGAGATATTGTGTAGCTGGGCTAGCGTCTTTAAATGTACATTTTTATGTACGGTAGAGTTGTATGGTATGAGTAATGTGTTTGTTGTTTTGTATTCAGGAAACACATCCCCACTTGAATGGCAACAAATGTCAATTTATGTGATGAAGGCCTTGTGCATACCTGAATGGAGATGCAGGACAAGTAAATTGGTTGGCTTTTCAACATGGAAAATCAATAAACTGTCACTTGTTATGATTCAACCTACCTTGAGTACAAAAAACAGGGCCTAGGTCAGTCAGAGGTGATGGCCTATACTACCATCTGGCCTTGCAATACTTCAAACAGAATGCGTTGTTATATTCTTGGGCATGAAGCATAGGCTATATTTATGAATAGGTTATTTGTGGAACACAAATATAAAGGAAAAAGGTCGATGCTCAGTCACAAAACTCACCCTGTCATGGGACATATTCCTGAAATGACATCATCAACTCGTACTGAGGCCTGCTACTGCCTGTAGGCCGCCGGAAAAAATTCAGTCCACATAATTCTTTGCACACTTTGCAATTTATTGCCAGTGGGTATACATGCTTATGCCGAGGGCTAAAACACAAAGTCAAGCTGCATATCAAACTCTACCTCGCCCTTTTTACTTTCAAATGAAATAGTTTGCAGCTGCTCTCCCATTTCAAAGGTAAGCATATTTATGAAGGCCAAACATCTTTACGGATTTTTAAAAATTACCGCAGAAAAGCCTACTTTGACTTAACACTGGCAAACATTGTTTGTGGCCTTGTCTTGTACTGCATATTTTAATAACCTGTGCAGGTTATTAAAGGTTATTACCAGATGGCAAAGCAAATAATTTGTTACTGTCTTATTAAATTTCCACAAAGTGAAGTCACTGGGGTTAAATTAACTTTCAGGTAAATTATGAGTTTCTCTTTTGAACACAAAATATCACAAAGATGTGGTTTATCTTCTCAACCAATGCAAAGATTAATTTCAGTAAATTACAATTTTAGCAATTTCAGTATTAGTACCAGATTCAATCAATATTTGTCCTTGACTTCTATTCATACTGTTATACACTGTTCGTGATTAATGAAATATCTGATCTGTGGATCTTACTGGAAGAAAAATAAAGTTGTCATTTATATGCAAGTTAAGGAAACAGGCATTTTAACCTAAATACATATATTAAATGAAATGTTATGAACAAACAGTTACAGAGTTAGTAACAATAGCATATATTCAGGCTTTTTATAAGATAATACATTACCTTTGTTATCATTAATGCATGCATGAGTCATACTTTTTACTAATAAGAAGATCAGGTAAATACCTCTTCCTCTACAACTGTATGTTGGATCAATCTAAAATCAGGGAGTTGGAAATGGCGTAATGAAACAAAAATGGCTACCTTTTCATGTACAATAAAGCACACATTTTAATGCATTGCTGGACACATTTGTGGATGCTTTAATTAATTGAAAGAAGCGTTTAGTTGTTGGGCTGGCTAGCTAAATTCCATATCTCTGTGGTTCTACTTTAGTTCAATTCAATAAGCTCTGTCAAATTATGCCATTATAACAACATGTTTGATCTAGCAAAGTTAAAAAAAAGTATTATTTATCTGTATTGCCTTGTCTGGTCTTAGTGCGAGAGTGCTGTGACAGTATATTACAGACACATAAGGTGGTGAAGTTGTATAAACAACCAACTACTATCAGAGGTCAGAGTTGATGTCAAGCAGGATCCCAGAAAACCTTGAATATTCTCAATATTTAGCTGAGGTGTATGATGTCACATTCCTGAAGGGGATACTGGCGCAGCACTATCTCCCGTCCATGATACGTGATTTTTAAAAAAAAGTTCCATACTGGTATCATGGCACCATATACCTCTTCCTGTTGGCTTCGTCACATCTTGCCAACAGTTATATAATTCTAACATCTACCACAATAAATGAATAAATAAAGATAAAGTTACCTGAGAGGATTTGGACATAGCAATTCAAGACCTCTCTGTATCTGTTTCATACCCCCACAGTAGCTCCAGTACAGGATTATAAAAAGAAAAGCACATCTGACAATGTTAAGCCTTTTTGAAGTGCACACCAAACAGCACTATTCTGCATCCAAGCTCCTGGACTGTCTCCTGGCATTGCGCTGGTCATATATGATAGGATCTGCCCGGGGAAAGATGAAAGACAGTGTTCAAAGACACAAACAGACAGTGATTCTGATATCAGGCCAAAATGCAGCTCACATCTTTAGTAACATTTTATTATTTATTTATTTTTAAATGATACCCTGTTGCTTTAGAAAAAAACTGGGAGCAAATTCAAAACATAAAACTTGCAAAAAAATATATATCTCTGGCCGTTATTTTATAATTAATTTTTCCATCTATACCCGCCACCTTGGCCAGTTAGCCAACAATTCCGTTTTGGACCATGGTTATTCACTAGAAGTACATAAAGAATGCCTGAAGTGATTGCTATCAAGTAGCATATCTATAATATGAATTCTTTCCATTTTCATGCATGTTGAAGTAGTGTTAAATAAATATTTGTAGTACTAATTTGCCTATACCATGCTTTTATGTGATCAGGAAAATAAAGGATATTTTAATAGATTATTTTTTCATCTGGCTGTGCTCACAATACTGACTTACTGTACTTTCTTTCTAAGCAGCACAGATAACAATATACTAACTGCAAAGGCCACAGAGGCACAAGTCAAGAAATGAAGTGGAACCCGGGTTCTCACCTTTGTATATCCAAAAGATTACTTCTAAGCTTCATAACGCAATATTTAAGGCGGAGCAGCTCCAAGATTCGCCATTTATTTTACAGTAAGCGCATGCTTGTGTTAAATGGTCCATTGGCTCATTTATAATGGTTGTATTCTCTCCTTCATCAGATTGATGTATGGACTCACTTTGCTCTTTACAAACACTTCTGTTTCCGCTCCTGCTTACTCGGCTGCTGATTTGTTCCTTTAAGTGTCCCTGGAAAGTCACTTGGGTGGTCTTGAGCAAGGGGGCCAAAAACTGGAGCCGCTTGCATTACACGGCCCAGGGCTTTTTCCCAGGGGAAAGACAGCATTGTTGTGGTTAATTCACGTATGTCTGCACACTTCTCACATCCTTCTGGTGGGTTTAGAGGCAGAAAATATCTACAGGTGCATTGCTGGGGAGCGCTTTTCCTCCTAGTGGAGTGTATGAAAACAGGAAGAAAATAAAGAAAGAAAGAAAAAAAGTACAATGTGACCACGGTGTTGTTGCAATCACTGAGAAGACGATCCTCATCTTTAGCATCATCATCAGCATCGCCATCATCATCGGTCATATCAAAACTCTGGTCATAGAACAATAGTTTACAATCACTAAGTATTGTAATAAACTAGTTAGCAGAGGCCAGACTGTGGCACCGACAAAAGTGTACAGTTATGACCTACTTATTCCCTTTGATGAGGTATACACATAAGTACAGCAAAGCATTTTACTAAAGACAAAAATTAAAGCTATTATATACACTGCCCGGCCAAAAAAAAAGTCGCAGTTGCACCAGTCATGCATAGTGCCCACTGTACAAGCCTCTGGAGGCAGTGTTATGATCTGGGGTTGCTTCAATTGGTCAGGTCTAGGCTCAGCAACGTTATGCAGCAATAAAATTAAGTCAGCTGAGTACCTGAATGTACTGAATGACCAGGTTATCCCATCAATGGGCATATTCCAGGATGACAATGCCAAGATTCATCCAGCTCAAATTGTGAAAGAGTGGTTCGGGGAGCATGAGGAATCATTTTCACACATGAATTGGCCACCAGAGTCCTGACCTTAACCCCATTGAAAGTCTTTGGGATGTGCTGGAGAAGACTTCACGGAGTGGTTTGACTCACCCGTCGTCAATACAAGATCTCGGCCAAAAATTAATGTAAGTCTGGACGGAAATAAATGTTGTGACGTTGCATAAGGTTGTCGAAACAATGCCACAATCAAAGCTAAAGGCGGTCCAACAAAATATTACAGTGTGCGACTTTTTTTTTGGCCGGGCAGTGTATGACATAAGTACATAGTAATGACTAATGTATGCTGGAGTGGCCTTACATATGTGGTTAATGAGGGAAAAAGTACCAAATTTGTAGAAAGTATGGAACTGCTATGTTATATTATATTGAGGACAAACACACACTAATACATCCACAGATTCGTTCTGGGTTCTTGGGCCATTGGTATGTGTTCAATAAACACTCTTCTTTGCCAGATCTGCTGTCCTTGGAGCCACCCTCCCCCCAGAAGACAGACAGCGCCACTCGGTGGCAGCCTAACGCAAAGACGAAAGGATATCTGTAATTAAAGTAATTAATATAACTGCAACGAGAATTCCTCAGAGCATCTGCTAAGCAAATAATACAATTATTGAAATGATCAGCGTGTTCATCTGTTTCTGCATTTGAGCATATCAAGTAGATTGTCAGCAGTGTTCAGTAATAGGCTTATTTAGAAAAAAAGGAGCACTGGGATTTAATCAGGTGATAGATCTCATGTTTATTTAATCCAGTGATAGATCTCATGTATTAAAATCACCAGTGAGTGATCCCTTAGTGGTATAATCACAAACTTTAGCCCTGCTAATTAAAGGAAACAGTTTTCAACATAACAAGCAGGAGGGTAATTTCACAGAGTGGTACCAATTAAAGCAGTCTGCAAGAGTTTAAAGTAAAAAAAATCTAATATTAGTTTAACAGGATCTTAAGGGCTTTTTTTATGTGGAACACAAGTATGCATTTTGTCAGAGCTTTAAACTAGAACTAGATTCACTATCAGTAAAAGTCAAACAGTAAATACATACAGTAAAATATAATATTTTTGTGCCCTCCTTGTCACGTTTTACTTCTTCAATGATAAACACCAAGCCTCAGAGTCCTCAATACTACAAATCAACACAAATTCATATTTGTTCCCCCCTGTTACATGTATTCAATTAATTAACACATGCCATAGAGCATTCCAAACATTTTCTCAGCAATACAAATTCTGACACTGAGGATGAAAGCCAACAAGTGAAAGCTGACATCAATCACACACGGTATCACTGATACACTTTAGCTGGAATTGATTTCTACACGCTCGTGGATATTAACCCTCTTTGTGAGGTTATGACCGGTGACCTTTGATCGAACTAAACATACCCAGCCTGAATATTGTGATTTCAGCATTGCGTGCGCGTGGTTACTGGGGAACCTTGCGCGTTTGTTACCCTCTCACAGATTATCTACACCGCAGGTTAGCATTTAAACACATTTAAAACCTAATGATAACCTGTAGGGATGGCTTCACAGTCCATAAACTTGATATTGCAGAGAATATGCAAGGACCCCAGAGCTACAGTTTACTACAACATCAGATAAAATAGACCTTAAATAGGGCAATTAAACTGGTTTAATTAATCGTGCAGTATATTTACCCGGTGTGACTCATTTTATATGCATACGTTATTTACTGGGCTAAATCATTGTCCTACCTGGAATTGTTATACTCAAAGCTATGGAACCCAACACTGATCTACACAATTCTTCCAAAGGGATAGGTCCTGTCTGCTGCTGATGGTGAGAACTCAATGGAGGTCCTGACAGTCTAGCCTAGGCTGGCCAAAACTTAAGCTGGTGCTGGCCAAAACTTAAACTGGTGCTAGGGCTGGGCATACAACATCGATAATTATCGAATGCAATAACGGCCGTTGCCACAGTGTGGGGCGCCTTTCTTTTCGTCTTTTTTTCTTTAAGTATACCCAATATACGGCAGCAAACATCCAAACTTCAGAGGGCGCGTGAAATGCTTCCGGGAAAAAACCTCACCGCTGATATCGATATCACCGCTGAGTGTTGATAAGACAGCCAACTAGCAGCAAGGTCGTACAGCTTTCACGTGATCATGTGATGTGTTTTTGTCAATCGCATGAAAGGCAGAGATGTTCGGGAGGGTCTCTGTGAAAGGTGCAACGCCTTTCTGTGATTGTCTGTCTTATCAACACGCAGTAGACAGTGATGACGTGTTTTTCCCGGAAGAATTTCACACGGGTTTTGAAGTTTAGATTACTACCGCATCAAGTATAATTAAAGAAAAAAAAAGACAAAAAGAAAGGCAATACCCCACATGCTGGCAACGGCCGTTATTACAACCGATAATTATCGTTGCGATATATCGCCCAGCCCTAACTGATGCTGACCAAAACCTAAGCTGGTGCTGGCCAAGCAAGTGTGTTGCTAGCGACTTTGAATATTCTGCTGAGAATGCTTGCACGGTGCCATTGGACTCCTGTGATGAAAAGCCTTTTGAATGTCGTGACATGTCCATGCACTAGTCAGATTGGATTGATGTACAGTCAGTGCTTGTCAGAGCATTACCGCCTGTTATGGCAGATATATGCCTTGTGGGCGTCAAAAAGACGCGCAGGTTAAACCGAATACTAACCTAGTCACCTATTCAATACATCACCAGGCCCATAAATGTCTACTGTGAACCAGTACATCTCCTAGTGGTGAAATCTGTCTATGCATAATTGTAGAATGGTATTTTTTTTAAATCTGTGAAGGGAAGTGTAAGGTTCGGAGAATCAAACGCGACCAATAAGGATTTCTAAAAGCGTATCTAGAGAAAGATACGCCACAAAACGCGGAATAATCCGCACCAGGAGTGGGTTAACACAGGATAGGGAGCAAAACTTCCCTAGCACAAAGCAAAACAAAACAACCTCCAAAAACTGAGGCGATCGCGATAAACAGCGAGAACAACTAACGTAAGAACCAATAAAGACAATAAGAACCTCACGCACTAAAATAATTAGGCGTAACAAGAGGTAATGAAACAAAACCAAACTCAAAACAAAAACGAGTGAAGGAAAGGAATAGAAAAGAAAACCTGTTAGCCAAAGCTCTTGTGGAAAAAGAGCTGAACACAACTGGCAACAGGTAAAAAGAATAAATGATAAAGAATGG
Organism: Synaphobranchus kaupii; assembly: GCA_029718625.1. NCBI lineage: Eukaryota > Metazoa > Chordata > Actinopteri > Anguilliformes > Synaphobranchidae > Synaphobranchus > Synaphobranchus kaupii. The sequence continues at coordinate 136,279,148 of CM056376.1, read as the reverse complement.
AAAGGAACGACAAAACCAATCTAATCCTAAATCTTTATAACCGGACTTGCTGCGTTTCCTATTAGTAAGAACCAGAAATGCAGCGACCGAAATTTCTATACCTTTACCGACTTCGTATGTCAACATAGCAAAGACAATCTCGAAGTGCGGAAATGCGGAAGTCCTGAGGTATTTATAGCCCACAGGAAACGCGAAACAGGTGAAGGGAATAATTGTCGGGCAAGACGCGAAAACCGGAATGGAGGCGGAAAAAATCCGATAGTGTCTTTACGACGCCAAACAGGAAACCAAAAACGTCGAAAAGCAAAGGCTGCAAATAACCATGACAAAATCATGTTGTATTGTATTGATGAGTCTGTGTGTGTGTGTGTGTGTGTGTGTGTGTGTGTGTGTGTGTGTGTGTGTGTGTGTGTGTGTGTGTGTGTGTGTGTGTGTGTGTGTTGTATTTTTTTTGTTTTTGTTTAACAAGCCGTCATAAATTGATGAGCCTGCAGGGGACTTCTGCTCATCTAAAATGCACAATATAGTAAGTTCACTGTTCCCATCACAGAAGATAAGAATGCACACAGTATAGGTTACAAAGTGTGTGAGGTGATTTCATTCCCATTGCATTTTCCAGGTAATTTTCACAATCACATTTATTGCGGTGTGAAAGCCGACCAATTTCCAGCCATTATGTAGGTGATCCTTGACCATATTCCCCCGGGACTGACACCTAGATACAACATGAGCAGTACGCTACACTGTTAGCTAGCCCGGCTCGGACAAAGGTGCCCTTTTTCGACTCGGCCGTATAGCACAAAATGTCTCTGACCGTGCAGTCTCGCCTCGTACTGAATGACCTTCGGGCATCAGCAGCGCACAGATGCCTGGTTCTCATTCAACATCAGTCATCAGCCGTATCGATCATCAAGTCCAAAGTCCTCCATCAGCGCAGCTCTAAAAAAAAAAAATTCTTAAAAAAACCACCTGATCCACTCCCCGCCATCACTCATATTGTTCGGGCATTAACCCATCTCTCTTGAAAGGGCACCACTCATGATCAAAATCTGATGTACATGAACCTCGTTCTGATAATAAGTAGTGCCATCTCCGAGAACAATGACTTCCAAAATGAAGGCGTGGGTCAGGCCAGCAATCAGCAGGCAGTTGGGTCCCTCAGCCGATTTGTGGGAAAGGTGTCAGAACTGCCACAGACACGAGGTAATCACACTGCATTGTCAGTGGTCTAGTTAATCATGCTGTATTGTCAACAACATACACAGGGTATTCTTACAAAGTGTAAGAAAAGGAACAGAGTGTCTACTTCACCGCCGTCCTCATTAGCCGCGGACCACAATACCCTGAAGGCTTGCAGCGTTGTGATTCGATGTAATCTCTGAATACAATTGCTTACCTCTGAATGTTAGAATCACAGTGCACATAAAACCCATGTAAAGTCATGAAATAGAGTAGCCAACTGGTAACCATGAGCATATTTAGAAAATAAATAAATTTATAGAGAGCAATAGCTATGATAAGTACCTTGGTAAAATGTGTACAGGAAATAAACCTGCAATTGTTCTATGGTTCAAAATATAGCATATACAAATCTTGCTAAATGCAATACAATGCATTTAAACTCTTTCTGATATAGGGCAGTGCGCCTTCCCATTCAACAATGACTTTAACCCATACAAATAAGATGAGTGACACTGACACTCTTTTTTTATATTGCAATTTTCATGTTTTACAACTTTCATGGTTTTCTATAGCTAATGCCTACCTGGGTCTGTATACGCACAGGCTGTGTATTAGGAAATTACTTTTAAAATTCTGACACCGTACATTATCACTATGAAATATTGCATGTTGATATTATTTTTGCTAGATGGCTGGCACAGAGATAGTATTTGCTATAAATGTGATGATATCGGGAAGGTTCAGAGCTTTGAGGAACCTTTATATGGAGGGGATAATTACACAGGGTGTGTCCCTTTGGCTTGCCGTGATATCAGGAGCTCGATGAGTCATAAGGGAAAATGCATAGGCTCCCCATATGTCATCTTTTCCCCATATGTCATCTTTTCTTCAACAGGCCAGCAACAATAATCCATAAAATTGTAAATTTTAACGGCAAGTGAGTACATTCTGAAGGGATTTATAAAACACACACTGGACAGCCCCACATATTTTATGATCTTGGAAACTGGAAAAAAGAAAAAGAAAAATGTTGATCTGTGGCCAATAATGCTGGCCAGGTTTTTCCCCATAATGCCTCTTGATAACTCCTAGCGCAGAGAAGTATGAATTTTAGTTCAATAAGGAGCACTGCAGGAAAAAGAAAGAGAGGTGCATATAAGTGATAATAAAATAAAAAGTTCAGTGCATTAAGGCCAGTCAGTATAGTGTTCCATTAAACAGAAAGTGCTGAGCACCATTTATTTAAACTGTGCAGTCCTTCATAACAGAATTTCAAATTTCACCATCAGCCAACTCATAAATAAATAAACATACTGTATCTGAGTATTGGTATGGCACTTGAAACTGATTTTTATTGCTGGGACTGTGCAGTAGGGCATTGTGGGTAAAGCGGACTGAAATATGAAAATATATCAATTGTTGGGAAAAGTATCTGTAATGAAGATTTACTGTCAATATAATGTGTGTTAAAATCTGTGAAAAAGGATCCCGTGATGTGTGAAGCGTCGGGTAAGGGGTTAAACCAAATACAGAGATGCTTATTCTGTGCACTCTAAATAGGACAAAAAATGGCTGTTTTTGGTCTAGCAGGAAGATATTTGAGCTATTGCTAAGGAAACAGCATTTATTTATGAAGGTCATAAATGAACAACATCTTGGGCACAAGGGATCCAGGTAACAACAATTAATTAGGATGCCATTTTAACCTGATCCTGCAGGCTGGCAGAAATTCAATCTCAAATCTACTTAGCAAATGGGTGATGCACCGTCAGTCTGGGCGCCGTTTTCTGAGAAAATCAACAAATAACCTCCGCCGTGAGCTGGGAAGTAAACTGCCATTTTAGACAACGAGACCACTGAACTCTTCCTTCCCCGGCTTTAACAATGTTTATGCTTCTTAGGCCGGAATCTGAGTCGTGCATGCATACATGAGGTCTCCAATACACGTGGGCCACTGTAGCAGCTGGTTACACTTGGGCTGTACAGTGACACAGTAACCCAAGGATGAAAACTTATTCATTGTGGTGCTGATGAGGGTCAACAGGCCTGGAGAGGGTCCTGTTGCCATGTGCCTCTCCATGGTAACATAAAATATGCCTTTTTATAGTAACTGTGATGGGGGGGGGGGGGTCTCAACAGGGAGGTGGCACCTGTACCTCTTCCCCCAATTTGTCTATAATAGCGCTTTTCATCATGCAGAGACAATCTCAATCTTATACTACTATCCCATCATGCATTTAGTCTAAAGTTATTGATGCACTCTAGACTGGAATAAAATAAAAACCTATAAAAAACCTGCAGAATGTAGCCTACTCAGTAACAACATTTATACGATTGGCAATTCTATTAATTTTATTTCAGCTCAATTTAATGTATAAAGTAGACAGGGTAAAGGAAAAACAACACTGGATGATCAACACTGTACCTCTCCATTCTCAGCCCATCTACTCTGGAGCCCAAATTCAATTGTAGATTCTGTCACGCGACAGAATAACTCCACTGCGTTGTTTCCTGTACATGATGATTCCATTTTCCAAAAAGCCAAAGCAATCCTGAAACATCTCACCTCTTTCTCCATCTCTCTTTTGCTCCAGGCGTGCATGACAGGAATATCTAAGTGTGCACAAAATCATAAAATTTTCAGAAGCTTGGCTAAGGTTTTGCCCTTGTGTCACCTAGAGAACTGAGTAGGTCGTGTATGTCGGTTGTTAGAAGGTTGTGTATGTCGGTTGTTAGAAGGTCGTGTTTGTCGGTTGTTAGAAGGTCGTGTATGTCGGTTGTTAGAAGGTCGTGTTTGTCGGTTGTTAGAAGGTGGTGTATGTCGGTTGTTAGAAGGTGGTGTATGTCGGTTGTTAGAAGGTCGTGTTTGTCGGTTGTTAGAAGGTCGTGTTTGTCGGTTGTTAGAAGGTGGTGTATGTCGGTTGTTAGAAGGTGGTGTATGTCAGTTGTTAGAAGGTCGTGTTTGTCGGTTGTTAGAAGGTCGTGTTTGTCGGTTGTTAGAAGGTGGTGTATGTCGGTTGTTAGAAGGTGGTGTATGTCGGTTGTTAGAAGATCGTGTTTGTCGGTTGTTAGAAGGTTGTGTTTGTCGGTTGTTAGAAGGTGGTGTATGTCGGTTGTTAGAAGGTCGTGTATGTCGGTTGTTAGAAGGTCGTGTATGTCGGTTGTTAGAAGGTTGTGTATGTCGATTGGCAGATCGTGAAGGTCGTGTATGTCGGTTGGCAGATCGTGAAGGTTGTGTATGTCGGTTGTTAGAAGGTGGTGTTTGTCGGTTGTTAGAAGGTGGTGTATGTCGGTTGTTAGAAGGTTGTGTATGTCGGTTGTTAGAAGGTGGTGTATGTCGGTGGTTAGAAGGTTGTGTATGTCGGTTGGCAGATCGTGAAGGTCGTGTATGTCGGTTGTTAGAAGGTCGTGTATGTCGGTTGGCAGATCGTTCAGGATATTGCTTTAGCTCACTATAGTCACTTCACCCCAATAATGGAGCAATGCACCAAATTTGCATTCATTTTACATACATTTACATTTTTCTACAGTAATATTGCAGTTATAAATTATCACGCTTGCACATGTTTTTTGGAAAACTGTCTTATATTTTTGCCAGTAGTCATAATTTTAACAAAACTGAAGCTGCAAGCAAAAATAAATAAATAAATAGTTTTAGGTAAGGTATAAATAAATACATAGTTTTAGATAAGGTATATATATAGAAATCTAAGGTCAGCAATGCAAAAGTGTGCAGTGCAACTTTCTCTGCATACATATTGCAGTCCAAATAAATGACAAAATAAATACATAATGAACATACATTGCTCAAAGAAACATCAAAGAAATGTATGTGTATACGAGCATGCATACATACGTACTTATGTATGCATGGTATGCAATATATTCTGGATATTGCAAGCATTGAAGCCATTACTCTAGTAAAATAAATCCTGGACTCAGGAATGAGGGCACCTCTGGGTCATTTATGGCAATTCAGGCAGCCTGTTGTTATATGGCTTGCAATTTCCTATTCTGCAGATTGAAGCCATTTTATCTCACGAAATTCAATAATTTTCCATTGATTGTTATGCATGTAAATTAATTCAAAACACAGTCATGGTCATTCGTTTTCCGTGTGTTTTAATTTGACCAAAAGTCAGCCGGTTGATGTTTACGGCCTATGTATACAATTTCATTCTGAAAATCATTGAGACACATGAGCACCGAGCATTCGAAAAACATTTCATATAAAAGTGAACAGCATCCATTGAATTGCGGGTGAAAACATATTAATAAAAAATACTGGCAAGCCTACTTTCCATGCTGTGCGATACTTTCAGAATAACTTTTGCAAAATTGAGTACATAACAGTACCATATCACAGTTCATTTTATAGTAGCTCAAGGATATAAGAATGCATAATGATGCAAAATGTGCATTTGGATCATCTCTTCCCTATCCAGCACTGGATTAAACACCCTCAGTCTCTATTACATGACCTTGCATGCCATTTCTGCATTAAAGACTGTGCTAAACATATAAATAAATGAATAAAGAAATAATCCTGTTTTAAGTTCAGAATGTACTTTTAGGTACTGTATGTCTGTGCACCTTCGCTCTTCTGACACAACCTGGAAGAAATATTTGGCAGTTCACTTTCTTAACACCCTTTTATGAATTTACAAACCTCAGTCAAATCCCACATTATTATATCATTTCTTCCCTTTGTCTCTTATTTTCATTTCTTTAACGAAACAAAAACTCCCAGACAGTTCTAAATGACCTACTGTTGCCTAGCAACAACATCACTACCAACTCCACAGTGACAGCCATGCAGAACTGCGAATGACGGTTAAATAAATGAACTGGCACTAACGTGAGGAATGTATTATTGGATTCACACATTCTCGATAAAAAGATGTCAAAAATGAACTAATCAGTCAATCTGTGTAATGAGTATGCCATGCGAGAACATGTATAGTGCAATTTGCACGTTGACTTATCAAACAGACATTTTATGAATCATATTCAAACATGTACTTTTGTTTTATATAACATACCAAATGCACCACACTGGCTTTCATGTCATGGATATTATCACATCATCAGAAGAGTGTCTCCATCTAGCGCTGGGTTAGCCGGGGAGCAGCATCTGCCTACAAGGCAAGCAGAATTGATCAATAAAAATGGATATTAACATACATTTTAAAAAGCAATAGTAGAGACACAGAGACAGTCCCTTAGAAGAAAATTAAATAAAAGCCCTGCATGGATATTTCCAGTCCAATCTGCAATCCCTACAGTGGTACTGAGAGCCAAGAGACACTCAGAAGCACAGATGGACAAATATGAATAAATAAATGCTATTCTGAAGCACACTTCACCATAGAAACAGGTACGCACTGTATGTACATTAAATAATAATAATGGAATTATGAGAAATTTGACAGTATTTTTGAATTATTATGCCTTATTGCGTTGTGCACAATAAATTATGTTTTAATATGTTTTGCAAGATTGGCAGGGTTATCCCTATTTCACTGACTAGCAACCCTTGGTCAAAAGAAAGTGGTAAGCTGATCATGCTTATGTGGGGAAAAATGTTATAGGTGTCATGCAAAAATGTGATATCTCTTTTAGTTTTACAACTCACATTGTGTTAAAGTTCTGTGCTGTATGCTATGTTACTATAGCAACTATGAAAGATGGTTCAAAAACCCAAATGAAAAAAACCATAATGATGATATTGGTAGATAATAGAAACAGGTTTTTTTTTTTGTTGGTTTTTTTAATTAGAGGTTATGCACAACATCAATGATTTTCAAGGCCTCGTCCTCCTAAACTGATGGAAATCAATGGCACTGATGGTCTGGATCTACCGTACATGAAGCATTCCCCATTTACTTGCAAAAAAAGAAAAAAAAATACAGTCAAATGATCAATTATATTTGTGTGTTACACATGCCCAAATATACTACCAACTTGTCTTGCCAATTAAGTGTGACAGCAGTTTTAGATTACACTGACTGCATAATTACCTGATTTGCATGAACTACTTTGTGAATTTGTCATTTAATTTCACATTGTCTGTGACCACATTAAACCCCTTGCTTTTAGCAATGCATCATTTCCTTTTGTAAATCTCATTCAGATCGACGCAAATGTATTCTGCTTGTATTCTCACAACATTATATTTGGCTTACTTAGGGAGGTGTGAAATAGAAAAAGGAAGAGGCTACTATTTAACACTTTGCGTTTTTTTACAGAAGTAGTTTGTTTAAAGTAAGGCCCTGGCCAAGTTATCCAACACATTACCAGTATCAATTCCACATTGGGATGAAGGATCCTGTTCACGGGTTTTGATCTAACTGAAAACATGCACAGATTTCAAAAAATTGTTGTGCTTTTCTCAGACCTCTGGAAAGAGAGATATTTCAGATAACCATCCCCATCTACACTAGTACTCTTTGATGTAGACAATGTTCCTTTCCAGAAACAACTTAGCTATTCCCTCATGTCTGAACCAAAGACTTCCTACTCCGCAAAAACATGTGCAGTCACCTTCCATACAAGGTCCTCCCGCCTTTAAATAGTGCCTCATGTTGCTCTTGTGCAAATGAGTTCCCATATTAAAATTAGCCCTACCAAAATGCACAAATACGGCTGCCCAGGGAAAAGTATCACGAGTCGGGCTTTTCATGATTTTCACATTCCATATGCTGTAGATTTTAGTGCCGCTGTAATGTATTTGCATTTAATAAACTCGAACCAAATTTGCCTTCACTGACAGGCCTGACAAAGGCAATATGTCACACTTGGGCTGATTACCAATCAACCTCTGGCGTGTACTCCTTTAGCTGAGGCAGCACCCACCTGCTTCTCCAGGCCTCCACGGGAGATCCCCGACCCTATGTCTCTCCCGGCACCACAAAATGACTTTTTCTATAACTTCATATTTATTTCATTTAAACTTTCTCCCTCTCTGTCTTTTAAAAAAAGATTCATAAACGCTACCTGTACTAAATCTGCGCCTTGTAAAAATGTCTACAAGTGGCAGTCTCAGACCCTCACCCCACCCTCCCCATGAATACTGATGTGCTTTTATTTCTGCACACAGAGTCTTGCATATATATATATAAAAATAATTATTTCCTCTTTTTCATATAGTATAAATGTCATATTAAATGTTTTCAGTGTATACACCTGCCACATCAGCAACATATGTTTAGAACCCTAATAAAAAGAGGCCTTCCTTTTATTAGGAAGATATAATTTAAATTAGACTTAATTAAATGCATTTTACAACCAACGAACCAGTCCTTGGAAATCTGTCTGCTGCACCAAGGGTTTTAAAATTTGGTCCAGGGGACTCATTGCAAATGCTTGACTTCCTTCCAGCCATAACGGTAACCTCTGAATTGTTATGAGTTGTTTGCTATTCTTGAATAGACACACTTAATGTCTATTATGGGATGGTTTACCCATGTCAGACATGGCTATGAATCTCATCAACAATAGAAATGCCCTGTATTTACATCCAATGACTTTTCAGGTCAACTTATGCTTTTATTTTTTTGTATGATGCTATGTGACAAACATTTCCTTTAAAGATGTTACTTTTTAACTGATTACATCAAATAGATGCACAGAAATCAGTGGGGGTCCTAACTGTTCAAACTATGGACACTTATTTACTGACAGTAAACCATTTTGGAGCCCAAGGACAAAACAAAAGGCCATCAGCCCAACACACGCTGTTTAAAAATTAAAAAATAATTGATAAAAAGACTGGAAAAAGCTCAAATAATCATGCATAGATGCTCCTCAGGACCCCCTTTAAAATCCCTTTGCTGTTCATATTTATATTTTATAGTTTCACTTCAGTTATTTTCATACCCCTCCGTTTCAGTCTAGATGACATTTAGCAAAACACAATAAGGGATGTCGGATCGATGAATGGTCAGAATTTCCATTTGTAGTTATTTTGTCGCTTACTTTTAAAAAAGAACATAACCCATGAGAGGGTTTTGGTTGTAACTCGGGCGAATGGGGTGATAACATTTTAATGTATAAATTGAGGCACTGAAAATATGATCCATGGCCCTGTAAACAAATAAAAGTTGTGTTTGTGCAGTCACTTTGTCACCATCATAACTCGGAGAGGTATTGTAAAAAAGAATAAAATAAAATTATTTTATTATATTTATTTATTTTTGGATTTGTATAAGATTCCTTGCATTATGAACATTTTTGATTCATAAAAAAAATGACTTCACTGGAACATAAGGGCATCTATATGGACTGCAGGAATAGCTATGGATTTTGTAATCTGCTCATGTATTTAATTGAAATAATAGACAAGCATAAACGATACCTCTAAGGACCAAATTAGCATATGTGTGAGTGAGGAGCAGAATAACTGGTTCAGAAAAAAGTAGGTAAATAATTAATTTCTCTGGAGAACATGGCTTTTAACTTTCCAGGTCTAGCAAAATGCATATTTCAGCAAAAATAGCTACTTTTTCACAGTGATAAAGAGGAAATTCAAAGAATGGTGACATGGCTTCCTTCCTTGACAGGTAATGAAAAAAGCTTCCCAACACACACTGGTTGCACAGCTCTACACAATCAATAACAGTTTTGGAAAGCACTGGAAGGCCTGCAGGAGATTTGTTCTCTAATAGCTGAAGTGCATAATGTATTCAGTCTTACAGAATAAGGTCTTTGCCATCATCAATAGTTTAGTGCATATGAGGGTAGCTAAAACAGAACTTTCGCTGATAAATAAAACAATGACAGACTCCAGTCCTAAAATTACTAATCTTAATAATGCGTGAGTGGCCATTACCTGGGCTGCTTATAAATATAAATTTCCCACATGATGAAATTCCTCCGTGCCCTTGCCGGAGTTTGTGTCCTCCAGACGTGGATTTTTCCGCAGCCTGTTTTACCTGCTTTGGCCCATGGTATAATACGCCGTGGCGCATGGGGTAGAAATGTTCTTGCGTGTGTGGAGTTCACCCCAGCGCATGCTGATTGCACTGCGGCTATTTCAGCGTGAGCTCGATCTGCCTGGGTGGGAGATGCATTAACCCAAAGCGTGAGATGGATCTTCCGTGGCCCGTGGCCCCTGCTGCGTCTATCCAGGAACCTGCATCTATCATTCCAGGAACTGCTTCGTCAGTGGCCGCATGGAACCCCTGAAATCAGCCGATGCACGTCGCATTTGTGCCAGTACGCACTGCACATGCATCAGTGCTACATCAAGTCATGGGCGCATAGACGCATTGCATATGCTCCAGCGCATGTGGTTCTTGTTTTGACGTGTGTTTGTTCTATGTGCTGTGGTCTTTGAACCCGCTGTACAGGCTCCATGGGATGACTCGTGAAGAAAAGAGACATGTTCAGAATGTTCTGCATGCTCCCAAACTAGTTTACTGGGATAACAGAATTTTTTTTTGACCTGGAGTGGTCTTTTTGACAAATAGCTACCACCAAACAAGTAAACTTGCAGGAGGAGATAATGGGATCATTTGTGGATCTTTCATATCTCTGTTCTTCACTGCTTTATACCAGTTCTCACCACGAGTATGCTGGCCCTAAAGAACACTTTTTTATTCAAGGTTTGTGGCTTATTTGCCTCATTATAAGGTTTATGGCTTATTTGGCTGTCAATTCCACGGGCACATGCCCAGAGCAACACGTCACCATCGAGCAGGGGTGTCCAATCTTACCCGTAGAGGGCCGGTGTGGGTGCAGGCTTTTGTTCTAGCCCAGCACTATGACACCTGATTCTACTTATCAAGGTCTTGATTGAAGAGCACGATTAGTTAATTAGTTGAATCAGGTGTTGTAGTGCTGGGCTAAAACAAAAACCTGCACCTTACCCTTTCCGGATAAGATTGGACACCCCTGCCATCGAGTGTAGGTTTATCTCAACACTCACTTAATTTGACACATTTTGTTTGTGTACATAATTGGAGGATAGAACAGCGATATGTTTCAAAGAATGTGGCGATGACATTATTTGTTTAGATGACACAGTGACACAGTCTCCATTGCTTGGTTGTGTTCTCAGCACCTCACTGGGGATTTGAACCTGCAACCTCCCTGATTGCAGGCCCAGATCCCTTAATCACTAGGCCACACTGATGTCAGATATGTGGTACGGGAGCCCATCATCATCATCATCATCCTCGGTACTTGGCAGTCTGGGAAGATGTCAGGCTTGTGCGAAGCCTGGAGGAAGATACGCTGGAGGTGGCAGCCTTCCAGGACGAAAATGGGACGGTGAGCCGGGTGCTTTATGGACGTCGATAATTTTGCAGGAAAGGACGTGTGAAATCGTTACGGAAGGAAAACAAGCAGGATGGAGTGGGGTTGATGAGGGAGGAGGAAGGGCAAAGGGGCTTTTCTATGATATTTTTCTAGTGACCATTTTGCTGCAATTGCCTTGACATCCAGACAAGCGAGGGGGGGAAAGCGAGGGAAGGAATTGAGGGATAAGTGGAGGACAGTTAGAGGTTACTGTCGGGACAGATCTAGCCTTTTTCTTTTCCCACCCACCGTGTGCTGCATCACTCTGTTTTACAGAACACTGGGGGTGCAGGGACATGGTGTTAGCATGCCGGGTGTAAAAAGAAAAGCGAACGTGGAGGCAACGTGACGGGAGGATGGACAGGCTATGAATTAGAATGGTAGAAGGAAAGAGAAAGAAGGGGTGTGTGTGTAGAACCCAAGGGGAGGATATCAGAGAGAAGACAGAGTGATGGTCAGAGTGAACCGGAGGGGGTGATGGACAGGTTGGACGGAAAGCGCTCTTGTGTGAACGATAAATCTTGCCTCCTGCCTTTTTATGTGAATCGGACAGAAACGGTATGAGGGAGAGGCGTTGTAGAGGAGGAAAGTAGAATTTGAAATAGCATATTTTGGCCCGTTTTTACAAAAAGGGGTCCATTATTTGCTTCCTCCTTTTCTCAAGCCAGGAGTATTTTCTCAAACTGCAATGTAGGATTTGTTTGGTCTGACAGAGAGGAATATGTAGTGGCAACAGGCGCATCTTTCTGGATTTTGAAGAAGTATTCTTTTGAAAGAGAGTAGTATTCTTTTGAATGGGTGCTGGCACTAGAAAAAAATGAATGCATTATGGTAGAAAGCTGAATAGGAATTTGCAAAAGCAACTTTTTTGAACAGGAAGTTGCAAAGAAAAGTTCAACTCTTTGCATTAAAAAAACAAAAACTGAAATAATCCTTAAATTCTCTAAAGAAAATGATACACTGTTGCATGTGTATCATTAAAATAAGAATTAATGGCAAAATGCAGCTTTTAACTATAATTCCATCGTTCAAAGCGCCCGAGTATCAGGCACTTAAATACGCTTGTTAATTATCTGAAAGTTTACACTGAAAACATTCAGGAAAGCTCGAATTCTGTGAAAGAGGGAGAGTAACCAGGGCCTAGCTGCACGTAGCGTATGGCGGTTAGCCGGGGGTTGCAAAAGAAACATCATTCACTGAGCCTCAGACGCATTAATTATAACCTGCTTAATCTTGCGAGTTGCAAAGATGAAGTGTCAGTGGGGACCTATGCACACAAGTGCCTTGGGGCATGAGTTTTATATACAAACAGCTGCTCAAGTTTTGATACAAATTAGTCTTGAGCCCGCACTCCCCCACTTTAAACAGAACAGCAGAGGGCTTCTATTTCTCTGCCTGGAATCAATGTGCTTTTTTCTCTGGGCTTGCTATGTGAGCAGAATTTAATTGTCTGTAAAGTTTTACTAATGGGGAGGAGAGAGACATGAGTCCTTTCTGTCGATGCTCTGGTGTTACACTTCCTGTTTTTATTTTTGAAGAAAAGTTTTTTTTTTTTCTTCTAAAGTTTTTTGTTTTAAATTTTCCACAGAAGGAAAATGTAAAAGGCGACGCGACACCTGGTTCTTGCTACAAACAGAAGGCTACAAAATGAAGACCTCTTTCAAGAGTAGCCAACTCAAACTAATAGTACACTGAGAGAACGTTTGTTCCATGTCATAAGTTAATATTTGCTGCATGTCCAGATTCCAATATAACATCATTGTTGGGTAATTGGTAACTCTCCTTGACTCTTGTACGGAAGCAATATTTTACAGAATGCTTGTCAAATTGTGGCGCAATGGCGTGTGTTGGTGGCGTAGCCTGTATGAGCACTGCCCACGGGCTCATTGTGAGCTGTGATGTCAGCGGTTTGAATCCAGCTGTTGTGACCCTTGTCCCCTGCTGAGGGAATGGGCGTTCCCAAGCGGCCAAAAAATATTACACAGCATAACAATAATCCTCGAATATGTGTTTATGTTTTTGTCTTGCTTAAGTCTGACCTTTTCTGTCTTGATAATATAGAGAAACCTGTAGATGAAGCTAGAGGGTTATATCAACCTTAATATGACTTCTATTGATGTTACAGATACAAAAACTAATTTCACTACTTCGGTTCAATATCTCTTAATTAAAGTCTGTGTATATTTCATTTATTTTTTGTTCTGTTCTGTCTGTGTCTCAGATATGAATTCTGACCACCTTTAACCTAGAAACAGTTCTGAGGAACAATTTAGTAAAACAAATTAGCATTTTATTAGCTCCTCAAAAAAAAAAGCAATACTCTATTGTGCCATGAAAAGTGTAATTGTATGATGAACTGTGTTACCGCTTTCTTTCCATGGTAGGAACTAATAAGCTTTTGCATAAAGCTTCCAATGTGAGAAACGCAGGTGATGAACTACTGATTTACTTGTGGGATTTATGACTCTTTGTTTGTGAGATTGGAAAATCATAAACACAATGGACAGGAGAAGTAGGTTATATTTCTCTTCTTGACAGGAAACAAATTAATATTTTATTTAGCTTATTTTACATTCAGGGAGTGACAGTTTCTGTACAAAAGCACAGCACAGTACAAGACACAAATCACTGCAGCAGTGGGTGTGATTGTAATAGCTTCTAAGCAAAAGTGACAATACCTGTTCCACATGAAAAGGCCCTAGAATAGCTCAGACATGAATATATTTAAGGTAAAAGGTTCTTTTTGGCCCAAATGTATTTCCTTTGATCAGTCCTAAAAGGATACAGCCCTGGTGTATTTTCATGGTACAAAAATAGTAAAGAAATATACAATGAAAATGTTATGCACATCCTAAACTATCATATACTTTTTATTACACAAACAATGTTACATTTACACTCTGACCCCTTTAAAAAAAACAACACATACATTATAATTACAGTGTTGAGTTTAAATATTGTCTGAAGTGTGTGTGTGTGCATAATGCTTCCCACTTAACTGGTGAATATGCTGAAGATGGGACCAGCTTGCTTTATTAGCTTTAGTTGCTTTAATAAGTTTTGATGTTACTTGCTTGTCTGCATCATCTTATTTGTCCTGAATTCCTGAAAAAAACATAAAATAGTGGCCCAGACTATTTGTTTTCAATGTGGAAGCCAGCTTCAGATCAATGTGTTTCAGAGAAAAGCTGCCAGGCCTCACCAAAGCTGGGGTTCAGAAATGTTCAGGCAGTTTTGCATACTTCCGGGTAGGAGACGAGTGGAGGAGAGGAGTGTAGGTAAGTAGGTGAGGAGTGAAGAATATTAGGACGCAGCCCAGGGCGTTCTGCTTTTAAAGTCCTGGAAAAGGGGATTGTGGGATGTCAGCAGATGTGCAAAACCATTATGTGAATGGATCTTAAGACTGAATCATTATCTCTGTCCAATGGGTGAGCTTAATAAATTATGTGTTTATATGAAACTTTCAATTACACAGATAAAAAATAAAAAAAATGTTGTTTATGAAAGATTTGTGTTGCATTGTTGTATTCTGTAGGCCTAATTGCATGTTCATCCAACTTTTACAGAAATAGGCATCTGAAAATACTACCCCTCTACAAATTGACATTTGAGTCCTGGACGACAGTATCCCTTGTCCAACAATTAATGTCCCCATCAGCTGTATAGGACCATAACCTGTCCTTTACTGCCACCTGTTGGAAGAAAACAGTAATAATCCGTTTTAGTCTCATATGGCCATATAAAATAATCTGAAGCTTTTTTTTTTTTACATTCAAAATGTAAAAGTATGGCTAACTGAAGATTTCATCATAAATATTGTTAAAAAGAAGCTAAATATTTGCCTGTTCTACTTTGTAAGTGTTGAACAGCTCTCTGTTGGTCTGCTGTGGATATGGGGCAAATCATTCAGATCATCTGGCATGAATCTAAAACTGATCTACCAGGAACGGCACTAGGATCTTAGGCAGAATTGCTTTGCTCCAGTGGGGTTCTCTCATTTTGATGGGTTATAAGGGGTAGGGTCCCACCATTATGGAGAGCTACAGGTACGATCAGGACCACAAAAATGAACAAACTTTCTTTGTTGTTACAGTGGAATTTACTATAAATGGCTATGAGCACATGATCATGCATATATAATTTCCAGGGAATTTCCTGAAGTAATATCCACTTCTTTAGTGTTTAACCTTGTATTTGTATCAAAAACAGGCCTGAAAGTGTAAATCATTTTTCAAAAATCAAACAGTTTCCGAGGCGTTCACAATTCATGTCCAAGCAAAAGAATAATAAAAACTGGCCCTCTAAACCAATGCAGTGGAGGGCATGAATGTAATGTTTGGCACTACGTTGCCCTTCTCCGATGATGGCATCTGATTTGCCTTTACACACTAAAAAGATCACACAAATACACTCGTAGAGGGTCTAGCATCGGGTACAGGCATTAAAGGTTGTATCAGCGATTTTGGGTGACGTCACTTCTGAAGCGAAATCCCAAACAAACATACTTATGAATAATTATGTTATGTTTTAAAAAATAGCGTTCAAGCATCCAGAATTATAACCACGTTAATAACGTTTGTAAGAAACCAAACCGTTTGTAAATCCGTCAAGATTTCAGCGAGATAAGAGTATTAGCGTTTGTGCAGATCATTGTGATTGGTTGGAATACTGTTTATTTTGGTTTTGAGTGGTTGGTAGTACCATTTGTTTTTGTGTACGATCTCGGAGCATAGGCTGCCTACAGAGACGCGGTTTTTTGACGGCCTGCTTATGGGGCGGGCAGCTAGCGGATCGTGAGGAAAAATCAGATGAATGTGATCATTTATGTTTCCACCCAAAATCGCTGATACAACCTTTAAGCTAATGGTGCTATCGGAGGGCATGACGGTTGACGGTACAGATATCACAGGAAGTTGCGCGTCCTGCGGCAGCCGAGGAGGAGACGGAAGAAGCAATTACACAACTTTGGTTTCCGCCGCGCATAGCTCTCGCCACGCATAGCTCTCGCCGCGCATAGCTCTCTCCGGTATTTAATATGCATGGAATTCATCCTCAGAGAAACCCAGCAGTCTTTCTATTTGCATATTTCATTTAAACATGTTGGAGGCAAGGCGGTGAAATCTGTTTATCTGCTGGACTGAATTAAGACCGGGTCAATGGGAACATGTAATTGCATACGTCTCACGCTGCGTTGCAGATGGTGTGTGAACACAGCGTTCCGGCCATTCCAGTTTAATCTCGTTTTATAGCTACTCAAAGGTAATTGAGTGCCTGGTGATTATGCTTAGTGAGCTGACTGGTCGTTCTAAATTGTCGATGGGTTGGCTGAATTAAATTATTAGAAACATTTCAATCTGATTTTACTTGCAGGGACTCAGACATCAGTGCTAATAAAATAACTGCAAACCCCGTACATATGTAAGCTTCTGAATTCTGAAGGGTTTGTCCAGTATATACCCTTTATACTTAAAAATATCTAACCAATTATACCCAATTTATTTATATCCTTTCAAGAAATATGATTGAGGATTCACTTCTGTGATTGACTTCAATTTAGGAGCTGTTTACAATTGGACAGGCAAACATTTTTTCAGAGATATTTATATTGTTTTTATTTGACTTTTCTCCCAGTTTGGAATGCAGGCCCTCTGTCGAGAGCACACTAGCGCACGTGCGCTCTGAAGGGTGTGCGGCCTGTCGCCATTGTTTTTTCACGGCTCAGTTTTACCAGCTGAGCTGCGCAGTCATTAGTGCTGGAAGTCTGTGGCACTGAGTACGCAGCTGGAGCAGGTGGAACGCAGGTATATCCCGTGGAACAGAGGAGTCATCCGTGCGTGACGAGACGAGGAGAGCCCCGCTGAGCCTAGCTCCCCGTCCCGGGGCGACTCCGTGCCCAATTATGTGACACACTGTTGGGCTGCCAGCAACAGTCAGTACAGGCAGTCAAATGGGATTGTGGTGTTCCATAAAAACATGCTTCAGAGCCACTCGGAGCAAGGCTGTAATCTTAAACAAAATCACTTGTTACAAAGAAACCCGATGCTGTAAACAGGGGGGACAAAGCGGCCAAGCCAACCATTTTGTTCCCAGCGAGAAAATAGTTCCACCTAGTCTGTTGTAGCCATTGTCGCCTCACAGCAAGAAGGCTGCGAGTTCAAATCCAGGCCAGGGGCCTTTCTGTGTGGAGTTTGCGTGTGCGTTTCTTCCAGTACTCCGGTTTCCTCCTATATGCTTTTCACACTGTACATACAGTAGTTAACCCTGGGTTAAAGATAACCATAGGTTAACCTAACACCTTTTTACACTGTATATTGTTAGCCTGTGGTCTTAACCCAGAGTTAAGGATACACGCTGCCTCTCGTTAGCTCTGGGTTAAATGTCAGTTGATGCACGGTGGCTAATGTTTACATTCTAGAATGAAGTTGGACGTTCATTGTTTATTCTAACCTTGATTCACACTGGCAACAGTTAGTCCCTGTTTACAGGGATAACCGCGAAAATTCAGGGATAACCCTGCTCCGGAGCAGGGCCAGCTAACCCTAGGTTAAAGTCCGGGTTAGCCCCCTTTGCAACTTGCCCGTGTAAAATGTCTGTTAACCTAAGTCTGGGAGTCAAATTAAATCCAGCAATAGCGGCACAAAGGAAACAGTCTCATACAAACCTCTAGAGTGGACGTGAGTGCAATATTTTCCCTTAAATTCTGCTTTGCTTCCCTTTCACTAAGCAAATTTCCTCACAGTTTTTCCGTATGGAGAAAACACAGCAAAATTGGCAGCAGCAGATAGCGTAGCTTCCTTGGAACTTAACAGGAATACAGCAGGATAATTTATACAACGCCCTCCAGACACTAACTATACCCACCCAAATTTACAGCAGAATTAAGCAATTAATTTACATACAGCAAGGTGCGCTCAGCTCATTAATTACCATATTAATGCTTATTTTTGTTCTCCTTTCCAATGGGGATACAGCCTTTTACTTTAATTATGAAACAACTGCAGCTCAGCTCACTCTTACACCAGGGTATAGTACGGGACAAATACAGAAATCTGCTTAATGCTGAATCTAAATTGTGTAACGTTAAAATAACGTTACAACAACACCGTAAAACACTTAACTGATTAATCAATTAATCTTTACAGGTGACCAATTAATTTTGAAACTACTCCTTGTGATTTAAAGCCACTCATACAAATTGATTTTTTTCCCGCCTTTTCTAACTAGTTCTCTAAATTGTATCAGCTGTGTTCTAATTTAATTTTATCGACTTTCTATTAAGGCCTACATTTTAGTGGCTTAAATAGTGAGCCAAGCAAGAATCTCACAATATCAGTTATTAATGAGCTAGAACGGCAACATATATCTCATTGACCTTTACAATAGCGCTTACATTTGCTTTATAAATGCATGCAATGACTTGAGAGAGTACTTTATTCTTTGTCATAAATATAAAGGACAGATTTAATGGCGTAGTCATAGTAAAATGATCAATGAGGGAAAAAAGGCTGATTCCAGCACAGAATACAACTTCCATTGTAATAGATGAGAATACGGACACCTTTGTCTTACATCTCCATTACAATAATTAGCCATTCATCATTGAATACAGTTATAAGGGTAAATTCACTCTCATTTTATATGCTTATAGATTGTGATTCTGTAACTGAATTGATTGAATACTTTCCTGTGGAATAATTCCAGAAGAAGTTTTTTAAATTTTTTTATGTTAGCATTCTGAGTAGAAATATTTTTGGGGGGCGATCATGTGGAGCAGTCCGTATGGTGGTTGCCTCTGATCTCATAAACAAATCCTGTGCCCTGGCTATGTGTTCTTTTTCATTTTAAGTCAAAACTGACCGTCTCATTAGACTAGAATCAGTCCTTGTGCTTGATTAATTTAGTCATTTATTTATTCTTTTTTTGATATAAAATCTGATCCTTACCTTACCCTCAGATTTGGACACAACCTTAGATCCCCTTTGAGAAACCTACCTAACAGATTATTCATATGATAATTGGCATAAGGTACCATACTTTGAAATCCAATTAAATGACAGTGTGGGTTTCCACTCATTTTTTAATAGTGAATTATTTACATCTCAGCAACATATTTGTTTTCACACACTGAACATTAGTGACCTGATGATGTCATCATTCTAATGAACATTTCATTAAATATGTCTCGCATAGCAGCAGGCAGTACAGGCAGTCAAATGGGATTGTGATTTATGATTTACCAAATGAGTGTTTTGGTACGCACTTTTATTAAAAAAGAATAATAAAAAAAAGACTCGTTCCAGGGTTGTATGCATAAAAACAGTAACATAAAAATGTTATGAGCAAAAAATATACTTTTAAAAACGTTACTTTAATAATAATAATAATAATAATAAACACTGAAAAAGCTGCAGGAAAAGAGATGCAATTCCAAAGAAAATCATACTATTCTGAATTTGATTAAATTGTATTTATGTATGCTATATCTATCTGTATTATTCTTTCTGAGATATTATCCATTCTCCAGCTACCAGCGCGTGATAAAAAAGCTTAGTCATGGTATATGATCAGTGTAAATATTGCGAACAATAGAATCTTTAATGCATGAAGCTGCTTTGATGGTCGCAGTATTTGGCATGTCCAAGTCTTTGACTTCCCTCAGGTCATCTTTCTGTCGGCGTCTGACTGTGAGGTCTTCACTGTGAGGGGTCTTCACTGCGAGGTCTTCACTGTGAGGTCTTCATTGTGAGGTCTTCACTGTGAGGAGTCTTCACTGTGAGGTCTTCATTGTGAGGTCTTCATTGTGTGGTCTTCACTGCGAGGTCTTCACTGTGAGGCGTCTTCACTGTGAGGTCTTCACTGCGAGGTCTTCACTGTGAGGTCTTCATTGTGAGGTCTTCACTGCGAGGTCTTCACTGTGAGGTCTTCATTGCGAGGTCTTCACTGCGAGGTCTTCACTGTGAGGTCTTCATTGCGAGGTCTTCACTGCGAGGTCTTCACTGTGAGGTCTTCATTGCGAGGTCTTCACTGCGAGGTCTTCACTGTGAGGTCTTCACTGCGAGGTCTTCATTTTGAGGTCTTCACTGTGAGGTCTTCACTTTGAGGTCTTCACCGTGGAGTCTTCACTGTGAGGTCTTCACTGTGAGGTCTTCACTGCGCGGTCTTCACTGCGAAGTCTTCACTGTGAGGTCTTCACTGCGCGGTCTTCACTGCGAAGTCTTCACTGTGAGGTCTTCACTATAGGGTCTTCACTGTGAGGTCTTCACTGCGAGGTCTTCACTGCGAGGTCTTCACTGTGAGGCGTCTTCACTGCGAGGTCTTCACTGCGAGGTCTTCACTGCGAGTTCTTCGACATCATAACTTACTCTCATGGGTTATAGACACACAATCTGGAATGTTCTCACGTTTACCTGCAATAATAAAAAATCATGCATTTGTTTATAGGTCTGAAAGAACAAAGAGGGACACATTAGTTCCTCGCCAATTTTAGGGGCTGCATAAACTGGACTGGAGTTTCACTCATGTGGGTATAATCTCATGTGGGTATAATCTCATGTGGGTATAATCTAGGCCTCTTTTGCATTGTCCTTGCACTTGCACTTACATTATATAGACGTACAATGACAAACACATATTTCAGTATAAGTACAGAACTGAACAGATGGCTGATAATTACAATGCCGCAACTGTCAACGCAGCCTCGTGATAATATATCAGCTTTGCACACAAGCAAAGTTATCTAACTGCAACCGATGATAGAGATACCATAAGTAGAGCCACAAGGGAGTTTTTCCCAACCATACTGGCAAAAAAAAAAAAACATACAGTTGCAAAGTAGTGTGAGTAGTGTGCATGCCATAAAAAAAAATAAAAAAAACAGAAAAATCTAAGACAATGGACAAATACTGGGTTTAACTGTTCCTGGTTATTGTTCCTATTTTAAGTGTATATGTGGGCTATTGAGTCACTTTATACTCATTCTCTGGCATGTTATAGTTACTGAGTGACAGGGGAATAGGGGCGTGGCTACTCACCCTCTGCCTGTGATTTTTCCAAGGCAGGGTCGTCACGTTTCTGGAGCAGTCTAGGTCCTGCCAGCCCAATACCCAGGGCCCCTATGGGTGCAGTCACCAGTATGGCCAGAACTGCCACTGTCAGCACGTTCATGCCGTACTTCTCCAGAACCGGGTCGCCCTTGCTCCGGGCCATGTCCAGCGCCTTCGATCCGATGGCAGCCTGAACAGACATGAATAATCAAACACACAAAAAAAAAAGCCAAGCCGCTAGAACTCAGATGCCTCAACGTAGACAAGCTCCCATAGTTATATCCTAAGATTAGAAGGGGCTTATCTCATGTTTTTGAGGATTTCTGAGGATTCTATTGTTGCTGACTGTATCATTCTGACACCTGATCTGGTTAACATCCAAATTCTGGTAATAATGAATTTCTGTTGAATAAAGCCAAACCATTTTCGCAAGAGTGGGAGGTACAAACGAATCATGACTTAACAGCAAACACTTTACAAATAAATTGAATCAGTGTATTTAATTTGAACTCACTAGCTTACCGCCCAATTAATTTAACATGGACTTAGTGTACAAAGAGGTAATACAAAAAACCAAAAAGGACATCTTGTGTTCCAGTGCGGTAATACTTGATATTACCTGCACAGTTGCTTTTGGGAGCCAAGCCAGAGCGATGAAGACTTTCTCCTTCATATTAAATCCAGCGAACAGCACCATGCAGAAGGTGAAGAGAACTCGCACTAGCAAGCCAATGCTGAGAGCTGCCAGGCCCAGCCCTGAGGAACAAGGACACGTTGTGATTGTGCACGGCAAGCAACACCAAGCTGACAGATTATAGTGTGACACGCCGCAAAGTAGGCTACAATGATATTGTTTTAACACAACGCGCAACACCGGGTTCTTTTTTATCATCTCACATGTTAAGCTTGATCGCAGCTTCCACATCCAGGCTTTTAAAAGGTGCGCCTCTTACATTTGAGTCAAAATAATTAAAGCATATTTAATGGCTATATCACCCAGATACAATCCATACAGCTTTGACTATATCGCCCGGCTAAAATCCATATACCTTTGACTTTTTCACCCAGCTAAAATCCATGCAGCTATGACTATATCACCCGGCTAAAATCCATACCGCTATTTTGTCAAATGTCAGTGGACACATGGAAAATTAATTCCAAAATAGATTTTTTGATTTTATTGTAGTGCTGCCCTTACATTGAACACTGTAAATCCTCAAATAATTAAATTTTATCCCATAAACATTCTCATTGTAATGAATGGCAAAACAACAAGCGCACATTGCACACAGCTTTAGTTGCTGAGGCACTGAATTTGTCGTTGAAAGGTTGTACTTCCCAGGTGTGGTAGTGCTACGGCACCCCAAAGCAAGCCAGTCCACCTGAGCTGCTTCAGGAAATATTGCTGCATAATATAGCACATGTAAGCTGGGTAATCTTCCCTGAGCAGGGCATTAGTTAAACCAATAAAAGCATAATATTGTCAGCTTTATTTGATTACCGTAAGCACAAGGCTGTCCACACTATACTGTTATGGAAAAGAGGAATGAGCTTTAAGAGCTTTTTGTTCTGACATTCAGTCACTTTTTTCTCTCTAAGGGTAGCTAAAATATTCTATCCAGTTATGTATCTTTCTCCTTGTTGCCTTGACAGAACTTGAACAGAACAGAGGTTGAACCAGAATGTTAATTGCCGTTGGTTTTTTATTGTACAGATATAAAGTGTAACGCTGAGACAGACATGCTTTGGCATAAGCAGTCTCCGACATCTCACATAACATGTTATGTCAAGCCTTGTACAATAAACACTATATATAAAAGCTTAAACATATTAATTGGCACAACGTTACGTCTTTATAAACCATTAATAAGCATTTATGCCAGAATTACGATCAAAGGTGACTTTAACTCAAGTGACATCATGTGCTTTTTCGAATTTAAAAATAAGATTTGGCTTAACATTGATGTAATGTAATGTAATGGAAATGTAATGTACTGTAGCATATTTGAAATATATTGTGAAGATATTTTTGATATATTTACAATATATATGCGGTATATTCTTTTTCCGTAAGGGAGTCCTTCAGCATTTGTTTTGTAATAATTTCAAGAGAGGTTATGACATGTTAATTAAGGTGATGTGTTTGCTTCATGAAGGTGTTCAGAGCACTATGCTTTGTTTAAGTGTCGCCTGGGCGGTTCTTTCAGTCGTTAGATCTGTGTAGGTGATTGGACAGCTGCAGCCGCTGGCTTTGGGGTGAATCAGTACTCACCCACAGTACTGGGGTCCAGTGTGGAGACTGTGATTTCAGCTCCGATCAGCCCAAAGAGCAGGGGCTGGAATATGTCCCAGGATACCCCAACGACCGCTGCCACCGGCGCCTGAGAAGTTTAGGACCAGATATAGTTTCTTGATTGTGGCCACGCAGCTAATAATGAATTATGAACAGCCTTCCCTGGTGCCTTCCTTGGCAATATTCCCAACTTCATTTTCCCAGTTTGGCAATTCTATCATCCAGCAATTTATTCAGCTAAACAAATCCCTCCCTCTCCACCTGTTGTGTGTGATAAACATTATGGTTCAAAATGGCCGCTGAGCACATGGGCAGTACATTGTTGGCGGTGGTTCAGGTGAATCATACAATGAGGAAATGTTATTAATTTATCAGAAATTATAGTGTAAACAAGATAAACATAAGACATGGCCTTTGTTCATTTGTACAATATAACGTTAAAAAGGTTTTCAAAAATAAGTTGACTGTATTGGAGATGGTGGAAGACCACCTTGGAAGTTATAAAAAAATAAATAGCTTAAAGGCAAACGAAGGTTGTGAAAAAGCAAAATGAGATACTTTTGTGTGGAACAAGTTTCCCCCAGTAAGTTATTTTAAGTGGCCACTTCAATAAATGTACATGTTTTGATGAATATACAGGTAAAATAGCTTGTTTGTGAGAGATTCAATGAACTGGTGACTGAAAAAATAAGATGGAGACACTATAATAATAGGAACTGAATAACTGACACTAGAGACTGAATAACTGACACTAGAGACTGAATAACTGACACTAGAAACTGAATAACTGACACTAGAGACTGAATAACTGACACTAGAAACGGAATAACTGACACTAGAGACTGAATAACTGACACTAGAGACTGAATAACTGACACTAGGGACTGCATAACAGACACTAGAGACTGAATAACTGACACTAGAGACTGAATAACTGACACTAGGGACTGAATAACTGACACTAGGGACTGAATAACGGACACTAGAGACTGAATAACTGACACTAGGGACTGAATAACTGACACTAGAGACTGAATAACTGACACTAGAGACTGAATAACTGACACTAGAGACTGAATAACTGACACTAGGGACTGAATAACTGACACTAGGGACTGAATAACTGACACTAGAGACTGAATAACTGACACTAGAGACTGAATAACTGACATTAGAAACTGAATAACTGACACTAGAGACTGAATAACTGACACTAGAAACTGAATAACTGACACTAGAGACTTAATAACTGACACTAGGGGACTGAATAACTGACACTAGGGACTGAATAACGGACACTAGAGACTGAATAACTGACACTAGGGACTGCATAACTGACACTAGAGACTGAATAACTGACACTATAGACTGAATAACTGACATTAGAAACTGAATAACTGACACTAGGGACTGAATAACTGACACTAGAGACTGAATAACTGACACTATGGACTGAATAACTGACACTAGAGACTGAATAACTGACACTAGAGACTGAATAACTGACACTAGAGACTGAATTACTGACACTAGAGACTGAATAACTGACACTAGATACTGAATAACTGACACTAGAGACTGAATTACTGACACTAGAGACTGAATAACTGACACTAGAGACTGAATAACTGACCCTAGAGACTGAATAACTGACACTAGGGACTGAATAACTGACACTAGAGACTGAATAACTGACACTATAGACTGAATAACTGACAATAGAGACTGAATTACTGACACTAGGGACTGAATAACTGACACTAGAGACTGAAGAACCGACACTAGAGACTGAATAACTGACAATAGAGACTGAATTACCGACACTAGGGACTGAATAACTGACACTAGAGACTGAATTACTGACACTAGAGACTGAATTACTGACACTAGAGACTGAATAACCGACACTAGGGACGGAATAACTGACACTAGAGACTGAATAACCGACACTAGGGACGGAATAACTGACACTAGAGACTGAATAACTGACACTAGAGACTGAATTACTGACAATAGAGACCGAATTACTGACACTAGGGACTGCATAACTGACACTAGGGACTGAATAACTGACACTAGAGACTGAATAACCGACACTAGAGACTGAATAACTGACACTAGAGACTGAATAACTGACACTAGAGACTGAATAACTGACACTAGGGACTGAATAACTGACACTAGAGACTGAATAACCGACACTAGGGACGGAATAACTGACACTAGAGACTGAATAACTGACACTAGAGACTGAATAACTGACACTAGGGACTGAATAACTGACACTAGAGACTGAATAACTGACACTAGAGACTGAATAACTGACACTAGAGACTGAATAACCGACACTAGGGACTGAATAACTGACACTAGAGACTGAATAACTGACCGTACCTTTGACTCCCCCCAGGTTATTCCTGCTATGAAGGCCATCACCAGGGTAACAAGGCCACCTGCACCAGATAGATCAGCAACATGACTGGCAAACACTGCAAAGACAGACAGGCCCAGGAGCAGGAAGGACCGCTTACTCACGAGGTCTTCCTATAAACACACAGACAGAGAGAGAGAGTGAGAGAGAGAGAAAGAGGTATAAACACAATTGCTGAATCAGGTACACAAACTTAAATATGAATTTCATTCACTTGGTCACATAAACAATATATGCACGCCAATATAATATATTCAATTTTACACATTCTTGCACAATTTTATTAAGCAGGTAATGAAAACCACCGTCAGGGGTAAACACAACATTGCATGTTAAATATGTCCAGTTTGATTGACAGGGTAGAAACTGTCTTACTTGGTCGTTGCTGGGAATGAATTTGATGAAAAACCCAAGGACTATTCCAACAACCATTCCCCCGACCACCTCCAGGATGCCCTTACCCAGGTTAAACCAGGTAGACCCTGTGAGACACACCCATATGTCACCTGAGTACGGCTCTGGTGTCCATGGCAGTGAAATCAGAGGGATTGGCCAGTGACATGATGAGTCACTGCACCTGTCACTCACAGCACGAAACACAGACGTTCTAAACAGTAACGCATCTGAAATTGCACATCTGAAATGATCAATAAAACATATTGTTTCTGTCCAATTCTCTGTCAAAGCCAGTAATATAAAGCAGTATTGCTAGCAGCTTGCTAGCATGTGATATGCTAGTATGACGGATTAGGAACACAGTCTCTACGGTAGTTCTATTTAGTTTATTATGACTCATTAGAAACCACTGCAACCATAAAAAAATAATCATAAAAAAGTAAATGTGTACAAAACACTTAAAAAAACTTGGAGCATTTCATTTTTTAATGTCATCCTTTTGTATTTGCTTCCCCTTAGTTCTTTTCATTTTAGAGTACTTTGAATATATTTTTTTAAATTTAAATGTTTCCCTATTTCTAGGTTTAATTTTGTTATCCTGTGTTTGCTATTCTAAAATCTATCTCTGTAACCGTATATTTACCTGCCCTAGGGCACTGGAAGCAACTGGTGTTACTGGTATATATCTGTGTTTCTGCTAGTTTAATCATTCTGCCAATAAACCACTGCCACAGGAATCTACTGAAAGAATGGCTCAACCACCAAGCCATGTCCAGCCTTTGCATAACTTCACCACTAGAGGGAGCCAAAATGCAAACACACTCCCTGCTATTCTTGCTGTTGGAATGATAATGATATGCAAGCCTTTCTGTGACAAATGATGGGCAGACATTGTACGATAAGAAGGTTTAATTCCCCCCACCCCTTCACTAGGGCAACAGTATCCAGACACCCACAGAGTTCCTGTGTGCAGCCCTACCTGTGGAGAAGGCCATTCCCAGGCAGGTGGAGAAGCCGGTGATGGCCAGGATGTCGTCGAAGCTGCCGGCAGCCATTAGCAGGGTAGGGATGCCCTTCTCGACCCCGTACCCATCCTTCTGCAAGAGAAGCATAGAAGGCACCACCACGGCAGGGGACACGGCGCTCAGCACAAACCTGCAGGACCCACAGAAAGATACATAAATCAAAATGCATCCGTCACCGTTTCTGTACTTGTGTTTTTTTATATGAAGAGTGTTTTTTTCCAAAATTCACTCAGTCCAGTTTTTATTCACCATATGTTTCAAGGTGGATATTATTTTTCTGATGAATGGTTAGAGATTTACAGTTTTACTTTTACACTATTATTCTTAGAGATTTAAGTATTCAAGAATATTTTTTCATGCAAAAATAAATAAAAAAACGGACCAATTTAAAATAAACAAAAATGTATTTATTTACTCTTCATATGCTGTGTATTAGATATTGAGAAAGGGACACAGTAAAAGAGGGAGAAAGACTCTAATACTTTACCCCAGTATGAAGCCCCAGATCCACGGCAGGTCCATCAGGAAGTAAGATACCACTGCCACTGTGGACGCCTCTATTGTACAGGGTCCCACCGCCACCCGAAGACAAACCGCCTTCAGTTTCTTCAGAGCCTGATTTAAAACAAAGACTTACTAAAAAGGCATATACTGACATAGAATGTATTGTTCACAACTATGTAACAACTGTCCTTATAATGTGCACACATTTGTTTGGTAGCATAGCGTATAAAGTTGATTATTGACATATTATTATGATGGCAGCTCAGCTAAAAAAAAATGTTTTTTAAAAAGTCGACTAATTTATGCTCCTGTCCCTCTCACGCACTGAGCCGTCCAATCCCAGCCCAGCTCTGGTCAGTATAATGGCGAGTGCGATGTTCCTCAGTGCTGCTGACCACGCTTGGTCAATGTAGACGGCCTCCTTGACGTAGGGGACATTCCGAAGCACAAGACCAGCCAATAACATTCCTGCCAGGGCAGAGAACAGCATTTAAACCACCTCTCTACTTCACTATAGAGCAGAGGTTTTCAATGTCTTCTGATCCAGGAACCCCCACCCAGGCTCAAAGGCATCCAGGGGACCCCCATAAAAAAGAAAAAGTAATATTTAAAAAAGATTTTTGATATTTTGTGATATTTTCCCAAATCTGCATATAATCATTGCATATCAAGTCTGGCCAGAGACCCCCTGCAGTACCTACAAGAACCCCCCCGGGGGTCCACGGACCCCCTGTTGAAAACCCGGGCTATAGAGCAATATAACAAACAATTTCATCATACTCATTTGCCTTCATCACGCGCGTGTAACTGCCATGTGAAGCAAAATGGAGGAATTCACTTGAATGTATCACTATAAATCTGTAAAGATTAAGAGAAATTAAAAACAAATGACGGGGAAGAAATTTGACTTTTTAACTGGTAAAAACTGGTAAAAACTGGTACGGCACAAGAAGTGCTCGATTCTAAACGGTGGCAGACATGGCCAGATCAAAGCCAGCCTGGAGAACTTTGAACGGCAATGATAACCACCGTCAGCATGATGAAAATGTAATCTAATACATATGTAATCTAATAAATATCCATGTGATCAGTAGAGAAAACAAATGAAAGAAGGCATATCCTGAGTGTGCAGTCCACGAGGCTATGCTAGTATGTGTATTTGACGGGCCCCTAAAAGGTGTTGAAATATTTGGTCCCAATATTTAAAAAGTATTTATAAATGAGGTCCTGATGTTATAAAGTTTAAGAACCGGTGCTGTCAATGATGTGATCTGAGAACGTCAGCCAAGGGCAAGGCAGTAAAACCTGAAGCCGGTTTTAAACAGGAGACATGTCTTATTTCTCATTGGTTACGATTCTTACCAAGCAGGGGGGGGAAGGGGGGTAGCGTAGGGAACTGGATCAGTCCCACCAGCTTCCCCCCACATACGGCACAGATAAATAACACCACGATGCCAAACAGGTTCCCTCCTGGTAGACACTCCTTCTCTGTGATGGACCAAACCACGCCATAGAGCACTGCACCCATAATCACTGCAAAGAACACAACTGCATGTCAACGGTTATTTCCTTTCAAACCACCCCCATAGAGCACTGCACCCATAGTCACTGCAAAGAACACAACTGCATGTCAACAGTCATTTCCTTTCAAAACAGCTTGAAGGCGTTCTATGTTTTCAGCCTTCGTGCAAACTGAATTATTATTCTGCACAGGACTCGATGATCATGTCTATGGATAGCTGGTACATTATGATAGAACTGTACTTTATCTGACCTGTTTGTAGTTGTTTCAACGACCTTAGGTATGCACGTATTGTACGCTGCTTTGAATCAAAGTGTCTGCCAAGTGAATGTAATGTAATATTATCTTGTCTCCTGCCATGAGGTGTCTATTGTTTAGCCAGGCTGGCCACATATTAACTTATACAATCAAAAACAGACGTTCAGTTTTTGCCAGGCCAAAACACCCCCGGTGTCCAGTCCAAGTGACCATGTACATGTGACACCTTCTTCCCCAACACAGTATTTGTGTATGCACAGCAAAAATGGTGTAAATTTAACACTGCTGGTGTACATTCTAGGGCAGTGGTTCTCAACCCTGGTCCTGGGGACCCCCTGTGTATGCTGGTTTTCGTTCCAACCACAATTGCAATACCAGAATTTTAACAAGCTGTTATTTTTTCTTAATTAGGTGTTTTTATTGTATAGAGAGAACACTTTAAACTCTTTATTCTAAGCCACGTTATGTTAGCAATAGCTATGCATGCTTTGAAGAAAGAAAATCCCATGTTCGTTATGCTTGTGTTATATTGCAAACAATTACAAAGAAGAGGTAAGAACTCAGGTGAATAGGCTCCTAATTAGGTAATTGAACACAAGTTTAAGTTCCTTCATAATTTTTTCCTTAAACTTGTTAACACAATGCAGGTTTGGCTCGTTATCATTTGCTTTGTCTTTGAATTCTTCAGTATTTACCAAACGGTTAGTTTTAGTGGCCATGTGTCCACAATTTCACCAATTATGAGCCAATTGATTCACCTCAGTCTTTAATTGTTTACAATACAGCACAATGTGAATATTGGACTTTTATTCTTCATGGCATGCATAGCTATTACTAACATAATGTGGCTTAAGAATGTAAATAATCCCTCTAAACATTAAAAACACCTAATTAAGAAAAATTAACAGCTTGTTAAAATTCAAGTATTGCAATTGTGGTTGGAACGAAAACCAGCATACACAGGGGGGCCCCAGGACCAGGGCTGAGAACCACTGTTCTAGGGTGTTTATATCAGTCCACAGACTCACATAAACTCCCTAGGATGTTAACGGTCTACCAACATTTTTGACACAAAGTGACACAAATCCCAGCAAGGCACATCCCCGTAGACTCAAATTGCTTTTTCTCTTAACAAACACGAGGAAGAAAGTAATTTCTATAAAAGTTCAATGGGATTCAAGACAGATGACACACTAAATATAAGCTATTCAGCAACATAACTCCCCCTGTTGCACGCACACGTGTCTCTACTGCCCCCTGGTGGTACCTTTGGTTATGATGGCAGCCAGCAGGCCTCTTGGAGGACCAGGGCAGGACCGCCTCAGCCTGCTGCAGCATGTTGGTCGCTCAGAGTCGGTCATTGTTCCTCATTCACTATTCACGCAGGGGAGGGAACAGGGCATGAGACACAGTACTGGCTGGCTCTAAACATACTGGTCCAGTGGTCCACTTTTACCGTGGCTTTTGCCATCCTTCTCTGTAAAGCCCCTATCAGCACTTACAAGGGGACTGGGGTAGGGGCGAGGGTGGGGACATTGCAAATAATGTAGAAGGTGATGCAAGAGGCACTACAGTTTCTGTGTAAACTTGGCCTTGGCCTTGCCTAAACTAAGATAGGAAAAGGGGAGGGGGAGGGGGGGGGGGGGGGGGGTTGTTGGGGGCGGCAAAATTGATTTTAAATGAGTGGGATATGACCAGCATTTCTTGATTTCCATTGATTTCTTCAAGGAAGTCAAGCCTGCCAAAAATAACTTATGAAAATTAATTAAATTTTGGTGTCATTCCCAAAAAAGGAACAGCCCTGGTCATATAAATCCATTAACACGCAGTAACCAGGAAGGCACAAAAACATTTCTGAAAAAGCCTGGTAAAAGGTTATTCTCAGAAGGACCACATGTTTATTTTGTTTGTTTATTAATTTTTTTAATCAGAAAGTTTCACTTTAAATGTCATATAAGAGTCATATGATGTTCAAAATATATTGGCTGGGAAGCTACAGTAAATGATTACAGAATTAAATTTTTTCCCAAAGTATTACCCCCATGCTAAATACACACAAATAATACATTTCCCACTTCCAAACACAGCATGTGTACACAGAAAGAGGTATATTTATCAATTCTACATGTTTTACAGACATGTAAGACTGGCTGTTTATTTTAGAAGTAGAGGTACCACCTATTTGTAGTGTTGCAATTATTCTTGTTGTTGGCTAGTATATCAGTTCATGTGGTAGTGAATATTATGAAATATGAACACTGGAAATAATAGTTGATTAAATTAACTGAAATAGTTGTGAAACAGGTCCTTGATAAATACTGTTAAAATGATTATTTTTGCTCTGTACTAGGTTGGCTGCAATCAATCAATTTTCCAGCAGCTACAAGGCTTTTAAGGTTTCAGCCTTCAAATACAAAAAGGAACTAATTCAACCAAAATGTTAAACATTTACCCAGTTCCTAAAATTTTAACAGACAATGAGATGGGCTAGCACGTGTTCTCAGTATTCCATTAATGTACTCACAGACACTGTTCTTCTGCGGTTCCTTCCCTGCTGTGCAATCCTTCCTCTACTGCGCCGTCTGTCTCACTCGGTTGACTGAGGTGAACTTTACTCACACCGCTGATCCTGTGAGGTTTATTGTCTGTAATTGTTAGTAGAAGAACTTTGTACTGAGCGCAGAAATAGCCTGCTTCAGTCTGCAGCACTAGTACAGAGATGTATCGCCACTCTTTAACTGCATGAAGAGACTGTGTCACAGTGTGAGATGGAGAACACAAAACATATTGTGTTCTGGGGGCCGCAAATGACCTTAATTACAGGGCAAGTTAATTATTAATAAATTAGTGTAGTCGTAGTGTTTTTTTTTTTTTTTTTTTTTTGGTGTTTTTCGCATATTAGGACAAGATTAAAAAGTGAACACATTTCATATATAATATCTGTCAAGTAAAATTTTGTATTAGTCACTGAAATTGGTACATTAATGATTGGGCTACTATATGGTCCACTTTTTGTGTCAAAATAGTTGAAGTCATGGGCATTTTGAATTTAACTTTTTATTTTGGTATCCATCTGAGTGAACTGAATAGATTTTAAATGGCGTAGGTAAATGTAGATTTTTTCATCAAAACTGGAAAAACAGGACAATTAAGGAAACGTCAAGATTTATTGAATAAAATGTTTATAGAAATGTTCCTTTTTTAAATTGTTGGCAAAATAAGTTTATTGCAAGAGAGGGTATGTTATTTATGCTCTATTTCCATTGTCATTTTTGTCATTTCCTCTTGTGAAAACCTGCTACCTACTTCCTCATCAACCGCCAACTACTAAACATTTCCAAACGTGATCTATAAACAGGATTATTTTAATACTTTATCATTTTCCCAGACCATATATTTATCACCAGCCACCGCTATTAGCTAGTATCATAATTTAATAGCAGCAGAGTATGTTTGGTGCTAAATCAACTCTGAGAATAAATTTTAACCAGTTGTACAGTAAGTACAGCTGATCTCTCCTGGACGCTGATAAAGTTAGATTAAAACTGAACTCTTTACTTTGCATTGATGTATTAGTGGTGATTAATATATTGTCACACGCTATAAAAGCTCAACTCAAGTCAATATACCTATTTTTTTCAGCACAAGGTAGCATTGTTAGCTGACTGCTACTGTTTTTTGCACTTTATTGCTAATGCTACTATAATGCACACTTATTTATTGTTGTTCAACGGCTCCTGCTCAGAACAAGCATCGGAATACAAAATAAAACATTTTAGCAACAAATACTTTATTTACTACCATAAACACGTCCATGCATGAAAATCAATTGTGAGGAGATAAGATGTACTGTACCATAGTGCACATTTAGCTAACAGATATGTACAAATATAAAGGCAATTATATTTGCTGATTGTAACTGACAACCCAAGCACACGCTGGGATATTCCCGAGTGCTGTTAAGGCTTTTTTTTTAAAGCAAACTGTATTCCAGAAGTAATTTAGGCTTTACATGAAACTTGAAATTATCTTTTTATTGGCGCATATTTATTCTTTAGCTAAATGTGCATTAAGATACATCTTGGGCTGGTTTCCCAGACATGGATTAAGACTAGTCCTAGACTAAAAATGTTTTTCAGTTCATACAAATTTTTCTTTGAGTCTGAGACTAGGCTTAATCTCTGGGAAAGAGTCTGGGGAAAGCGGGCCCCTGTTGGGGGCCCTTATGTCCACAGAATAGCTTTGCATGGAAGAGTTTATGGTAGTAAATCCTTTATGTAATACCACAAACACCTCCATGCAAAGCTTGTTGTGGAGACAAGATGTAGCTAACAAATACATATGTGCAAATATAAAGACAATTACATTTTCTCATTGTAACAACTGAAAATCCAAGCACAAGCTGGGATATTACCTACTTCTACTAAAGCTTTTTTGAAAGAAAACTGTATTTCAGGAGTTGTTTAGATTTAGATTAAGCTGTTAATATTTTGGAATGACATTTCACAAAGGTACAATGACTTTCTGTTTCCTGAGGCTAGATTGTCAAGCACCATAAAGTGTAACAAACAAAACAACACCAAAAAAAAAACACACAGTTTGTGCAGTTATTAATAGAACTGAATCACACATTGCAGGTGGAAATAGACAGCTGGCTTTTTCTCTAGGTCTGGTTTCCTGTTGTTAAATGGAAAACGCAGCTGAGAAGCGCTATGATACGCGGGAATTCCAGCCGGGCGTAATTGTCTGGTGCCGTACGCCAAATAAAGAGCGCCGAAGCCGGAATCACAGGACGCTGACGCAGAAAAGCCTGTGGAAAACGCCGCTTGTTCCTCGCCCGCTGTGAAGTGCACTTAGCGCCGTGCTTCCGGTCTTCAGGCCGCTTAACGGCCGGCATCTGCGGCATTTCTCCGGGATCAAATCGAACTCTCGCGCGTCACGGACGGCTCTGAGGCGGGATCTGGCACAGACTCCAACACCACTCCTGGTCGACCTGCTTTGTTTACCAGAAATACGTCGCGCTTAGTACCAAGAAAACAACAAAAAACATGTAATTTATTTTTAAGAAATTTTTTTTTTTTGTGTGCCATACTGGTAACCATAATACTCTTCTAAAATTGCACAAATGGAGGCAGCATATCGTGAATAAATTAAATGCCATTGTAC
Source organism: Synaphobranchus kaupii (assembly GCA_029718625.1). Classification (NCBI taxonomy): domain Eukaryota; kingdom Metazoa; phylum Chordata; class Actinopteri; order Anguilliformes; family Synaphobranchidae; genus Synaphobranchus; species Synaphobranchus kaupii. The sequence goes on along the minus strand of CM056376.1, from coordinate 136,244,029 downwards.
GATTACACATTTACAGTAACCAATTACCATTAACATGTACATTTTGGCAGGGTGACACTTCCATACATTTACCATTTTGAAAGGCAGTGTGGGTTTGGGAAGCGCAAGCATGACATTTGAAAAATGCTCTAACAACTTAAAAAGAGGTGCAACCTTAAATCAAAAAGTATTGCATTGGAGGAGAGGAGGCACGACACTATTATTAGCCAAAAAGTAGCAAATTTATACAAACATAACGGTTTGGTCGAGGAGACGTTTTTGTTCTGCCATTCTCATACAGAATTCTTACTGTCACTTAAAACTTAGCTTTAGGTCTGGGGCACTGTAAGAGTTTGTGAGTGGGTAATAATGGGTAATAGGGCGTGGCTGCTCGCCTTCTGCCTGCACAACTTCCAAGGCAGGGTCTTTGCGTTTCTGGAGCAGTCTAGGTCCCGCCAGCCCAATACCCAGGGCCCCTATGGGTGCAGTCACCAGTATGGCCAGGACTGCCACCGTCAGCACGTTCATGCCGTACTTCTCCAGAACCGGGTCGCCCTTGCTCCGGGCCATGTCCAGCGCTGTTGATCCAATAGCTGCCTGGAAAAAAGTGCCACCTACTGTAAATCATGCAAACCAGACAGTAACTGACCATCAATAATTCATAGGAGATATTATTCACATTCACAAGATGTCATGAGCCTCTGAAATTAGAGGTTGGACTTTGACGTCAGTGGCAGCTTTTTATAGCGAATAGGTCCAATAAATGTCACCACTGGCTATGCAGTAGTACTTAAAAAGCATTAATCAAAATGCCCAAGTGACTATGAGTTACGTTTTAGGCCTTTTCATTCAGTCATAATGTTTGTATCTGTCCTGCCGAGCTTGGACGGCATATTTCAGCAATGTGTAGTTACCTGTACAGTAGCCTTAGGGAGCCAAGCCAGGGTGATGAAGACTTTCTCCTTCATATTAAACCCAGCGAACAGCACCATGCAGAAGGTGAAGAGAACTCGCACTAGCAAGCCAATGCTGAGAGCTGCCAGGCCCAGCCCTGAGAAACAAGGTACAGGACATGTATTTATTTATTTTATTTATTTATCTATTTTCAGGGTAAAACCCCTTGGGATGTACCATCTCGTTTTTGAGGGAGTCCTGACAAAAGACAATAAAAAAAAGACAAAAAAGACATGTATGCATGGTGGGAACGCAAACATAATGTGAGGGCAGTATATTACTGAATATAGAATATGGTGCAGTTATTGGGGCTTAAGAAACCATTAATAACCGCATTATATAGGCTTAGGCTAAGAAATTACACCAAAGGCTATAATCATCAAAGTAGAGATATTAAAAATACTCCCGTCCTCTAACTAAAAAAACATTTATTCACTTTTTCAAATGCTGTCTGACCATCAACAATATACATGTATTTACTTCATAATGCATTATTTACAATTTATATACAAACTTTACTTATGAAAGCATTATCATTTATGTATCTGTGATTGTTGATATAAGTGATATATTATTATCGGAACCACATCAAGAATATTATTATGAGAGTAATTCAAAAAATGTTTGTGGCTCAACGTCACTGTTATTTATTTATTTATTTTTTTCAAGTATTAAAATACAACCATGGTGTAGGAGCAAGGAAAAAATAAATAGAGCCCCCAAAACTATAATATAAGAGATTCAGAAGGTTGTACATTGTGAGCGAGTTAGACTGCAAGGTGCTCTCAACACACCATTTAAAGTCACAGGCCAGACACACATTCATCCATTTTAACTCAGCCAGACACACGTTCATCCATTTTAACTCGAACGCTAAATTAAATATTACATGTGTCTTTGTAACAGGTCATTGGAGTAATTAGTAAGATTGCTCTGGGGGGTTATGAGTACTCACACACAGTACTGGGGTCCAGTGTGGAGACTGTGATTTCAGCTCCGATCAGTCCAAAGAGCAGGGGCTGGAATATGTCCCATGATACCCCAACGACTGCTGCCACTGGTGCCTGAGAAGTCCCATTACAGGCACGTAGAGAAGGAGAAGTCCCATTACAGGCACGTAGAGAAGGAGAAGTCCCATTACAGGCACGTAGAGAAGGAGAAGTCCCATAACAGGCACGTAGAGAAGGAGAAGTCCCATTACAGGCACGCAGAGAAGGAGAAGTCCCATTACAGGCACGTAGAGAAGGAGAAGTCCCATTACAGGCACGTAGAGAAGGAGAAGTCCCATTACAGGCACGTAGAGAAGGAGAAGTCCCATTACAGGCACGTAGAGAAGGAGAAGTCCCATTACAGGCACGTAGAGAAGGAGAAGTCCCATTACAGGCACGTAGAGAAGGAGAAGTCCCATTACAGGCACGTAGAGAAGGAGAAGTCCCATTACAGGCACGTAGAGAAGGAGAAGTCCCATAACAGGCACGTAGAGAAGGAGAAGTCCCATTACAGGCACGTAGAGAAGGAGAAGTCCCATAACAGGCACGTAGAGAAGGAGAAGTCCCATTACAGGCACGTAGAGAAGGAGAAGTCCCATTACAGGCACGTAGAGAAGGAGAAGTCCCATTACAGGCACGTAGAGAAGGAGAAGTCCCATTACAGGCACGTAGAGAAGGAGAAGTCCCATTACAGGCACGTAGAGAAGGAGAAGTCCCATTACAGGCACGTAGAGAAGGAGAAGTCCCATTACAGGCACGTAGAGAAGGAGAAGTCCCATAACAGGCACGTAGAGAAGGAGAAGTCCCATAACAGGCACGTAGAGAAGGAGAAGTCCCATTACAGGCACGTAGAGAAGGAGAAGTCCCATTACAGGCACGTAGAGAAGGAGAAGTCCCATAACAGGCACGTAGAGAAGGTTACAGTTTGGTTCAGAGAAGCCCTCTAGAAAACCTTTCAAAACCTAAGACCAGGGGCGGGCAATTTTATTTTTGGGCCAGTGTGCATGCAGGTTGTCATTGTCACCAGTTACACTGGCCAAATTAGGTAATTAGTTGAATACCCTCACGCTGGTTTACCCGTAGATTAGACCACAATGAGATGTTTCACGTTGGGACAGAGGAACAGTATTAGCTGTCACTCATGAACTCAATAATTGTAGCTAAAATATCATATTGCTAAATGATTTAGCTAATTGAATAATTAAGAGCATTAGTTGACATGAAACCCAGAAACATACACAGCCCTCCTTGCCCTTGCCCACCCCTCCCTAAGACCAAAAAAACCAAACCAATGGACATTTTGTCTCAGAATCAAAGATCAGGGATTACCAGGGATTACCCTGGCCCTGCACATATCAAGAAATGTAACTGAAATGTCAGATGGTGCAAATGTTAGGGCTGATTAAGTAACTAAGGCCAGAAGTTGGCATGGAAAGCAGAAACAGATACGGTTGATGAAAATGGCTGACTAACCTTGAAGTCTCCCCAGGACAGTCCTGCTATGAAGGCCATTACCAAGGTACACAGCCCACCTGCACCTGAGAATTCAGCAACACGGCTCGCAAACACGGCAAAGATAGACAGGCCCAAGAGCAGGCCAGATCGCTTCATCATCAGATCTTCCTAGAGAAAAAAAGAGAGAGAGAGAGAGAGAGAATGAATGAATGAGTGGTTGGTTGATTGATTGAGTGAATGGTTGAATGATTGGTTTATCAAGTGGTTGATTGATTGATTGATTGATTGAATGAATGAGTGGTTGCTTTCTTGATTCATTGATCGATTGAATGAGTGATTTGTTGATTGATTGATTGAATCAGTGGTTGATTTATTGATTAATTGATTGATATAATGAGTGATTTGTTGATTGATTGATTGATTGATTGAATAAGTGGTTGATTCATTGATTCATTGAATGAATGATTTGTTGATTGATTGATTGAATCAGTGGTTGATTTATTGATTAATTGATTGATTGAAAGAGTGATTTGTTGATTGATTGATTGATTGAATCAGTGGTTGATTCTCTTACTTGGTCTTTACTGGGGAAGAATCTGAGAAATATCCCAATGACTGTTCCAGCAGCCATTCCTCCTACCACCTCCAGGATCCCCTTACCCAGGTTATACCAGGTAGACCCTGTCAGATACAAAAACAAGAGATGAGATTAATTCCAACGTGTCTTCACCTGCACCACATAAAAGATGGAGGATTATTGAATATTCCTTATGGTATAAAATGTTTCTACAATTAACTTTGTATTGCATTATAATAGCATAACTCTTGTTTAACGTTACAGTTTTCAAAAATTACTATTTTCCTCATTCAACTGCCCTAAATGGACTGATTGACATAAAATAAATATTTGAGTAAAATAAATATTACAACAATATTCTCAGTGACAAATTATTTGCAGTTCAGCACAACTGCCCATTATGTAGTCACTGTCCACAGTAGTGACAATATAAAAGAGGAACTTGGATGATTTATGCTCATTGCAACCTTCTCCGTCAGGCTTTTCTCTGTTGTTTTACTTGTATTCATAGTCACATTTAGTGAGGGGAAACTGTCATTAATGTGTCTGAAACAACGGTAATGTTTTAAAATAATCTTCATGTAGATTGAGATATTATATTTGTGCCCTTTACACATGAACTAGTTTAAAATGGGTGTCTAATGATGGAATTACATTATTTAAAACAAGAAATCATATATCGACTATATCAATTATATCAGCTGGTCATTACACTGTTCGTTATATTGGTTAAAAGGAGTCTGCCAGTAATCCTTATTTCTAGATTACAATACTTGATACTGCCACTAGAGGGAGCACTAGGAGAATATTTTATCACAACAATACAGTTAATTATTGGAGGTTTTGTAATAATAATAATAATTGTTATTATTATTATTATTATTATTATAAAGGTAGGATTACCTGTGGCAAATGCCATTCCCAGGCAGGTGGTAAAGCCTGTGATGGCCAGGATGTCGTCGAAGCTGCCGGCAGCCATTAGCAGGGTAGGGATGCCCTTCTCCACTCCGAACCCGTCCTTCTGTAAGAGAAGCATAGAAGGCACCACTACGGCAGGGGACACGGCGCTCAGCACAAACCTGCAGGACAGGAACAATGAACACTGTCAAAATCATGCCGGCCCAGATTAATATTATGGCTTTAAATCCAAATGCTGGTTAGAACATTGCACACGAAATTACATGTAAGGGTGTTTTTCTTATGAATATGACTCAATAGGTTGAATTGGCATTGTCTAAACCAGCAACAGGAAGTTCCACCTTTTTTCCTAATAAATCTAAGTATGCCATATGCGTTAATATGGCAAACAATGAGTCATAACGGATGTTCCTGAATATTATTTCCATCCGACAACAGTGCAGCGCTGCCATACATTATAAACGCCGAATCGAACTTCCTTAAAAATGACAGGCCCCTGCGTACCCGAGGATGAAGCTCCAGATCCAAGGAAGGCCCATCATGAGGTGAGAAAGCAGGGCCACGGTGCAGGCCTCTAGAGAACACGGGCCGACCGCCACGCGGAGACACACCGCTTTCAGTTTCTTCAGAGCCTAAGTTAAAAAAAGCTTCAGTTCCTACTTGCTAAAGATAATATGAATTGAGCTCCACATCATGTATAAGAAAGTGAAGGGCTGTAATGTCTAAGTCTCCAGGTTACCACAGTGATAACTACAGTATTCCATTATGCAGGGTGAAATTGTAGAAAAATGCACTATCCATTTGGGTAGGCCCAGGTTTTCCAAACATACTTTGATAACTGATGTTTGCTGCTGCCTGCCATAGATCATATGATATAGTATATGTTATCACACTTATACACTGCTTGGCCAAAATAAAAGTCGCCGTTGCACCCGTCATGCATAGTGCCCACTGTACAAGCCTCTGGAGGCAGTGTTATGATCTGGGTTTGCTTCAATTAGTCAAGTCTAGGCTCAACGTTATGCAGCAATAAAATGAAGTCAGCTGAGTACCTGAATGTACTGAATGACCAGGTTATCCCATCAATGGGCATATTCCAGGACGACAATGCCAAGGTTCATCGGGCTCAAATTGTGAAAGAGTGGTTCCGGGAGCATGAGGAATCATTTTCACACATGAATTGGTCACCAGAGTCCTGACCTTAACCCCATTGAAAGTCTTTGGGATGTGCTGGAGAAGACTTTACGGAGTGGTTCGACTCTCCCGTCGTCAATACAAGATCTCAGCCAAAAATGAATGCAACTCTGGACGGAAATAAATGTTGTGACGTTGCATAAGGTTGTCGAAACAATGCCACGACAAATGCACGCCGTAATCAAAGCTAAAGGCGGTCCAACTAAATATTAGAGTGTGCAACTTTTTTTTTGAACAGGCAGTGTATAAAGATGATTGAAATACAATTAAGATGCTCCACTAATAAAAGTGCCCATGATACCTCGGCATTGAGTCCCAGTCCAGCTCTGGTCAGTATGATAGCAAGGGCAATGTTCCGCAGGGCTGATGACCATCTGACATCGATGTGGACAGCATCAGTGACCACAGGGATGTTGCGCAGCAGAAGGCCAGCCAATAGCATTCCTGCAAGCACATGTAAAATCAAACTGAGGGCACGATGATTCCTTTGTTATCTGTAAATCTGTCAACGACAGGGGGTTCGCAAAGAAATATGGATGGCATTTATCGTTTGCTTGTTTCCAAATTGAAGGATGAATTGCCATTTGGAAAAATGTACAAGATCCAGACCACAACATTCAAATCCAAAAGAATCACACACTGCATCTGCTATGTTTATTATTATTGCTAATTGTATTTAATTAATATAATAACTGTAATTCTGGTCCAGTGCTGTGGTTTAGACAGACTTTAATATGCTAATAGGCTTTGAAACAGAATCCCCACATATTCTATCTGTTTCACTGCTGGAATGGACTAACTGGAAATGAATGTAGAATGGGATGTTATGCTTCTCTCCACTGAAGTTCAGTAATTACTAGCATCCTTACTATTTTCACATAATCTACTGTATTTCAGAAGAGTTCCTGGTCAGGGAGACTTCACTGGTCAACTAAAGCCAAATCTCTTGTCATTATTTATATTGTTTCTTCATAAAATATAACTAAAGGCAGAAGATGGTTAATATGCATGGCACAATACAAACCTGTGCCAATGTGCATATTTTATAAAACACAAAACAAGGAAAAAGGAACTACTAATGATGTTATCATAAAACACATAGTAAAAGACCAGGTGCACTGATAACTCAAACACAAGGAAGAGTTACAAGCCCATAAACGCCTGTCGGACATCCCTACTTATAAATAAAATACATTTTGAAGCCAGCATGTTTATACAGTACAACAGTTTGGTAGCGAAGTTCAAGTCATTTTAATTTCATTCCGTTTAAATCTAATTTTGTCACGTGACCAACCCTGATTGGCTGAAACCACCATGGTAGAGGTGTTACACAGGAGTGGCAAACCCTGGTAGCTGTGCCCAGGAAGGTGCAAAGTTCCAGCACCAGTCAGACGAAAGAGGCAGCATGTACAGTACAGCAAACAGTGAGTGAGACTTTGAGCTGGGCTGAAGGCCATAATCAACGTAATAAATATGAAATGTAAATCTACTCTACCTCCTGTACCAGTTTGACAGGTACATCATGTGCAGGGCTCATTTGAGCACATGAAATAAGTACTATCAGCTCAATCTAAGAGATTAGCTTTACAATGGAAATAGTACATCATTTTTTTTTTTTCACCACGGAAGTTATTATTAGTTAACAGTAATGTTACCACAGAAGTCATTATTATTATTATTATTATTATTATTATTATTATTCTATGTGTTTCTTTTATATTATTAAAATTAAGATAATGATCTCATGAACTAATTAATAATAATTTTTAATGGTAGCGTACGGTTCTTACCAAGCAGTGGGGGTAAGGGGGGTAGCGTAGGGAACTGGATCAGTCCCACCAGCTTCCCCCCACATACGGCACAGATAAATAACACCACGATGCCAAACAGGTTCCCTCCTGGTAGACACTCCTTCTCTGTGATGGACCAAACCACCCCATAGAGCACTGCACCCATAATCACTGCAAAGAACACAACTGCATGTCAACGGTTATTTCCTTTCAAACCACCCCCATAGAGCACTGCACCCATAGTCACTGCAAAGAACACAACTGCATGTCAACGGTCATTTCCTTTCAAACCACCCCATAGAGCACTGCACCCATAATCACTGCAAAGAACAAGATACAGTATCAGTCAGACACAGAAAGACATGTTCTGATATTATTCATGAAAATAGCAATGATTTTGATGATGATGATAATGATGATTATTAATTATACTGTATTGAACACAATCTCTTCTATCATAAAAATTCACTGAATTCTTGAATTCATAAGATTCCCCATAGAGACTTAAAAGTTGTACCACCTGACCACAAGGTGGCGACATCTTCCTTTATAAGATATTCTGGGTATGAAGCCAATGAAGTCAGAGCAGTAAATCCAGAGCGCAAGGTGTTGCCATTGTGCTCACATTCCCACAAAAAAAGATAATGCTTGGTTTCATTGACAACAGTATTTGTGCACTATTCACACCCCCCCCCTCCCCCCTGCCCCCTGCCCCCTGCCCCCTGCCCCTCCCCCGCTGAAGCTCATACAGTACCTTTGGTTATGATGGAGGCCAGGAGGCCCCTTGGTGGACATGGGCAGAATTCATAGAGTTTGGCACAACCTGTGCGGTGTTCAGTGCTGGTCTGTGTACCCTGAGTGTTCCTGTCCAGGTCACAGCTCTCCTTGTCTGTACAGGGCCACCCCGACCTCTTTTCTACAATTTCAGCCTGCTTCTCCTCCATGTGCTGTTAAAAATAGAGACAGAAAGCCACTGATCTGTCTCTACTGGATCAAACCCCTCCTTGAAAATGTATTTGTTCACACACACTTCTGTACTTCAAACAGTCACAAAGCTAAATTAAAGACGATTTGAATTATGGGTAGACCATATGTCTTTCCATAATTCAGTGAGACTATACTCACACCATGTCAATTGCCCACCTTGGTCTTAAAATAAGACTTTTCATTATAAATGTGTACTGTAACATCAACAATGGTATGGTTTTAAAAATAAAGAATATTAAAAAAATAAAGACATTTTGATAGTAATGATAGAAACCATGATTCTGAAGCAATGTTTATAAACACTATCTATTTCCTGCATGGTTGAAATGCATGGCTGTTGATAAACAGATATGTAACAACAACCTTCCTGAGAATATAAACTAAATTTAACCATTAAAACCCTAATTTAAAGAAAATTTACTTAAAAAAAGTTCTTAAATTCCATTAAAGGTTCAAAGAACTGTTACAACTCCATAATACAAATTTGAATAAATATTCAAAGCTTTAAATGTATACCTTTGTCCCAGCCTCGTTCTCCCCCGTTGGGCCCCATGGTTGGGCTTCACCTTTCATGCTCACTGTCTTCACGTCTCCTGACCTCGGTCCCTCAGCTGTAACTAGACTCTGTAAATGGCACAAGACGCACTGAAGTTGATTTGGGCAACGTCGCCCCCATATCCTAAACGGGGGAGGTGGATTTTGTTTAGCAAAGATCTGTCTGTCAGTATTATAAAAGCTGCACTTTTTTCGTGACTAAGTTAGCTACGCAACATATACGATTGTAATAACTGCCTATTGGAAAAATGGGAACATAAGCCCTGTGTAATAACAAGCTCAGTTGTGCGAGTGGGTGTGTCCATGTTGCAGACGCTTGTGCCACCCCATAAGATTGTTGGCATAAGAACATACAGTATTAAAACCTGGCTAGGCAAACATTGCTCTTGCAAAACCCTGGTATTAACCGCTTTATTATAGTTTACACATGACACATGCAGTCATACACAGCCGAGACTAATAATACTTTTGTGTAGTGCCTCACACTGTAAGCAAACATACTGTACATCGATATTGTACACTGAGGTCGGAATAAACTTCATCTGCATTTATTACCTCTCGAATACCTTGCTTGATTGAGCTTTATTACCAAAACAAATATATGGATGACATCACGTATCTGTTATGTAAGATAAAAAAATGTTAAATACGTTAAAAAAAACATTTAAAATAACTGAACGATTCCAGTTATTAGTGGATACAAGTACCTTATGGTCGGTGCAAATTCTTCTCGAGTAGAAATAACATAAATAAATGAGATAATCCTTAGCGACGGGTCCAGGCTAGCTTGAATTAGGAAGAGGGCCTGACACTGTTTAACTCTGCTTGCAAAGCTAAAGAAATGTGACAAATCAAGCCAAACCTCTCTAACAACAGACTCATAGACTTCAGTCTCCTGACTCCATCTATTCTTCCATCTAAAAGGGAACTTACATTATGACAGATACTCCCACCAAATAAAAAAATAAATAAATAAAGGAAAGGATTTTTACAGTTTGCCAATTTTTTTTGTAATGAGTACATTCTCAGAAATAATCGAACACAAACAACCATCAGCCCTTACTCTCCGATGCTATACAAGCTATACTTGTATATACTATGCTATACTTTTACATTGTGGATACATTGTGATCATTCACATAAATTGATTTAGTCTTTCTATAAAAATGATATATTATTCATATTGAATTGCACTGAATGTAATTTGATTGACAAATGTAATGCTGTGTAACTGTTTTTTCATCTATCTTATACTCTTTCTCACTCTCACGCACACACACACACACACACACACACACACACACACACACACACACACACACACACACACACACACACACACACACACACACTCAGCTGCACACTCACTGACTCATAAGCCTCGTCTCACAAAGGCACATTCAAATACTGCATCTAGACAGATTTGAATAACTTATTCCAAATCCACTTTCTTAACCAGCTTGTATTGTGTCACAGTGTTAAACAGAAACACCTTTATAGCCTATATCTGGGCACCATTAAATGGATAAGTGTGTCGCTGAAATGACAAATAATCCCAGACTAATCCCCCACCGTGGTCATATCCATCCGTCGCTCTCGGTTCATAATTTCCCGCAGGGTTAATGTACAGCTATTCCATTCATAATACGAACGTTCAGCTGAAAATACCGCCATCACAAAAGGTGATTGTTAGTGCTCGCGCACTTTCCTCACCAGACGGGAGTCCCACATGGTGACACCATAGGTCTTCTGTCTGAAGGTCTTCATCACGGCGCACTGCATTGTGGGACAAAATGGCAAATCTCCCTTCAATAACACGGTGCCACAAATGATGGCTGTCGCTCCGAATATCAACTCCAGCTCTCCTTCGCTCAGTCTGATACACACTTATACACACTCTGGTCAACGCGCCTACGCAGTGCCAAAGGGGCCGCGCTACACCTCATCACCTGCTGTCATACGGTAGGGGCATGCATCATAGGCCTTTGTGCCAAAAACAATAATTCACTTGGATCCCGCTGAACCGCAACACGTTTTAAGTTCTGCATCGTAATTGAAGCTTCTGTGTTGCGGCATTTAAGTACTGTTTATTTATTTCCCTTAAAAAAGAGTTGACGTGGTTCCTGTGGCTCGGGTGAAGGCAGTCACTCGTAGCGAAGATCGCCAGTCGAGTGTGTTCCCCGTCCAGCGGCATAAAAATCCGGAGACAAAACATTTTACCGTAAGTCTGATTTTCCTTTCTGGTGAGTGTTCTTATTTATTGTTTTCAGAAAATGTAGATCTACTGACAATTACCACATTAAAGAAAAATGAAAACAGCAATTTAACAAATGGAATAAATATAACAAATTACAAGCACGCAGGATAAATACTGATTTACCACATGTATGTACACTACAATTAAAAAGGGAAACTGAAGCAGCTCTCTGATAATCCCAGTGATTCTAGTCTATGACATAATTGTTTTCAAATTGCCTTCGAGTAATTTTGCTGAGGATCTGTCAAAAAACTGCTATGTTTTTTTGATGACTCCGCAAAGTGTGCATTAAGTTTGGTGTAAACCATTCCTGCGAAACCAATTTTCCTAGCCGCTGTCAGAGCTGAAAATAGAAGTCTATGGTCTGAGAAAGACAAGTGCAGACATATATCACGGTTAAAAAAAGTCAAAGTGGGTGTGAATGGGGAGTGAAGGTCCCAGTAATGTCAGGCATTACTGTCCCAGTCCTGTCCAGAAGCTTGAAATGACCAGTGATTTTCTTTATTGAGTTTTGGATAAATATTTCAAGAAAGCTACACGATTTATAATGTTAATTTTGTAACCAAAATGTTGCAGATTCGATTCCCAGGTAGGACTCTGCCGTTGTACCCTTACGCAAGGTACGTCACCTGCATTGCTTCAGCGAGATATCCAGCTGTATAAATGGATACCATGTAAAAAATGTACTATGTAAAAACTCTGCTAAGTACCTGTAAATAAGCACATGGTAACAGTGGACCAGATGCTATTGATATGTTTTAGCCACAAACAAAGGTAAAATGCAGACAGTGGTCTTCCAGCAGATACAATGGTGGGTGTGTTTAGGTCACACACTGCCAGACATGGTAATGTAGCATAGCTTAATATACAGTGACTTTATCTAAGGTCAGGTACTGTACAGTAAATGCACATTTCCCCGCACCTTCTTTCCCTGAGGTGAGCGTCTTGCTGAATTAAATTAGCAGCTGCTGATTTGGATTTGGCGAGCGCCATACCCACGGCCTTTGAAGTTCAACACAAAAGCATCAGTTCACCCCTCCTGAGGGGGAAAAGAAGGACATGAAAGAGGAGATTTTATGGCTCAGGACACCAGCTGTCCCAGCTCTCAATATTAAAGTGCAGCTCCAAGCCCAATATCTGTCTGAATCTGTGCGCAGAAAGAGATTTCACGCCCGGCACTTGCCGTGATTCAGTGTTTGCCCTGGGGCTGTAAAATTCAATGGACTGAAAAGACCGCAGCCTGAAATGTTCTGGATGCCAGAGAGGGTATTTTTTATACTCTGCTTTCAATTTTTTCAGTGAAACAATGACTTTTAAAATTACAGTCAATGCAACAGTGACTTTGTGAGTAAGTGGTGAAGGTCGGCATGAGCAGAAGTGTCCTAATCTATTGTTGCTGGTTACATATTAATTGCATATTAATGGTTACAAATTAATTAATGTATCTACGCAAACTGCAATGTCAGATACATTATATACTGTACATGCAACTACTTGTACTCAAAATGTTCAGGCAGTTTTGCATACTTCCGGGTAGGAGAGGAGTGGAGGAGACGAGTGGAGAAAAGGAGGTGAGGAGTGAAGAATATTGGGATGCACACATATAGTTCAGCCAGCCATTTACCATTAAACCCTGGCAGGTGCGACAGAGGCACTAATGAGGGGCAATTCCACTAATGAGGGGCAATTCCTGGGGCAGAAAGACCTTGACACAGTAAACACAACATGAAGTATCTCACTTCAGAGTTCAGGGGGGTATTTCACAAAGCAGGATTACTGAGTTAGCTGGATAACTGCACTGAGTAAAACCCAGGATTACTGAGTTAGCTGGATAACTGCACTGAGTAAAACCGGGAACGCTCCCCAATCTGGAACTTGAATTGAAGTAAAAAGAGCCATTCCAGATTTTACTCAGTTATCCAGCTAACTCAGTAATCTGCTTTGTTAAATACCCTGAGGAGAGGGGTAATGGGTAAAGGGCATAGAAACTAGTGCTGTCACCAAAGTCCAGCATATCTACAACGAGTCTGGAGACCTGTGATAAGCAAGGGAAATCAAAATTAAATTACACCAGTTTAATTTCTCATATGAGTCTAACCTCAAACAGTTCATCTAGCCCTACATTTACACTGCTACCAGTAACCAGATGACATAAAGAGACATGTAATACATTTAAATGTTGACATATTGTTAACATATTAAATGATTTCCAATTTTACTTCATTCAGAGCTAGATCAGCTCCAAATATTTGACACAACTAATTGACTTGAGAAATATGACAAATACAGTTGAAGGCAGAAGTTTACATACACTTAGGTTGAAGTCATTAAAACTAATTTTTAACCACTCCACAGATTTCATGTTAGCAAACTATAGTGTTGGCAAGTCAGTTAGGACATCTTCTTTGTGCAGTACATTTTCCAACAATTGTTTACAGACAGATTATTTCACTTTTAATTCACTATATCACAATTCCAGTAGGTCAGATGTTTACATACACTAAGTTGACTGTGCCTTTAAACAGCTTGGAAAATTGCAGAAAATGTCATGGCTTTAGAAACTTCTGATAGGCTAACTGACATTATTTGAGTCAATTGGAGGTGTATTGCTTGACATCATGGGAAAATCAAAAGAAATCAGCCAAGACATCAGAAAGAAAATTGTGGACCTCCACAAGTCTGGTTCATCCTCGGGGGCAATTTCCAAAGCCTGAAGGTACCACGTTCATCTGTACAAACAATTGTACGCAAGTATAAATAGCCGTCATACCGCTCAGAAAGGAGACGTGTTTTGTCTCCTAGAGATGAACGTGCTTCGGTGCGAAAAGTGCAAATCAATCCCAGAACAACAGCAAAGGACCTTGTGAAGATTCTGGAGGGAACAGGTCCAAAAGGATCTATATCCACAGTAAAACAAGTCCTATATCGACATAACCTGAAAGGCTGCTCAGCAAGGAAGAAGCCACTACTCCAAAGTCACCATAAAAAAGCCAGACTACAGTTTGCAACTGCACATGGGGACAAAGATCTTACTTTTTGGAGAAATGTCCTTTGGTCTGATGAAACAAAAATGGCCATAATGACCATCGTTATGTTTGGAGGAAAACGGGTGGCTCGCAAGCCGAAGAACACCATCCCAACCGTGAAGCACGGGGGTGGCAGAATCATGTTGTGGGGTTGCTTTGCTGCTGGAAGGACTGGTGCACTTCATAAAATAGATGGCATCATGAGGAAAGAAAATTATGTGGATATATTGAAGCAACATCTCAAGATATCAGCCAGGAAGATAAAGCTTGGTCGCAAATGGCTCTTCCAAATGGACAATGATCCAAAGCATACTTCCAAAGTTGTGGCAAAATGGCTTAAGGACAACAAAGTCAAGGCATTGGAGTGTCCATCACAAAGTCCTGACCTCAATCCAATCGAAAATTTGTGGGTAGAACTGAAAAAGCGTATGCAAGCAAGGAGGCCTACAAACCTGACTCAGTTACACCAGTTCTGTCAGGAGGATGGGCCAAAATTCCAGCAACGTATTGTGAAAAGCTTGTGGAAGGCTACCCGAAACGTTTGACCCAAGTTAAACAATTTAAAGACAATGCTACCAAATACTAACAGAGTGTATGTAAACTTCTGACCCACTGGGAATGTGATGAAAGAAATAAAAGCTGAAATAAATCATTCTCTTTACTATTATTCTGACATTTCACATTCTTAAAATAAAGTTGTGATCCTAACTGACCTAAGACAATGAATGTTTACTAGGATTAAATGGCAGGAATTGTGAAAAACTGAGTTTAAATGGATTTGGCTAAGGTGTATGCAAACTTTTGACTTCAACTGTATGACTTCAGGATAGCTTCAGTTTTGTCGCTCACTTTTGTTCACTTACTGTAATTTACTTTTGGTGTCCTGAAATGACAATGTGTACATCTGATTTCATTTTAAAATGGTCAACGAAAACAACAACAGGTTTAATAGGAATTATTAAACAGAGCTTTTTTCATTTTATTTTTTCACAAAAAAGCCTTAAAATAGACATACACAAATCTTCAGTGATTTGAGTTCCCTTTTTAACACGTGTTCCTGTTTAATTCAGACACCAGACAGAGGAAGTGTCTGCAGATTTCGTATGAGAATCAGTCAACATGTTGGGGCGTGGTGGAAAAAGTGGGAAATCAAGGCACACACCGCAACACAAGCAAACGATGACATGACAATACAAGCAATACTATGTCATTCCAAACACCATGATTAATGACAGGAAATGCAGTTTAGTGGATCATGTGACCTCACAATGCCTAATGAATGTTTACGTACATCTATGACGTAGTCTTCATCACTAGGTGGCAGTCTCCACATTGCCAAGCGAGAGCCTTTTGTAAGCATTCTGAACTGGAGACGATCCAATCAACAATCACCAACAGCTGCATTATAGGATGCACGAGGGTGTGCTTATTTATAAGTGAGTAGGCCTACTTTAGAACCGCATATTCTTACTCTCCATGAAGACGTATCTTGTGGATGGTGGACACCCACAGCACACACTGCAAATACGCTTGCTGCTACGCCAGTGCGCTACCAATGAATAAATATGCATTCAGTGCAAACCGGCCATGATAAGAGGAACTTGAGATAAAGCTGTTTTCATTTTCATTCGTCACTTCGCTGTTGCCCTTTTGAAAGCAGCCTGGCATACGCTAGATCAGATAGAAGACAACACCTAAAGGCCGCTCCTGATTGCTTTTCACTGATTGCCTCAGGCATGTCAGGCAGTTATAATTTGATTCATAATTTCCCCCCTTTAGTGCATGTAACTCTTGTTATTTGTAGAGTCGCGTGTGACTATTTAAAAAAAAATCTGTTCTTCCTTGTCGAAAAAGAATTTTTTTTTACCTGAAGTTTCAAAGGAAAACAAAGAGAAGGCAGCAATCAGAAGCATGCCATGGAAAAAGAGAAAACCAAAAAGAGATTTAAAAACTGCTGTCAAATCGCGTGCAGTAAAAACAAAAACTACACCATCGGGCGGGAGCAACTTCTCAACAAAGATTTCGGAAAATCAAGTGCTCCTGACTTTGAGGTCAAAGGTCACTGTGTGTCACTGTGGGGCGGCAGTGTAGTATAAAGGTTAAGGAACTGGACTTGTAACCGAAAGGTTGCAGGTTCGATTCCCAGGTAGGACACTGTCGTTGTAACCTTGAGCAAGGTACTTAACCTAAATTGCTTGAGTATATATCCAGCTGCATAAATGGATAAATGTAAAAAAAAATAATAATAAATGCTAAGAAGTTAAAAAGAAGCTAAGAGCGTCTGCTAAATGCCTGTAATGTAGAATGTAATGTAGATTATCCAGGACCTTCCTGGTGAAAATAGTATAGATAAAATCGCCATGTGAAGAAAATGCTTTAAAACATGTTAGGGCGCACCTGGGATGAACAAAAGTATACAAACCAATGTGCTCATTCATAAGACTTTCCTTCCAATTATATTTATTTCATAATTCAAAAAATTTGTGATCATTACAGTATATGACAATACTATAATGCGAAGACATATAATCTCAAACATCCTTGGAAAGATCTGCTCCATATAATATTCGGATGGGAGAAATTAAACATCACATTTAATGCATTTTATTGCACCACATAATTGATCTTTTACAGAGGAGCACCATCTTTAGGGTATGGTTTATGGCCATTTTACGCATTTGTATAATGAAGGCTTGATTTGAGATTTCTGTTGAATGAATCACACTTTGATAAGGCAGCATTAACTCATGTGAAACCTTATAATGAACATTTAACAAAATAGCCCTGTAAAGTGTATTACTACTCCGCTTCCAAATGCTGCCACGTGTTTTCAACATTGGAGGACGTGACACTTCCATCTCACACATATCTTTTGAGACCGCCTGCTGTCTTCCAATCAGGAATAGAGACATAGAGTCATTGTTTTGTAGAAAAAAAAGAATGAATGTGGCATAATGATAATCACGTCGAAATAAATAACTCTCCTGTTATGTATAATCAGAGGAGAAATCACGCTGTTCAAGAATTATCATGAGAAACAATATCCTAATTAAGGAGACATTCAGGTTTTCAGGTATCCTAGCAACAACAGCAACAAAAATAGCTTTAATGCAACACACTAACACACACACTAAATATATGTGTGGTATACAAATCAGGAAGCCATGGGGGGGGGGGGGGGGTTCACTAAGATTGAGATGAACTAAAAAAAGTTTTAAAAATAAAAATAAAAAAGGTGTCATCCTTCACCATGGGGAAAGACACAGAACTCTCAGAAGAAACAAGACTAAAGGTTGTTGACCTTCACAAGCCATGAGACGGTTATACAAATTAATAAAAAATATATGCCACTTTCCACTATATCTGAGCCGGTCCTGGATACACTTGCTGTCAACCACTATTCTGAAGTATGTGTCCAAAAAGACCAGTATATGTGAAAGGTCTTGGATATTGGTATTCTTGCAGTACTCTTAAATCATTTAACGTAAAATTAAATCATTAAATGAAATCATTGATTTAAAGGCAATTATTGTTGAGCTAAGAACATTATATATGTATACTAATATATACAGTAGGCTGTAAGTACTTGCTAATCCATTGTTATGATTTAATAATTGAATAATATAATTTCTGCCCATCTTTTTTTCTGGCAAACCACAGCTCCAATATTATATGGATATTATGAAGGTTAGTCTCATCAAACACAAATGCCTCTGCTCCTTTTATGCGGCGCTCTGAATTAAAATTTCCACGTCCTTCCGTTCTCTGTTGGAGCATTCTTTGAACCAGGTCAGTAGGCCACAATACTGACATTTTCTTTGACAAACAACCACATCATCCGGCCATGTTGTGGGGCAATGACCTTCCTTTGTGGCGTCTCTGTGGCCTCTTTATAGCAATGGGCTATAGAAATGATCAACATGCCATTATTACTCATACAGTAGAGGCATTGTAACATCTATCTCGCTGCAAAAAAAAAAAAAAAAAAGGCCACGTATCTCAATGTATATCATGGCTTTCCAAACAAAGAGTCCGTGCAGGTTTGATTTAAAAGAAGGGGGCAAAGCCGCAGAAATACGCTCCCGGGAGAGACGGAGCGACAGAAATGCACTTAAGATTCAAAGAGCAGCGTGCAATAGGGTACCTCTCAGAAGAGATGAAAGAGGTCACCTAGCAACCAAGCAGGCCGCTCCTTTGCAGGGCCAGACTACTACCTGTGATGATAAAGGATGCGCGGAAGGTCTGTAGCTATCGCCGTCACTCTTTCTTCTTTTGCAGAGAAGCTAATTGATTTGAATAATATCACGCTCACTTCCTGTGTAACCCACGCTCACTTCCTGTATAACCGTGGTCTGTCCGGACCTTGATCCAGGTGGGTATTCCAGTGCTTTGAGGAATGGCTAATTAAAGGCATGGCATTCACTGCTGTCACAATGCGATTAAAAAGGGCTTTTCAGTTACAATTATGGGAGAAAGGAAATGCTCATTAGTGCCAGATAATAATTTTACATGAGGAATTTGGCAGGATTTGTCTACTGCTGTGGTACTGTTCTTCATTTCAGACCGAACGCATTTCACCAACGCCAAGAAAATGACTGATACCCTTTTTTCTTCATGTTGACCATGCATGCCTATCTATCAGAGGTGTAAAATCCAGGTTCAGAAAGTAAAAGTTCTCCGCAGTATTTTGTTCCAATCACCTGGATTTACTGATTAGCGCAAATCTTCAACCAGGAGTTAGAACTAATTAGTGAAATCAGCTGGCTGAGTTCATGGGTAGAAGAAACACATGGCAGGACTTTTACTTTATGTCCCCTGGACTTTACACCTCTGCCATCTATACATTAATTCTACATACAAAGTAGAGTCACCAAAAAGGATGTCTGTAGGTGCTGTTTTTGTTATGTCTCGGTCAAAGACTTGATTGGTTGATATGATTGTACAACATCATGCATTGCTGGACAATCAGTCTGCATGCTGAATATACTGATCCTATTGTGAGGGCTCACTCATTCCTATTCATCCTGGATGTAAAACCGGAAGAATGTATGGTGTTTGGTGGCCATGACTTTAGCAAATGATTGTTTTCAACTTAGTCAAGGGAAAGCTGCAGTGTCACATGACTGAATTACAAGAATTACATTGTGATGTCACATGACTGAATTACATGAATTACATTGTGATGTCACCAAGAGACATTATTCCACATGGCAGCTCCAAAATTCCGCTGCAGGCAGGCAAAAATAATCCTCCAGTAAAATTTATGTGTTGCTGTAAAATGTCTGATATGTAGAAATGTCAGCTTTAAGCTAGCTGTAAGCCTGTGAGAAAAATAAGTAAGGGTAAACAATATGCGGCATCAAGTCATTATTTATTATTAAATTTGAGCCAAGGCAAAGTAGGTGATGAAAGACATTAAGGAGGCAATAATCCAGTGAAAATCTGTAGTTTTTCATTTGAATTGTGGAATGGGGTCTAGGATTGTAATATCTTTGCATTAATTGAAACCACAAGGCAAAACATGAAAGCAAAGGATAGATAAGCCAGTTTAATGAAAAATGTTGATAGCATAACACTCGTATCAAGGGACTTTATATTATTAAGACTTTATATTATATTCTATTATTTTAAATTTGCCATTAGATTTAATCAATTTAATTAAAATGTTTGAGAACTAAGAGGAGACTTCATCGACATGCCGATCAACCATAATAAATTCTGATGAGCCATTCCTTAACAGAGTGATACATAAGAAAATTATACATATATACAACAAAATTATATTTCTGACCATAGTGTGCTTGTACATTCCTGCATGTGTGTGTGTGTGTGTGTGTGTGTGTGTGTGCGTGCATGCCTGTGTGCGCGTGTGTGTCTGTGTGTTTAAATTATGCAAATTATGGATAATTATCAAAGTGCTTGGTGCTACTTCATGGCTTGGTCACAGAACAGTGGCTGTAAATTGATTTTCTCAAGCTTCCCTTTGATGAATCCTTATTCCACTCTGATTCATTTGTATTCTAATTCAAAGGCCCACAAAGCCGCAAACCATCCATTACACCTTAAATTGGATTTATATCAAGTTATTAACTCAGAATGTGTCAGTACCCCGCTGTGTGGCAGTACCATTGGCTTGTTTGTCTATTTGTCTCCTTAATTACCAAAATTCCATTAATTGCCAATTAATTACTGTCCTAATTGAATTATTAAAATACTGGAACCTGCTGGTGATGAGAGTCCAGATAAGTCCCTCAGAAATGGGAAACCATCCAACGTCTACCTCAAGCGCCATCAACCGTGCCACGCTAATTACAGAAATAAATAATTGGATTCTACTCCATGTAGCTTATTTTAAACATTATATCTAACAGATGATGGCAGTTCTGATGCAGGAAGACATAACACTACGTTTCATTAAATGTGCCAGTATAGCAACAGGAGTTAACGCACACACATCACATGTGCATGTGATCATTTGCACCATTTCAGTACAAGGAATTCAAGTACAATGTGCGTATGTGGGAAAATTATGAAATCAACAAGAACCATCTGACATAAATTTTTTTTTGCCTTTTCCCCTCCACCCTAAGTAAACATTCAGTAATCCCATACATCATTCACTCTTATATTAGAACACTAATGTCATAGTAGAGGCGGGCCTTGATTCTGCTGGTCAGTTCAGTGTAAACAAAGATGATTGAGGAAAAAATTGGTAACATTAGTTGCCGTTTCAGCAGCATGGTGATGTATTTTGTGATAAGTAGTCTAAAGAACATGGAAGTGATACAAATACGTAATGAATTGTGATGAAAGCACAAAAAGGTAATGTCAAATCATCTGGGATAGTATTGTTGGGTCATAACAATGTTGTAGCGGAAGGCATTGTGATGTCATAAGCAGCGCAATATGTTACAGCATCCACATTCTATTGCATCGGTTTTCAAAATGTGCTCATTGACTCCCGTTAATTTTTTAGCGATAAAAGGTCAGTTATCTGAAAAAGTGTATATGGTATAAAGGTAAAACGTAATCTGCAACCTGGAGGGTGTATTAAGGTATGATATGAGGTATCAATGGTGTCGATGGTGTGAAGGAGATTCTCAAAAAGTGGCGGAATAATAATAAGTATGGTGAATAGCAACCGTTATCAACGTCAGCTAAGTGATTGACAGGAGCGGAGTTCGGTTGCCTAGCAACAGCAAAAAAAGACACCTCCAACGCCTTTTTCAGAGCAGGCTTTCGTAAAATCAAGACAGGTAGTCCTCCTCGCATTTTGAAGCCTTCAAAGCGCGCCCTGTGTGATCGCAGCTAATGCAGAGCTGCTCTGTCATATGCAGTATTTCTCAGCAATGATGATTTATCAGTATGGCTACTTTTTTATTTTTATATTTATCAGTCTAATTTCTAATACTGCTATTTCATTTGCTGACTACAACTGGTTGGACAGGGGTATTTTGGCCAGAGATTACCCTTAGATTTATTTTTCTTTTTCTTTTTTAGTGTGAATAGATAGCGAGCCTGTTGCAATATTAATTATTTATGAATATGCTAATATTTACGAATACATTTACATCCAACCTGGCCGTGATCAGAGACGTAGTAATATACAATACAGCAATCTGCAACTCTGTTATAAGATAACGACAGGTGCCTATATATGTTTGTTATTGTTTGTAAGATGGTGATGTGTACTGTTATGATGTTATGTTTTGGCCACTGTGTTGCAATGTTGCAATGGAGTTGCAATGTTGTCCCTCAAATAAAATACTTTTTGATATTACTTTGACGTTGTTTAGTTAGTTCAAATACAGTTAACAAATTTCCTTCCATATCGCCTTTCATACAGATTCTGCTTCATTATAAACTGTTGGTTAATTGCTGTCTGAGCGTCTGATGAAAAGAAAATAATGGCCAAATGAATTTTCATGAAATGACCTTGATGTTTTTCTATTGAGGCACGCCAAAGAGAATGTGTGTGGTTTTACAAGTGCAGATAAATAGCTGACTTGTTGCAATTTTTAATGTTAAATACATAGACTCCAAATGTTGATTATATTCCCATGTACGGCACATATGGTTACTAACACAGACAATACGAACACTTCCACCTGCTCTTCATCTACATTTCACTCAAAATTTGTGCTCAATATATTTTTTTAAGATCATTTATCACATTATGCTTTGAAAAATATGACGGGACATATTTGATTTGTTTTTTTTAAATGACAGCAGTCATTTTATTTCTGTGTGTATTATATATTTAGATAAATTCAATCCCTCTGTCACCCAAGGTATTAATATCTGTTTGTGTCTATGTCAGAGGTGTCCGCGAGTATACCCCGACTTCTCCACCCAAACACAGGATTTAAGTTCTCCAGCACATAACCCAAACACAGGAGACCGGGACAGGTAAATATGCTCACAAGAAAGTTTATTACAGAAATAATAAAAGTACATTTATTGAATTCATGGGCTCTCAGACTATACTACTCCCTGGACTTTAGGGGCAAAGAAGAGACTCTACTAGGGCAGATTACCTCCAGCTGACCATAGGGCATGCAGGAAGAAGTGACAACACAAGCTCCACTGTGAAATTAATATTAGGAGGGCACTGCATACAAGCAACCTTAGGGAAGGCATTGCAACTGGGATGGTGAGGACACGACAAAACCACACTGGTGCTACACACAAAAAGGGGACCTACCCTAGTCTCTGCTATTCTACCCACCCTTCGAAAGGGACACTCCAAGTCTGTGGTGTAATTTGGGGAGAGGGGAAGACAAACACACCATAACATAGAGAGAGTGGGGATAGGGCCTTGTTTCCCAGCGCTTCAAGGATCCTGTCCCCACCAAAAAAAAATAAAAGGAGGTCCGTTTGTCTAGATTCAGGAGCCACACCACAGGGTGCCTGGAATGTGCCCGGATCTGGGCTCGGCAACGTCACGGACGGCCCCACCTCAAGAACGGGATGAGGGAGAGAGAGAGAGAGAAGAGGCGGCAGGCAGCTTGGCGGAGCTACAGCTCCTCGATGGGCTATCTAACGACGTCTCGGTCAATATCTCGCTCTCAGGGTTGCTGTGGATTTCCCCTGGAACGCCCCCCGGTCTGGAAAACCTGCAGGAACGCCACGGCTCCGCCCCACCACTGAACACGACAGAGGCAGCAGGCAACCTGCCCACAGAAGTGGCTTTCACTAATACGCCAATATAATGCAGAGACAGTGATCTGAAGAGGACGTAGGCGAAAATGATCATGTCCCTTGCTTGATGGAGCTGAAGCTCCTGAATGCGCGTTGCACCAACGTCCTTCAGTCTCTGATTTGCTGCGGCTCCCCTCGTCACAAGCGCAGGTGTGCACATCTGTTACTCCCCCCCAGTCACCTTCGTGGAATGCAAAATGGCGGTGCAGCGCGTCCACAGTTAAAACAGACAAAAACAGATACGAGGTAGAATAGGTGAGCCAACTGAGGTGGTTGTCCGAGACAAACAACACACAACACAGGGGTTATATAGGAAAGTACTCAGCTCCCTGCCTGATTATCCCACTCATCCACTTACTCCATCTAACAACTTATCTCAGCCTATGACATCTATATCTGTAATGAATAGGAGAATGGATAAGAACAAGATTGCAATCCTCGTTATTAGCCACATAATGCATTCGAATAGGATTGGGGTTCTCTACCATAGAAGAAGTAATTACATGTATTGACAGACCCTGATAGAAGTGCAATAGCGCCGCTGTGCTGACAGTCAGCCGATTGTTGAAAAGTCTCAGTGGCTCCCCCTGGGGGTCATGCCGTGCGTTGCATCGCACATGTGCATTTGACCTCACAGATATAGGACTGCATAGATGTGGCGTTCGTAATAAGCGTATTGAGTGGCCAGATTGTTCTGTTCCAGTCCATGTTTATCTTAATGAAGCTGTGCACTCTGCTTGTGAGATTGTAGCGGTTATTCAAGATTATGTTCATTTGTCCAATTACTTTTGGTCGCCCTGTGTATGGGGACTATGTATCAAATGGCTGCAATTCCTACATGGCACATTGGACATGGATGTAAACACCTTTAAATTAAAAAAAGAAGTGGCACACTGAGCTTTGTCCAATAAGTGATGGTTCAGTGTAAACCGCACACTCAACACAGGACCAACCTTATTATAAATATATTATTTTAATTTATCAAAATTCAAAGGTTCGAAGAGCGAACCTAAAGAAGGACTGCTGAAATGCGTTTTTTGTCTCTCTCTTGTTTGTTTGTGCTTCTAATTTAATTTTGATGAATTAAAATAATATATTTATAATAAGGTTGTTCCTGTGTTGAGTGTGCGGCCTGGCCAAAAAAAAAGTTGCACACTCTAATATTTTGTTGGACCGCCTTTAGCTTTGATTACGGCGCGCATTCGTCGTGGCATTGTTTTGACAACCTTATGCAACGTCACAACATTTATTTCCATCCAGAGTTGCATTTGTTTCTGGCCGAGATCTTGTATTGACGACAGGAGAGTCGAACCACTCCGTAAAGTCTTCTCCAGCACATCCCAAAGACTTTCAGTGGGGTTAAGGTCAGGACTCTGGTGGCCAATTCATGTGTGAAAATGATTCCTCATGCTCCTTGAACCACTCTTTCACAATTTGAGCCCGATGAATCTTGGCATTGTCATCCTGGAATATGCCCATTGATTGGATAACCTGGTCATTAAGTACATTCAGGTACTCAGCTGACTTCATTTTATTGCTGCATAATGTTGCTGAGCCTAGACCTGACCAATTGAAGCAACCCCAGATCATAACACTGCCTCCAGAGGGTTGTACAGTGGGCACTATGCATGACGGGTGCAACAGCGACTTTTTTTTTTGGCCAGGCAGTGTAGCAATTACATGCTGAGGAGGTTGCAGACGCAGAAATTGTTTCGCTTGAATAATTCTTATCTCTGAAAAAAATATACATGCCATTGGATTCTAAATAAAGATGAAGGACAACACATTTTACGAGCACGGATAAAATTATCTTCAATAATCATTATTGTCAATTAACCTAATCTTATAAGAAAGGGCCTAACAATGCAAAATAACTGAAATATCATCTTGCTGAAGGTTATCGCTAAAAATAGCAAAGACTTGGCATGTAAAAAATAGCAACGGAGGGGTCTGCCAGGTAATGATAACTGACAATTGACAACAGGGGCTCGTTCCATACAGAGCAGCAGTGGTCACCGTACATGCAGAAATGGGAACGTTGGGGAAACTATAATTGAAGTTCATGTGGTTTGTCTTTGAAATACAGGATGAGGACAAGAGGTGCTTGACAGCCCAGCTATTTGAAAACGTAATTGCACATGTGAGAACGATCATAAGCCTCCTGTAGCACCCTGCTTGAGAGGCTCCCCGCCCACTTTTACACACTTTAGAGAAATGAACTTCTGCCTAACTACAATCTGGCCTAAAGAAAATGAACCCGGCTAAAAGCACGGGGCACTTAGTGTTCAAACAATCTGATGCATGAGAGGGAGAGAGAGAGGGAGAGAGAGAGAGACCAAACGCTTGCTGTCTTGACAAATTGGGCTAATACAATGAAGTGACAATTTATAGCTTGTGTTTTTTTTTCTTTTTGAACAAATTCATTTTTTTTAAGGAGGCGTTTGATCCAGTAGAGACTGATCAGTGGCTTTCTGTCTCTATTTTCAACAGCACATGGAGGAGAAGCAGGCTGAAATTGTAGAAAAGAGGTCGGGGGGGGCCCTGTACGGACAAGGAGAGCTGTGACCTGGACAGGAACACTCAGGGTACACAGACTAGCACTGAACGCCGCGCAGGTTGTGCCAAACCCTATGAATCCTGCCCATGTCCACCAAGGGGCCTCCTGGCCTCCATCATAAACAGTGGTGTACCGTGGGAGTAGAACTAGGCCTTCTGTAAACTTACCTTTAATGGATGATCACTCTCAATCTCTTTCCGTTTACTTTGCCTGATTGTCAATCAAATAATTGATTCACTGAATAACCATAGTTTATATATAATCATAAACTTGTGTTGCATTTTTCTATATTCACATTTATGATGACGTGTTTCTGACTTTTCAATGCTCCATATTTAAATGTTGAACATTTCATAGATTTTCATAAATTTTTCTAGCCTGAATTATGCGTTGTTCTCAACGGTTTGAGAGACTTAAGAGGCTGTCCTCTTTAAATTTATGTCATCTTAAAATTAATTACATTCTTTAAAGCATTCAGATTTCCTGATGCTTGTTAAACAATCTCAAGTTGTCACTTTGTCATTATCATTTCTAAATAATTATTAGGCTACATATTGGTTTTGATTATTCAGCAAATTAATTGTGTGATTGTTAGGCTACTCAAGCTAAATAAACGGAAACAAGTAATCCTGTACACCCCACCTTTTCCAACACACCAGCCGTCACTACATATATTTAAGTGCTACCCCATTATATGACGCGAAGAAAAATACTAGCACAGAAAAACTTGATATATTCATTGATGTTTGTTATTCAGTTAATTAATTGCTTGATTGATAATTAAGAACTATAAGTGGAAACAGGTTGAGAGTAATATGTGTATAAAGGTAACGTGACCGAAGGCCTATTTTACAGCCAACGTTATGCCACTGATCATAACCAAGGTTCAGGTAATGAACTTCTGTCGATAATAATTTGGTTGCTGAAAGAAAATTTAAAGTGATAATAGCATGGGCCTCTTAGTGTGTGCGTGTGTGTGTGTGTGTGTGCCTGTGTGTGTGTATGCATGTGCTCAGCATGTGTGTGCATGTGTGCTCAGCGTGTGTGTGTGTGTGTGTGTGTGTGTGTGTGTGTGTGCTCCAACTCGTAATTCACTGACGACAAGCAACACAAGATTCACACTCTGCTTATTCCATTTTTGGGTATGTACTGCTGTCCAAATGGCTGAGCCTGTTAACTAAACCCCTACAAATCACAGCTGACATTAAACATGTTTTATAGAGAGAGCAGAGCATAAATCAGATGATTCCTGGATACCATCTACCCTGGATGCCTCTTGGTGCTCTCCTGCTGAGCCATAACTGAAATTAAATTATATTTAGTTTTTGCTGTATGATCCCATTTATTATGCTATACTGTTCACGTATTGGCAAAAGAAAATTCCTCAGGGTCGGGTTTGTTGTTTTTTTTGATAATAAAATGTCACAAATTAATGCCATGGACTATATTATGTATGACAGGGATGGGGGATGAGGGCCAAATCTGTTTCTGGATTTCTGCTCTTAATTATTTAATTACTAAAAGCTGCTATGAACAGCGGCTGATGAATGTTCTTGTGCCTGTATGCCTATATTTTAGTGTTTTGTTTTGGTCTAATATATGAGTGAATTGGTGTTGGTGTATGAGTAATTAGATGATTGAGCCAGTGTAACTGGTTGCAGCAAAAAACCTGCATACATGCCGGCCCTCCAGGACCGGAGTTAAACCTGCATACACACCAGCCCCCAGGACTGGAGTTAAACCTGCATATACACCTGTCTTCCAGGACCGGAGTTAAACCTGCATACACACCTGTCTTCCAGGACCGGAGTTAAACCTGCATACACACCGTCCCTCCACCCTTGATGTATTACAAACTCTATGGCAATTGGGACACAGCTTGATAACTGCTCGTCCTCCATCCAAATGTTTACCAGAGCTGTAATAATCCTTACACTATTCCCCAGCAGAAACAGAGAAACCCACAATTAATGTATGTTTGTACTGTTACTTTAGTTAAAATCATGACTACATGACAAACTCCAGGGTGGAATGTGCAATATTCCAATTTCAATTTCAAGACCAAAAATGAATATATTTCATCTTATTTAAAATGTAGCCTAATACAATCTGTGGTAAATCTGGGGGGGGGGGGGGGGTGCTGCTATACTCCTAAGTCTGGAAACAAATCTCCATTCCTTCAGTAAATGTGCAGTGGCATATAACACAGACAGCATATAAAACAATTTATTCTTTCAAAGCCATCAAAAATAATAAGGCTGGTGTGATAATACAAAGCAAATGATGAATTGTACTGGCAAGCTTTACTCTCAAGGTACAAAGTTCTGAAAAATAAAAGATAAATTGCTTACACTATACCCAAAAGGGGCCCCCTAGACTTTAATTTGCTTCCTAAGTTGTGAGAGAAGGGCTGTGTAATTACTGGGTGGTAATGGATATTTTCACCAGGGTCTCTGGTAAAATGTCTTTCAATTTTGTGCTTGTTTGTGTTACTGAACTCTAATATCGGCTATTCTTTCAATGAAGACTGGCTGTGTGGTAATAACCAGGAGGTGGGCTCACCAGGGAACAACTAGCCTCTCCAATAACTCTAGCCCGTCTCACCAATTACCATCATTCCTCAGAGGTACGAAGATTGTGCTGTCTTCTCGGAGAAGGCTGTTGTCTCCTCTTCATCTCATTTCAATACCCTCAAAGGTGTGATGACATTTTTGGTGGCAGCTGTTGTCTTCTGTCAGGAAAAAAAAAAAGATTGATTAACTTGTTTATCACTTTTCCTTTCAGCTTTGCCATTTTTTAAAAGTTAATGTAGTTCCCCTTTGACTAAACAGGAGATTTCCACAGAGTATTTCAGGCAAAAATTATAATAAAAAAATGTATAAAATGGCACTTACCTAGAGAAATACATCTGAAGAGTGAAAAGGTTCCTCTGGAGCTGAGAAACACCTAATAATAATAATTTGCAAAAACCTTAAACTTAGGAATCATACAGCCACCCATACAGGGAAACCACCTAGCAATACAAACGAATATTGGCACCCAACACAAAAATGCATAGAATATAAAAATAAAAAAATAAAAACATGTATGTAAAATAGATAGTATTCTTAAACAATCCAACCTATTTTAACACAAGAATGTGATGAGTGCAGTTATCTTAGTGCCACCATAGCATATGCGTACTGACAGCATAATAATAATAATAATAATAATAGTAATAATAATAAATTAATAATTACTAGGCCTTCATCAAATAGTCCTCTATGTAGTCTCATTTAGTAAGATATTAAGATAATTTCTGCTACTTCAGATCAGGAAAGCAGCAGACCTCCTTGTTTGGATTTAACCCTTTGAAGAAAATTCCCCCAAAATGCAGTGTTCTGTCAGTGTTCTAGAACTCCATTGCAGTAGTGATTGCTACATCAGCATTAGAATGTTCATTTAAGAAGATTCTAATCACATATTTGTGATCTTACACATGAAAGGGTTAATAATTCTGCCTGTGTTACTCTTTGGGGACCATCACAGATGTTCTATTACATTACTTCAGAGGAAAGTGTGTAGGCTTGATCAATGCGCCATTAAGGCATGGTGACTGCAGGTGCT
The DNA here is from genome assembly GCA_029718625.1 of Synaphobranchus kaupii. Lineage (NCBI taxonomy): Eukaryota > Metazoa > Chordata > Actinopteri > Anguilliformes > Synaphobranchidae > Synaphobranchus > Synaphobranchus kaupii. The sequence continues at coordinate 136,213,984 of CM056376.1, read as the reverse complement.
GTTGCCTGAGCACGCTCGGTGAAAAAAGAGTGTAAATGAAAGAGAATGACAAAGAGAAAAGAACCTGTCAGGGAAGTGAGGTTTGAGGAAAAATGCGTTTATTTTTCTGAATCCAGCAGTTCTAACACTCAACGCCCTTGTTAAAATGCCCAGCACTCTGAATACTGAACACAAGCAGTGCCGTGTGCTAAAATCCCTCACTCAACCATACATAATTATATTTAAAGGAATTTAATTGAATAATTATTATTAAAAATGACACTCATCAATTAAATCGCCAAATTCGTTGATAGATCAGTCGAACAGTAACCTGGTGGATCAACCAACAAGTCAAAACAAAGTCTAAATCAGGTCTTTAGATTAAATAATTTTATTACAGGAAAAATCGTCAATTAGAGTAATGAATTGGAATCGTACATTCATTAATGAACGTAGGCTCACTGCTTATACTTTACAAAAAGGAAGACATTAAAACCAGATGTTAAATTGAAGTTACCAGAAAAGAGAGAGAGATAAACCAGAACTTGCCAGAATAATCCAATTTCAGCACAGGATGAATAAAAGAAATGCCAGCTATAAAACTCAGCAGTCACGATTTACCAAACCAAAGAAAAACTTCTCTGTCTGTAGACTCCAGGAATTCTGCAGCGCTCCACTCACAGAACTTTCCCGCTCCACAGCCCCCAATTTTTTTCGCCAACAAAACAATAAAAAGACCCCAGTAAGAAAAAGCAAAGTAAGTTTCGGCTTCACCATAAATACCTTTCTGCCCCCGCATTGAGGGGGCCTGAGCCCTGATTGGGTGATGTGAGGTAAGTTTGGAAGGAGGGGTTAGGGGGTCAGACTCCTTTCATGACCAGGACTGCTTAGCCAATAGCTGACAAATTCACTGATTAATTAATGTGTACTTAGGTTGCTCAAAACAGGGCTAAGCATCATACAAATTATTATTAAAATATTCAAGGTTTTAACCTCTTTATAATGAGTCCAAACATCGGCATTCTAGCAGGTTATTTCACTCAACTATTGAGTACTTCATCAGAAAGGGACCTGCTTTTAACAACAGAAGTTGAATAATTTTAGTACAATCATTAAATCTGTGCAGTTTGTGTAATCTTCAATTTGGGCAAAATATTACCTCCATGTGAGAAGACCAGTGGTAACACCCTGGCCTATGCTTGAACCTGAAGTTGGGCCAAAAATGTAAATTACAAACTGGCAGGCCTAACAACCATTACCTACATCAACCTTACGACTTTCAGTTGATGATTTCAATTGAATGTAACAGATTTGCATTCAACATTTAAAATGAAAAAGGAGACCATGTGGCCATGTGGTATTCTCTGGCCACGCTATAGGCCCAGGATTCCATGAATATCTTTGTGTTCTGGTGTTTCTCCTCAAAAGGAGACAAGACACCCTGAACACTTTAAGATTTATATTATAGACAAACGTGACTTAATTGCCTTTGTGCCTGTGACCTAGGGGGCAGAGAGAAACGCAGATCCTCGGTCAGGTCAGCAGAGCAGGCCTCTTGATAAACGAGTACTATTGAATGGACTATGAGCAAGTTTACCATATCACATTATACTTTCTCTATCGGAGGCCGTAATCGCAAAGCTATTACATTACATTACATTACAATCATTTGGCAGACGCTTTTATCCAAAGCGACGTACAATAAGTGCATATTGAAGGTCATTGACGCGACTACAAAGCAAATCCGACAAAGCACAGCTTTCTCACAGCGTATGAGCTATCCCTAGTAATAAACATGAGTAGTACACACAGTCAGCTATACATTCTGAACTATAAAATAACCAAAAACACAAGTTAAATAGAAAACAAGCAAAAAAAAAAAAAAACAGGAAGCGAGTACTATAGAATGGCCCTATATAGGTATTTTAGTCGAGGTGGAGTCTGAAAAAGTGCGTTTTCAGACCACAACGAAAAACAGACAGTGTTTCAGCTGAGCGCAGCAGAGTGGGGAGTTCGTTCCACCACTGGGGAGCTAGGGTGGAAAAGCTCCGCAGTCGGGACGAGTGGGAGCCGTTAACACGGAGGGGGGGAAGTGCAAGTCGCCCTGCAGCAGCAGAGCGAAGTGGTCGAGCAGGAGAGTAGTGCTGGATTAAGTCCTATAGGTAGGAGGGGCCTGACCTTTTGGCTGCATTGTTTGAATCAATTTGAACCTGATCCTGGCCACGACCTGCAGCCAGTGGAGTGACCTCAGCAGGGGGGTGACGTGCGAGAACTTCGGGAGCTATATACCCGACAAACCACAGGCAAAGCAATGATGAAAGAGAGGAGAGAGAAGAAGAAGAAGAAAAAAGTATGCCCTCCATTTCATTTCCAGTACAAAGTGTTATAATTTCCCTGAGATATGGAAAGGACCAGTTATTCATGAATGGCGGATGGGGGGAGAGGATTCTCATCATTTTACAGCTTATCTAGGCATTGCACCTGTTGAAGAACACCTATATCTGATCTTGAACAATTTTTTAAAAACATCAAAAAAGAAGCAGCATATTCACACACAATTTGTTTAATTCAGAGGCAGCTGTAGCCTACATAATGAGCCCTACAATAGGATTAGCTCTGCTTAGGATCTTACTTTTTTATTTTTGGCCATTTCAGTTGAAGCTACATCCAAATTATCAGGTTTCATGGCATACAATAGAAAATTCCGTTCTAAAAGTGATAAGGATTCTGACTATTGTTATGAAATGTCATATTTTCAGTGATAAATATGGAAGCAGGAAAGCATATTCGTAGCATACATGCTACATATTTATTGTTTTGCTTATGCTTGTTCTGCATTGATCTATTTGTTATAATCAATAAATAAATGCATTTATTAAATATCAATATGCTTCTTTCTACAGTGTACTTAGGTTGAAAACGCAAATATGCTGCTCCCCACGTATGCTCTCTGCCACATACACACACACACACACACACACACACACAGATAGACAGAGAGAGAGAGAGGGTGAGAGAGAGAGGGGTGTGAGAGAGAGAGAGAGAGAGAGAGAGAGACAGAGAGAGAGAGAGAGAGAGAGAGAGAGAGAGAGAGAGAGAGAGATTATGCTTGCCTCAGTTGAACAGGATAAACAGTATGCTATGGCAGACAGTAGGACAGTAAGAGAGAGAGAGCTCTTCTGAGAAATCATTTTATAAGAGTAGGCGTCACTTTTTAAAATGGTGTAAGCGATGGCTTCTATCCAAATTCCAATCTCTCCACTGTTTGTACTGTCGCCAGCCCCTGGGGCAACCAGGGATTCAGTGGCAGGGTCACAAGCGCAATTTAAGCCTTTAATCAACGGGAAATGAATCCGTTACTGTAGCGAACCCAAACATGTATACATCATAGGTGCTATTTATGTATTATTCATGCTGGATATAATAAGGCTTATGCTTTGATGGCGGCAGGGGGTTATGTAACTGGGTTTTTCTTCCATTGGGATAAATAAATGTGTGAAAGAGAGACTTTCTACTTTTCAGAGCCTTCTTTCAGTGCTTTTTAATTCTGGTTAATTTAATTAACAATTCGATGTCACAGAGTGTCTGTTATCACTGTGTGATGAAGCAGAATGATTGACTTTACATGCTCATGTCAGAGCAGCAAGCTAATCAGATTAGCCCGCCATTGAGTTTGTCTAGTAAATTCATATACAGGCATTTGCACGATTAATAAAGATTTAGTAACTACAGCTGGAATAAGGGAGAAAGCCCAGATTATTTTCCCCCAGGCGCACCACCTACTTGCATTTACTAAGACCTATATCACACGCAAAACTAATAACACAACCAATGATTGGTGCAAAACAAATACCGTGACCAATCATTGGTCATGTTATTGGTCATGTGTGTGCTAAATGGTTTTGCAAATGGTCTCAATAAATCAGGCCCTTTGTGTCATACGTTGTATAATGTAAAAAGTGGTTGAATTTTATTCTCGAGGCGCTAGGGATTCTTCTTTAAATTCCATTGCACACTGCCTGACTCATGAAACAGAGTGTAATGTGCTTTGAAGATGGAAGGCTGGAGATGCAATCTCTTAGAAGTTGATTTGCCAGCTCGTCTCAGTCTCCCGCTGAATTTGTTATCGGCGTCTTAAGTATCAAAGAAGGGGAACCATCCAACTCTGTAGAACAGGCCGATATATTAAACGGTTCAATCAATGAAGTCCTGTGGCAGTCTGATAAGACACTACCATAACTGATTTAGCATGGGAATGACTTTACACAGCACCATCTACTTTTAAAGAAAATAAGTCAATTTCGTTTTTTTTAATTTATTCTAAACATTTTATTTATATAACCTGAAATACAGATTGCCTAAGGTGACACACTGCCCCACGGAAGCTCACGTTTGCAGCAAATGACATTTTTCCATGCCATATTCCATAAGTGTATTCCAACTCATAATGGGCATGCTATTTTCTACTTCAGGATTCCAGTGCAGGATTTGACAATGTCAACCACTTGATACTGTTGGATAGACTAGAACAATGATATAATACTGATTACGCATGTTGAAATATTGGCCAAATAACCAGATGTATAATGACATTAATTAATCACAATGACTTTGATATTAATAACACCAGTATAGGGACAATGGCACAGTGTGGCACCTTATAACACTGCAAGGAGCTCTAATGAAGCTGAAATCTTCTATTTGCTGCCTTGACCCACTCCCTACAACATTTCTGAGGCCATTTTAGCTGCCAAGCAGAGGAGGTATTACAAATGTAGTTTTTTCTCTCTCAAGTGTGGTGTTTTCCCAAGTGCAATAAAAACATTATTAAACCTTTGTTGAAAAAGAGCAATCTTGATGCATCAGCTATCAGTAATTGTAGACCCTGGTGCTAAAAGTACTGAAGTCACAAAATGTCTATTCTTGAGAAAATCAAATCCGAAAATATCATTGATCAATGAAATCAGCCATAACCTGTTGTTTCCATAGTGGAGAAAAGAGACTTTTCTGTTAACAATATTTATAGGGTGGACTTAGCTAAACAAATACAACATGTTTCTATGCTCAACTTGAATTGTCTAAAAATGTGACTTCAGTGCTTTTAGCACCCAGGTCTTCAATTATAGACTTATTTCCCTTTTCTTAGTAAAGTTCTGGAAAGAAATGGTCTATAACCAATTGTATGACTACTTTCCAATTGGGATTCAGACAGCACCATAGTACAGAGACAGCTCTTGTCAACGTCATAAATGATCTTCGGATGTACACGGACACAAATGGGCATGCTATCTTCTACTTCAGGATTTAAGTGCAGGATTTGACAATGTCGACCACTACTGTTGGATAGACTAGAACAATGAGTAGAATTGTCCGGTCTAGTTCTAAACTGGTTCAGGACCGACCTACAGGACAGGAACTATTTTATCTCTACTGATAATTTTGTCTCTGGAAAAAGTCTATATTTCATGAGGAGTTCCACAAGGGTCAATCCTCAGTCCACTCCTATTTCATCTCTATATGCTTCCACTTGGGCATGTGATACAAAAGAAATTTACATTACCATAACTATACACAGCTCTATATATCTCTCTCTCTCTCCTGATGACCTAGGTCATGCATTTTTATATGTGTATATGCATGTGTGCATTTTGTGTGAAGAACATTGGACATCCCTGTGTGTGAAAGGTGCCATATAAATACACTTGAACTTAAATTATTGGTAATAATTGAATGAATAAGTAATTTTAAGGACACAAACTCTCAAAAATACTGTTCAGATAATGAACAAGGAACTGCCATGAACCATTTCAGCTGAACTGCAGATATTTTAGCTGGAACTGAAGGCAAGGTGCCATGATTTGTTCCTGTATGACTCCGGTCCCCGCAACAGCAAGCTGTTCACGCAGGCCATTACTGTTGGCACATTATATATTTCCCCTCGCAGAGATTCATGTGTTATATGGAGAAGTTAAAGAGTTGGGAAAAGAATCTCCAAATTGAAACACAGTTTACGACCCTCCGTGCTGTTTTTACTGTGCTCAAAGGAATGTGCTACTTAGCAATGGATGTGCCCTTAGGCTACATAATAAGAATTATATCTGAACCTTTCATATGTTTAGCACACATAATAACATAATAAATTAATAAATAAATAAATAAATAAATACCCCATAGAATATAGATTGCATCTGTAATTTAGCACTGTCATCAAGAATGGTTTGACATAATTTGCAGAAAGGCAGAATTGGGTTATATCTATGGATTCTTTGCTGTGTATGAGAATTGTAGGTCTGGAAATCACAAAACAAATGTATGTATTTATTTATTTAAACTAGGAACAAATTAAGATACTTTCCCCAATATGGATACATAACTGCTGTCATTGTACTGCAGTGAGGTTGAATGAAGTGCATGTGCAAAGATTAGAATTTTATCTGAAAACAAAATTAACATGTACTAGTTAAATATTATATGCAAAAAACAATAATAATAATAATAATAATAGTCACTAGTCTAATCACTCCTAATAATATAACACAAAAAATGGCATGTTGATTTTTGAACAAGGGACAGTATACTGGAAATTTGGACTTAAATCTGGCAACCACTAAACTTGAATGAAACAGAAGTAAGAAAATAGAAGTGGAAAAAATACTGTGAAAGCGTGTGTTTGTAGTTATTTAATTCCCATATTTATAAATGACTCTATCCATTTTAATGAGTAATCCACAATTTCAATCATGTCTCCTAGCAACAATTTTGGCAGCCATGGCAATACCCTCGTGCTGAACCAATGTTAAGTTTATTTCCACAGACACATGCAATTGTGTTTCCTGCAATTATGGACAGCCTCTATAAATGTCATAAAGTCATTCATATGCATGTATCTATAAAACAATTTCTTTGAAAGATGCAAATTCTTCATAACTTTCAATTTTGTTCATGGATTTACACATTTTTGTCTGTCTTTCAGAATTGTTTTTACTAAGATAATCTGCATTTGTTTAAATAATTCAAATTCGTCTTTCATATATTCCTGTGTCAAAACAATATTTATGAACATGGATCTAGGTCCACTCGTTAAGTCCAATACAGACTAGGAAGTATTGGCTCAGCGTGTTTCAACAATATTCATTTTTGACATAAAGATCATCCATTACATTACATTATAGGCATTTAGCAGACGCTCTTATCCAGAGCGACTTACACAACTTTTTAGCATTTAAAAAAAAACATATTATCCATTTATACAGCTGGATATATACTGAAGCGATTCAGGTTAAGTACCTTGCTCAAGGGTACAACGGCAGTGTCCTACCTGGGAATCGAACCTGCAATCTTTCGGTTACAAGGCCAGTTCCTTAACCATTATACTACACTGCCGCCCGTTATACTACACTGCCGCCCATCCCATATTGATTTGCTTTATGGTGACTTCTTCATGAAATATGATTAAATTCTATAAATGTCAAATGGACACTGATACAGTATATTTTTTGTTCACAATAATACTGCAGTCTCAATCTCAAAGTTATTTCTTCATCTAAAAGCTGGCTGTTATTGTAATGGGACCCATGTTCATAGTGTCAAACATGACAAGCTATGCTGTATTTCAGAAAACAAATCTTGTGCATCTTGAATTCCGATATGTATATTGAAATTGTTATGTGGCCTAATAAATATGATACCTTTTTATGTTTTTGTTTACATCCAGAAAGTTTAAAAAGTAATAATGTGGTGGATGTATAGTAAACATTTCTTAAATGTCAGATGGTCAAGATAGATAGCATCGCAATTTTTACAAACACAATATCCCAGTATAATTGTGTTATGTGCACTTATTTAATCTTGCTGGACTTCTACAACTTATTTTTTTCTACTTTGGTATAAAGCTGCTCCTTTTATTTTTGAAAATAAAAAAGGAGGAAATCAGTTTCAAAGACAACTGCCACACCTTTATTGTACGAATGACTGAAACGACACATAAGGTTAAGATCCACTGTGACACATTCACGTAACACAATTTAACACAGCACTGAGTTTAAGGGAGCAATGGAAGAAATGTAGGCTAGTACATGGCTAACAACAGTTTTGGTTAAGTACACAACCATGGTGTGATGATCACTTTTGTAACAGGCTTTTTTTATGGTTAATCCTCTCCTGCGATCTTGCTTGTTTTGACCTACATTACACCTTAAAAAGTGAGTATTTAGTAGCACACCCATTTAATGTACTGTAAAAAAAAAATGTAGTATGAGATTTTGGTTGTCCCAAATATCTACAATTATATTTTCTTCATTATGTGTATGTAACTAGCTTCCTAATGTGTTGCCACACATCACAGTACACAGGGTGCATTACTGGTATAACTGAAGTAAATGTTGGTTTGGTTTCTATTTTAAAGACATTTCTTAGGAACGGTAGTGTGGTAATATGCTGTTAGCAGGTGCTGAAAAAGCAGTTTATATATTTATTAAGATGTTTTTTCTGACTCTGTATGATAACATTGAAAGTGAAAGTATTTTTTTAACAGAATATCTGAGTGAGTACTCCTCCAAACAGCAAAGATTAGGTTTGAAAGGGATGTTGGTTCAAAAACCACGCTCAGACCTAAACAAAGTTATAGTGGCAGTGAGTGTGCTATGTTTTAGACTAGGGCTATGGGATTACCTTATTTAAACACCGGTATGTAATCAGTTCTTTTTTCTGCACCATGGGAATAGCATTATGGATCAGCCTCGGGCTAAGGGTATACGTGTATTTTTGTTACACTAAGGATGCATCATTCAACAAGGACATTAGTAATGAGTGGCGTATTAGTGATTAACTTCATAGCTACTGTTCAGTAATATCCATACCACCAAGTGCCATGGATTTCAATTTCTGATTTAAAAAAAAAATTTAAACGTGAGCAATTTGTCCATTTCAGTTGTTATAATAGATGTGTATATGCAACACAGTTTTTTCTTTTTTTATAACATACTCATATGTGTCAACATACGTGCATATTCACATGAGACGATCCTTGATTCACATACAACCATGGAATAGCATTTTCATCACTAAACTTTAGACATTGCTTACATATGAAGCAACATGCAATAAATATCACTGTAATTATCATTCCCAATGGGAGATAACAAACATTAATACATTTTTTGCATATCACATTTATAAACAATGGCAGGTGTATGAGGCAAATGAAAAATGAAAAATAAGTTCGCTTAAATGCTCGCTTAAGATTTTCCAGGCAATCCAAGATATTACTGGTGAACTGTTTTAATTTAAATCAAACTACAGGCAAAACATGATTTTTAATATACATTCAACATTGTCATAATACTGCCAAGAATATGTACTCAAAATAACATTTATTTGAATAAATCAAAAACATATTTATGTCTATGATAGAAAAGACCTGTGGCAATTGATGCTTCTGTTTCATTCTAAATAGATATTTATGCACAATATAAACATATTCAGTATTACATAGTGTATAACCAATGGTAGCAATTGACAAATATATTTGATACATTTTGAAATTCAAAAGCAGTATGTTAAATGTTAAATGTAAAAGCAGTGCATATGCATTCTAAAATAAGTACTGCACATTTACAAAATAGCTGAAGGTTAACATTTTCCTGGTGTGTCCTGGTGTGCACAAACTACAGGTATAAATTGATATAGACCTTTATTCAATCAAGATTTTTCTATGGCTTTGGCTGAAGAAGAATGCACGTGTTCATTCTCTCATAGTTTGATGGGTTTAGACTAAAAATCGACTATGAAACCTTTGTTTGTGAAGGAAAAAACAGGCACTAATCATGGATCAATTTAGGCCATTTTACTGTCTGCAACAGCAATGTCTCCAATATTGCTGCATTTTCTTTATTTTAGCGTCATGTTTATGACACTTAGAAGTGTCTTTACTTAAAATGCATAACTACATTTCCTGAATGATATGGGCTTAACATGAGTGACAGCACAATGAGCTTTATAATCAATGAGACCCACACCAAAACTTTAACAGAAATGTCACACAATTAAATGACCAATTAAAACAGCTATTTAAATGTTCTTGATTAAGCCACTTATTAAAAATATAATGCCATACCGTTCACATTGCACTGAAGTAATGAATTAATAAAACATTAATTAATTAAACTAATTTAACTATTTAAATAAACTATACATGTAATTTCCATTGGGCTGGAATACATGGAAACAGTAGGTTTAAAAATGGCATGCATCTAAAAAAAACTCTGTAATTAAAGTGAAAGAAAAATAAATAAATAAAAATAATTGTGCTACAAAAAAATGTACTTTTCAGTGAGAAAATAAGGGAAAATCCTAAAATAGTAGTATGTGATGGGACACGTGTAGCATGCTCTTAGCAGAGGAGAAAGTGATAAAGATGGCAGCCGTATACCTTCATCTTAGGACTTAGTCATCTCGGTCACAGTGTCCATTTCATGCTTCTCTTGAGCCAGTGATTATGTTACAGGACGTAAACCCTGCTTATTTGAAGTGAAGTGACACACTAAATAAGACTTTGCCCTAAGTCTACGTTCAGCGCACGGTAGTCTTACGGTAGTCTTACGGCAGTCTTACGGCATGTCTTGTGAGGTGCGCTAGAGACAGACCAGATGTAATCAGACCTTTTCTAAAGCATCCCAGGCAGCTTGCAGTCTAAACATTCTTTCCACACAGAGTTACCTAGAAAAATTGATCAGAGTAAGATTTAATGCAGAAAATATGATACTCCATTTATTTATTTATTTATTTGGGGGGGGGGGGGGGGGGGGGGGTGTCATTATTTGCATATTTAATTTAAATTCTAATTATGCATGGCTGTTCTGTAAACCAAACAAGTTTACTTCCTATATCAGTATCTTACAATGATGGCTCTATTATACATATGTATGCCTTAATGTATCAAAAATTAAACAGGTGCATTGACTCCTCTTAACGGTTAACGGTTAACGGTTAACAGTTGTGTCAAGTAACAATAAATATAACAACTGAACTTGCATTATGTGCCCTACAGTAAAGCAGGACAAATAAATCAAGGCTTACAGGCATGATATGCTAGTATAAAAGCCTGGGGTCTGCTGGACAGCTCATCCTGTTAAAGCACCGGATCATATTCCTTGTAGCTGGCTAACTGAATTAGCTGGCTAACTGTGCTTAGCTAACTGAGTTAGCTGGCTAACTGTGCTTAGCTAACTGAGTTAGCTGGCTAACTGTGCTTAGCTAACTGAGTTAGCTGGCTAACTGTGCTTAGCTGACTGAGTTAGCTGGCTAACTGTGCTTAGCTAACTGAGTTAGCTGGCTAACTGTGCTTAGCTGACTGAGTTAGCTGGCTAACTGTGCTTAGCTAACTGAGTTAGCTGGCTAACTGTGCTTAGCTGACTGAGTTAGCTGGCTAACTGTGCTTAGCTAACTGAGTTAGCTGGCTAACTGTGCTTAGCTGACTGAGTTAGCTGGCTAACTGTGCTTAGCTAACTGAGTTAGCTGGCTAACTGTGCTTAGCTGACTGAGTTAGCTGGCTAACTGTGCTTAGCTAACTGAGTTAGCTGGCTAACTGTGCTGAGTAAAACACGGAAACCCCCCCGAATATGGAACATATGAAGCAAAAACACCATTGTTCTGGGTTTTACTCAGTTAGCCAGTTACGAGGAAAGGGCCCCTGCTCTACCAGACTGTGGGACCCATCCATGCACTAGAGCAGTTATGGTCGTACATAATGAAACACCTCCGCAAAATGCCAGTTCTGACAGAATTTGAGCTACTGCATGACAAAAAAAACAACAAATACACATTCATGTTTGTGCAGGCAATAGTATCTTTGTGTCCAACAGCTAGGTCATTGTACATTTTCTTACCTGCTGTATATTAACATTGAAACACTGAATATCTGAAACACATAAGTACTGAATTTTATACCCTAACTGTACACAACAGCAGTATTGAACACACAAACAAATGTCCAGTGTTAACTCTATTTACTTTGGCCCTTCAGAGGCAATTTCCATCTGGTTTCTACTAGTTTTATTTAAATGTGAATATCTAAAAAAAAAAATTCCCTGCACATCCATGGTTTTAAGTTCGAACTGAAGAAGAAGCTGCATCATTCTGAAATTTCAGACGAACATGAATACTGTAATTGAGACGGATACGTCTCAACCACAAGGGGTGAAGTTTATAATTCAACTCTAACAGTGTTTATGCAATTCTAGGAGTGTACATAGGAGCCTGCTCTGGCCAGATTAGGCTCATATGTACACTGTTAGAGTTGAATTAACACTGGACATTTTACTGTGCAGTGCACAGAGGCAAACAGACATTGCATCATCTCACCCGTGTGTACTGCTCCTTGGCGGTGTGCGCTGTAATCGGTATGGGGCTTGGCAAGGAACATTCCAGTCTTCAGGAGAACTCGTCGGCGCTCGCGGAAGCCGCCGCGCTGTTGCCGGAGCAACCGTTGACGCCGCCGGCGTCGTGGACGGAGGAGGGACCGCTCTTCCGCCTCGCCCGGCGGGGGTTGCCCCCGGCGTCGGCGGGGTCGAGCGTCGCGGTCGTGCTGGAGTCCAGGCGAGAGACGGTGAACATGCTGCTCTGTCGCGTGGGCTGGAAGCGCGCCATCTGGAGCTCCATCTTGTCCAGGCTGGAGACCTTCACGAAGGGACACCAGCGGAATGCGCGTTTGAACCCCGCCCGGAACCTGAAAGCAGCCTCGGGTGGTCAGGAGCAGCCTCGGGTGGTCAGGAACAGCCTCGGGTGGTCAGGAACAGCCTCGCGCGTCTAGACCTTTCACCATAACTCAATAGCCACTAGGCTCCATGGTTAAGGCTTCAGTTTTCAGCCCGCTCTATTCCAAGTTCACTAGGCCCTGTGGTCAATCTCAACACGGGAGCTCAATAGAAAATGACATTCACACCTCACGCATTAAGTGGAAAACTGAGAGAAGAAGGCGATACTGAGTGATAGTGTTTTCGCTCCTGAAAAAACAAGCTAATTAAATTTCCCCTCAGGGCCACTGCTACCCAAAGCACTGGAGTTTCATAAAGTCATTTCATATACTGCCCGGCCAAAAAAAAAGTCGCACACTGTAATATTTTGTTGGACCACCTTTAGCTTTTACGGCGCGCATTCGTCATGGCATTGTTTTGACAACCTTATGCAACGTCACAACATTTATTTCCATCCAGAGTTGCATTCATTTTTGGCCGAGATCTTGTATTGACGACGGGAGAGTCGAACCACTCCGTAAAGTCTTCTCCAGCACATCCCAAAGACTTTCAATGGGGTTAAGGTCAGGACTCTGGTGGCCAATTCACGTGTGAAAATGATTCCTCATGCTCCCTGAATCACTCTTTCACAATTTGAGCCCTATGAATCTTGGCATTGTCGTCCTGGAATATGCCCATTGATTGGATAACCTGGTCATTCAGTGCATTCAGGTACTCAGCTGACTTCATTTTATTGCTGCATAACGTTGCTGAGCCTAGACCTGACCAATTGAAGCAACCCCAGATCATAACACTGCCTCCAGAGGTTTGTACAGTGGGCACTATGCATGACGGGTGCAACGGCGACTTTTTTTTTGGCCAGGTAGTGTACAAAGCATGCCGCAGGGACAGATGTTAAGTGTACTGTTATTGGATTTAATGTCAAAGATTCGCCAGTTGTTCACGAAACATTTTCCAAACGTGTTATTGCGTGGTTCGAAGATGACACACCTGAAATTCCAAAACATTCTACATTAATTTGTAACTGCACAGCAAAAATTTCAGCATGAACCTAACACTATTGGTGTATATTTGACACCCTAGGGTGTTAAATACCACGGTCTCATATAAACACCCTAGGGCAGTGGTCCTCAACCCTGGTCCTGGGGACCCCCTGTGTATGCTGGTTTTCGTTCCAACCACAATTGCAATACTTGAATTTTAACAAGCTGTTAACTTTTCTTAATTAGGTGTTTTTAATGTTTAGAGGGATTATTTACATTCTTAAGCCACATTATGTTAGTAATAGCTATGCATGCCATGAAGAATAAAAGTCCAATATTCACATTGTGCTGTATTGTAAACAATTAAAAGGAGGTAAAAAATGTTTTAACTGATCAAATTAAAGACTGAGGTGAATCAATTGGCTCATAATTGGTGAAATTGTGGACACATGGCCACTAAAACTAACCGTTTGGTAAATAATGAAGAATTCAAAGACAAAGCAAATGATAACGAGCCAAACCTGCATTGTGTTAACAAGTTTAAGGAAAAAATTATGAAGGAACTTAAACTTGTGTTCAATTACCTAATTAGGAGCCTATTCACCTGAGTTCTTACCTCTTCTTTGTAATTGTTTGCAATATAACACAATGAGCATAATGAACATGGGATTTTTTTTCTTCAAAGCATGCATAGCTATTGCTAACATAACGTGGCTTAAGAGAGTAAAGAGTTTAAAGTGTTCTCTCTATACAATTAAAACACCTAATTAAGAAAAAATAACAGCTTGTTAAAATTCTGGTATTGCAATTGTGGTTGGAACGAAAACCAGCATACACAGGGGGTCCCCAGGACCAGGGTTGAGGACCACTGCCCTAGGGTGTTAAAAGTACACCACCATTTTTGCTGTGCACATAAAAAAGATATAACCAAAGTCTCTATGAGTTGCATTCCCCCTCTCCCTAGTGCATTTATCATAGCCGCGTGAAGCCTTGCTGTACCTACCTGCTGTTCACGCAGAAGTATATGATGGGGTTGTACATGGTGGAGCTCATGGCCAGCCACATCACCGAGAGGTACACCTGCTGGATGAACTTCCACTTGTTCAGACGTTTGTTGAGTCCAGTGACAATGAAGTAGACATGATACGGCAGCCAACAGAACGCAAAGGTCACGACCACAATGATCATCATTTTCACCACCTGAAACAGGTAATAAAAATAAAAAAATAGAAATATGCAACATGTTAGGATTTTATAAGTAAAGACTGGCTCTTGTTTAGTTAGAGATTGTGGCTAGCACTGACATCTAGGAATATTACAAATATGCGTTTGCCACTCATCGTTATTTTCATATGACACACATCACAACTTTCAACTCACAACTAACCCTAACCCTAACCCTAACCCATTTCAAATCCAATGTGCTGGAATACAGAACCAAAACAACAAAAAAATGTGTCACTTTCCAAATATTTTCAGACTGCACTGTGTAAAACCATATTCAACTGAACTAATTATTCTTGCAACAGTAGGCTAATCAGCTCAGTTGCACACTGTGCTTAAAACATTTTTTTCACTTCATGCTGTCAGGGACTTTGCCAGTAACACCAAAATGATTCAATGTTTGACTTAAATGTCACATTAAATCATATTTGTATTATTGCAGGGGACATGTAAAATTTATCAAAAGTTGAGTCATCGTGCCAAATTAATATGCCTGAAATGGGATTAATGAACTCAATTCCTCATGCAAGCCAGACTTCCAAGTGCCGTCTCTACAGGGAAAAACACAGAAGACGATTCCTTATGGAAGGCAGACATCCACATGAATTCTAAGCAACGAAGCCTAGAGCTGTCAAGGACTGGAAAGGAACATTGTGCACGCAACATTGCTCCATAAATTTAAATTACTTCGCCAGTAATGTTTTCTCAGTTTGCATTGGCAAGTTTACTAATTTCATGGCATATCAGGCCAGAAAGATGAAGAAAAAAAAATCAATGATCACACAAACAAATCAGAGCCACATCATATGCAAGCGTTTCAAATTGATTGGTTTTACTTTATTAATAATCTTTTTTTTCAGAGTAGCCAAAATCATTTGGGTTATACGTGCATATCCTCTGAAAACTAGATTTAGCTGTAAATTACACTGGAACAGTATGGAACACATGGTTGGCTAAATGGCTCTAAGTCATCAAGGGTCTGACGTATCAAACAAGCCTGAAACCAGCTGCTGCCGGACATGTAGTAGATATGGATGGATAACTTGAAGGGTTTCTTCTCCTGACTTATTTTTCCATCGAGTTCAATAAGACAATTTGTCAGGAGAAACTACCCTTAAAGTGATCCATCAATATCTACTGCAGATCTGGCAGCAGAGTGATGATTTGAGGCTCGTTTAATGCCTCAGACCCTTGATGACATACAGCCATTTTGCCAACCATGTATTCCATACTGTTCCAGCATTATTTACAGCTAAATCTAGTCCCACCCCTCAATTCCCATAGAGATCCATTCAAATGCAGAGAAGTTATAGTATCGCTTGAAAGAGTACCATAAAATAACATATCAAGAGTCTTTTGATATTGTTGGGTCACAGACATAAGGAAGTCATGGCATACAAAGGATATGCGACCAAATATTAAAAATGATTACTTTATTCTACATTATGTTAAACTGTACAATATTTTTGATGCCCAAAAATGGGGGGGGACTATGTACAAAAGGTTATATAATTTCTAAACAGTTCATCCGATATGGATGAAAATACCCTCAAATTAAAGCTGACAGTCTGCACTTCAACCTTGTACTTGTCATTGTATCCTTTCAAACTCAAACTGCTAGATTACAGAACCAAAATAACAAAAGATTTGTCACTGTCCAATGAATTATGGTGCTCACTGAATATTTGAGTTAGATTGCTAGTTACATCTTGTTACTACACTTTTATTTTTATTCTAGCCAATGAACTGGCTCTTCAGTAGGGTGTATGCAGGGTGTATGTTGTATATGGTTAATGATATGTTGCTTAGCTACAAACAAAAAAAATCAACAGAATCTAGCACAAGCATGTCTCATTGTTCATCATTTATTCATATAGGAATATAAGGTCTCAGCTGTTGATGCAATTATGCTCATGGAAATATGTCAATGTCATTGCCCTATCAACAAAATGCAATACTTTCTATTATTTTTTTTCCACACACTGAACCAGCGTTGGCTTAGTGAGTTCAGACATCACTTATAATTTGCCTTATGTGCTCGAGGGCATCTGCCTGTGTACGTCAGACTCATTTAGAGACCTGAAAACCTGAGATTTGTGGAGAAAAAAAACCAAACCATTTTCAAAGAAGATAAATAAAATGAATTATCCTCCCTTTGAGACAGACAACTTTTACCAACTGATGATGAACAGCAACCTGACATATTCAGTACCTAGTTACCATGCGTTGTATTTAAGAAAATAAATTAATGTTTCGTCTACTTTGCTTTTTTCCCCAACAAAAATGGTACATGTGAACGCTTGTAACTATGTATCAAAGCTGCTCACGAAAGCAGAAAGAAGTTGATTCCAAGTGCATGAATTTGTGAAAAATGTCCTCCCTAATGGAAATATTTACGACCAGAAAATCCACACTACAAAAGTAACTTGCCGCAAAAGATTATCATCATGAATTTATCTGGAAAAGCATTTATATTATTTATATTGAGCCAACATAATTGGCAAATGATGTATACTGCTTGCAGAAAAATAGCATATTTAGCATACTATTCCAGCTGACCTTTGGGCTACATAACTCACAACAATTTTTTTAAAGTATTTTAGTTCTAAATAATAACTCCAGGGGTCAGTGACATAAGCAGCTTAGCTGAATCATTTTGTAAATCATATAATAAAAACCAACTTCATCATCCAACCGACTTCAGTTCCTTCTGTCTCCATGTGTTTTTTCCCCTGTATTATTTATGATCACTTGTGCACACACGTCTTACCTTCCTCTTGGCTGTAAGCTGCCCGTGGTAATTTTTATTTGTGTCTCCCGGGATCTCTCCTCCCCACAAAGTTATTCCAACAATAGTGTATGTGATTCCCATGACCACTAGGGGCAGAATATACACCAGTACAGTCACAATGATATGATACCTGCGCAAACAAGAGAGAACGTATCAGGATGACTTCATACAAGCTAACGCGCATCGCATGAATTGAAAAAGAAAATACACTAGCAGAAATATTGATGGAAACATTAAAGAACATGTAGAAATTATAGCACAGTACACTAAACTAAGTGCTGTTTATTTTCAAGTTTATTAGTTAGGTTCGTTAGACCCAAGAACAGGTCACTGTGTGACCACTATTTTCTAACAAATCACATCAGCACATTTAAGGTGGGTCCAAGATTAAGGCCGGGCCTCACGGGGAAGTGGTTGAAGAGGGAGAGACAGAGAAAGAGAGAGAGAGGGAGAGGGAGAGACAGAGAAAGAGAGAGAGAGAGGGAGAGATTTCACTCAGTTCCTGTTCTGCTTGCTCAGTGAATCACAGCCTTCAGAAAGGCGGGAAAAAGCAGACGCTCACATGAAGGAGTCATCAGCAGGCCGAGGCCAGTTCACAAAGCACAGAGTCCTCCCAGGGATCTTCATGGTGGTGGAGTAGAAGCAGAGCGGAAAGGCCAGCACAACGGCCAGGCCCCAGATGCAGACGATAACCACTCTGGTCGTCTTCGCCGACAGTCTCGGTTTCAGAGGGTGGATGAAGGCCATATACCTTCACAGTAAGAACACAAACAGTGGTAAGGGGAGGGTCTAGAAATACAGTATATTAATGTAATAATTTAATGTAACAAAAATACAAATTTTCTCTCAATGTTCAAAAGGAAAAATAATACTCATTATGATGACATAGTTGTGATACCCCCTACTCTCCGGTTTTGAGTTTGGGGTATCACAACCATGACAATGAGTCTTATTTTTCCCTTTGAAAAATCCAGGAAAAGTCATTGAATTTCATGTTAAGTAAATAAATACATTTAGGGGGTTTTCATTGCTGAGAAACAGGTTGTTTTTGACCCAAGGGCAACACAACGGTTAAATGCATTGACCTTTCACCTACAAGCTGAATTCCCCAACCATTGCAATAGAGAGCCAACCCCTTCCAAACAGTTCCAGCATATCTAATGTATTTAGATAATGTACATATGCAATGACATCACATGGGCAAAAACAACAGGGGCAACAGTTCATTACATCATGTAGGATATCTAATATTTAGATAAATAAGTAAAGTACCCCCCCCCCCTTCTCTCTATCTCTGTCGCTCTCTGTCTCTCTCAAACTCACTTACCCCCACCAACATCAAAGATAAGCCAGTCTTTGTCATAAATGACCCCCTCCCCCACACCTTAACCCAATCAGGGCTTGGATCCCCTCCCTGTCAAGGTATTTTATGAGTGTACCGCAGAAAAAGATTTTAGTCCGTTTTGGAGTGTTTGGTGAAGAAGTCATCCTTTTTGGTTCCTCGTGCGTTTCCTTTTGTTCCTGTTCAGCTGGAGGGTAAATAATATTGGCAATTTTTGGCTTATCTCTCTCTTTACTGGTATATTCAAATTAATGTCTGGTTTAATGTCTTCCCTTTTGTAAATTATAAGTAGTCAGCCTACATTCCTTAGGGAATGTATGATTTGAAGTCATTATTCTAATTGACTGGTTTTCATTTAATAAAATTATTTAATCTCAAGACCTGATTTAGACTTTGTTTTGGCTTGTTGGTTGATCCACCAACCTGTTCGACTTACCTATCAAAGAATTCGGCGATTTAATTGATGATTGTCATTTTTAATAATAATTATCAAATTAAATAACGTAAAACTTATTTTGAATGTAGGTTAAGTGAGGGGTTCTAGCACAATATCACTTGTGTTCAGTATTCAGAGTGCTGAATGTTTTAACAAGGGCATTGACTGTTGGAACCATTGGATTCAGATAATACACATTTTACCTAGTCCTCATTTACCCGACAATCATATCACTTTAAAATACAGGGTCACATATATTAGGCACAAATATATAAACAGGCCATAACTTCAATATAACTGAACATGTTTTCTGAATTGCTCCTAAAACCGGAGAAGCCAGCGCAAATTCCTCGTTAAACACAATTAACGCCCCATTTGATTGCAGTGTGCAGAACAATTGGCCAGATGTACGACATCAGTATCAGACACGAGTACGGCCACAAGTGCAAAGGACTTCTCTATAAATCAGAACAGTCATAACACTCCAGTCTAAGAACGGTATGTTCTTTCTATATGATTTATGCTCCATGTCTACAATACGTTTCTCAGTTCCGTCGCTTGTACGGAGATCCAAGGGCAGTGTATTTCCTGTTGAAAAGCTGGGTCTCCAGCAGCAATAACTGTCAGACAACATTGGCTACCTTCGCTAGGTCCTTGGGCCAAATCAAAGCGTGTCCGCTTCTTCAAAGGTAAATGGAACACTCATGCTTTCCATGCTGATATAACATTGTAAAAATAAATAATAATTTAATTTACCCAATAATTCATGAAATGGGAGTGACCAAAAAAACAAAAAGACAGGACTAGGTGATGGAACAGTGCATCGTATCATCCCAGGATCGGTCACATGATCTTCTAATCCACATTTGATCAAGTTCAATGAAGCCCCAGCGGAAGCATAGCTGCTATTTCCATACTTCCTGTGCTAGCTGCAGCAGTCTGTGGGATTGCCTGTCATGTAGCAACTCAAATGAAGCGAAACCTGTCAAAGCTTCTGGTACTGTGTGACTGTAATCAATCAATCGAGTTCTTTATCAATGACTGTGTAATTTTAACGTGAAAGTTTTTTAGAAATGATGGCATGCACATTGCAACAAAAAGCCAGTCTGGACAATACAGATTTATTGAATTGAATTGAATTAAGGTAATTAACTGAACAGAAGTTAGTGCTAGTAGTTAGGCCAGACTGTCTTCACACCTGACTCCCAGGTAAAAGGAGGGTGGAAAACCAGCAGTTCTCAGCCCTCGAGGATCGTGATTTGAATACCAGGGCAGTCTCCTGGCTTGGTTTGTCCATATTAGCTGTTCATAACTGTATAATTTTTATCATGATTGCAATTCAGCTTGGAACCCACATTCTCCACCACTTGTGATGGAAGCATGTTATGTAGGCTATATATTACAGTTATAGCATAATTTAAGTTAATGAAGGTGAAAATGGAGTGTAAGACATCTTTGTGAATTGGACTTTTTCTATACTACAAAATAAAGGGTCTAACACACTGTTCATGACGTTTGCAATTCAAGTAGATTTTTTTTCTTTTTAGCATATCTTCAAAATATTGATATATTGTTTGAATTAAATATAGCCACAAGGAAAATGAACCCCATGAGCGCACTGGAACCCTAAGAACAATTTAAACCACAAAGCAGTTTATAGTACTGCACCAGTGAGGCTCAGAGAAGAGAGAAGAGGATCCCATCATTTACTTCATCATGAAATATTACAATGGCATTTCAAAAGTTGACTGATCTGCTGAACCACCCCTGTCTTTTCTTTAAATTATTTCTCCTGACAAATACAATTATGGATATACGTATGTACATACAAACATAAATACATACATGTAGATCAAAGATCAAAGTAGGGATTTGTCATTAACATTAAAACAAAGACAGAACAGAGGTAAAAAGCTACTGTTACGGTTTCTATGCACGTTTAAGTGCCTGAATCGCAAGTGGCATACTGGGCGAGGAGAATGCTAGGATGCAAAACATTATCTATATCAATATTGAAAATTCGTGTAAAAAACAAAAAAAACAACAAAATAAAAAAGAGAAAAATTGCTAATCATATAGGCTAACTTTTAAAAAAATGCAACAGTAGCACACAGAATAGATCAATAGCCTACATTGCATAATCTATAAATATAAATAGTCTGTTCGTTTAATTTTATTATTTTATCATTTTAAACGAAGTAAATACTGTAAACTACAAAAGGCAAAAGCTTTCTTAAAAGTACATTATTAGATATTTCCATTCACCAGTCAATGCTGTTAATATATATTCAAGATATTTTTTCTATATTAATTAATTTATTAACATTACGCCATGCCTGCGGGGGGGACAATAATGTCTATGTTAAGACTTTGCGTGTTCTTGGATAAAAGCTGTAGCCTACTTGACCTAGAGGTTCGCATGTATGTGGCATCAGCATCATAATGCAATGTAATATAATGTAATAACATGACTGAGATTTTTACATTTTCAACAAAACATTATGGAGAAATATAATCCCATAATCCCTTACCTGTTAACGGCTATGGCTGTCATCGAATAAATGCTGGAAAAGACTGCAGTGACAGGAAAGAAGTTGTGGAACTTGCAATAAGAGTCACCAAAGTACCACTCACCATGAGCAGCGTATACGAAATTAATAAGCGTGTTGAAGGCAGCCATTGAAGCGTCGGAAAAAGCCAAATTAAGCAAAAAGTAGTTGGTGACAGTGCGCATTCGCTTGTGCGCCAGGATTATCCAAATCACAATCAGGTTTCCGGAGACAGCTACGGCTAATACGAAGCTGTAGGCGATGGACCATAAGGCGATTCTCCACGGTGGCTGAACAAACTGATTGGTAAAATTCCCTGTTACGTTAGATCCATTACTTGACGATGGCATTTTAGAATATAGTTCAGTTTAAAAGGAGTATAAAGGGAATATGAATAGGCTACCGGAGTCTTTGACGCTCTTTCTAACAATGCGCAAAGCTGGAGGATACGCACTTCGTAGCGTAGAGCAGCTGCAGTGCAAGAGAGTCTTGAGCACAAAACTAACAATAATAATCTGTGTACTTTGATAGATAATGTATTGGTTTAATTCCATTTAGCTGTAGTATTTGCACCTTTCGCAATATCAATCTCTGAAGGCGGGATATTACGCTCCTCTTTGGAAAAGGGCACGTGCATATAGGCTACCGTTGAGCCCACCCACTCAAGTACGAAAGCACACTATTTCTACCCCACTGCTCCACTAGGATTGCATTTTGCAGTCTGCCTGTAACAACTTCTCATTATTTATTAACCGTATGCGTTACTTCTACTCAAAGTCAATCAAGTGAAACCTAATTCCATAGATTTCTGAGATGTTCCAAGTTAAATGCAGGAGATCGTCAAGTTTAGTTATTTGTTATTTGTTTATTCATTTATTTACTAACTACTACTACTACTGCTGCTGCTGCTACTACTAGTAGTAGTATAAGTAGTAGCAGTAGTAACCTACACCTCCATAAAAATATTATAAGGAGGCCTACCACAATGTTTCTTCACACTCTTAATTTCATCATGTTTAATTCCCGGACAAAAGCTTGGTAATTAAAAACAAAAACAAAAAAGAAAAACAAAGACAATCACTGATGCTCATGAAAAAATACCTCCAAGCTCTGGAAAACCACAAAACAACATCAAGAAGGGGCTCATTAAACATGATAAATAAAATAAGACTATCATAGAAGAATGCCACAGGGTCAGAGTATAAAACTGCACTTGCTACAATAAAGTTCAAGGCACTCTTGAACATTTTAATGCATTTCATCCCCTTACAAGAGTGACTTGAGCTTTATTGAAGTAAGCTCAGTTTTCCCACTCTTGCACTGGGGCATGCTTCTATCGTAGTTTAAAAAAAATGAAAGCTTTGCAGACAGCGTTCCCTTTCTGCACATTCGATTTAACATTTTATATATATATTTTTGTATATTAATTACAACGGAAATATTTTACACCTGTGAGCAAAGGGTTGTTATTCTGATCTGGTTTGCATTCGTGCGCTGGAAAAACAGCTGCTGCATTTCAATGAGACTTAAACGTTCCATTATGCACGTATCTCCTCTTGCGTTTGTGGAACTGAGGACAGAAAGGCCATTTCTTCACCATCTACTTCCAAAGAGAAGAGCAAGAACTAAAAAGCAATATAGATTTGTGAGGAGGGAGACATTCATCAACTTGTTTCAGTGATAAATGCGCTGGCATTGTTCTGTGTGTGTGTGTGTGTGTGTGTGTGTGTGTGTGTGTGCGTGCGTGCGTGCATGCGTGCGTGCGTGCGTGTGTGAATCCAGACCTGGTACTGTGGAAAACTGCCTCTCCATTAACATGATCCAGTGGCCATACAGAGCAGCTCAAGCAATGAGCTGGCATGAGCTGAACAACACTTCTTCAGATAGCTGCCCAGTGAACATTTAAAAGTCGGTGAAACACTTTCTAGGCTTCCAAGAGAAAATCCAAGCGGCTACATTTGGTTGAAAAGTGAAAAAAAAATTTCTAGCCGACTAGGACGTAGCCAGGCGACATCCGGGTAAAACCTGAGCTACACTGGGGTTCACATAGTCAGTTTATGTCAAAACGTCTCTCTAGATTTAAACGTCTCTCTAGAAATCTAGATTTCCACCCCACTATAGAGTAGATTCTGGCTTTTTGCTCACTGGGTGAAGTCCAAGAGCTGGCCATACATATTTAATTGCATGGAGCAGAGACAATGTTTTCAGTCAAACTTTATTTTTCACAGTGGTATGCATGATCAGATTGTCACAGAGTACTTCACAAAGTTGCTATTTTATGCAGGAAATAAACACCAGATATAAAAAGCCAAAAAATTTAAAGCAGTGTTGGAAAAACTGGACTTTATTTCACAAATGCTTAATTAGGCAACCAAGTGTCATTAGCAGCATTATGGCTGCATTCAAATCCAATTTAACACGCTCCCTTCCCTTGCTGTCTTCCCTCGAGGGAGCTATCTTGTGACACAATTTGCTACGTGCAGCAAGCGAACTTAAAAGTGTTCTGTAAGGGAGGATTGACGAGAAACAAACAAAAACAGAACCGAACCGCCCTCGCAACATTTCGGAAGTGCACCGTAGAGTTCAAATGTGACCGCCACATAGTTCTGTGGTGACCACCCACTCTGCATTGCATTGTGTGGAAGGGAGGTCAAACGAGGGAGGTTAAACGAGGGAGCAAGGGAAAAATAAATACTCCCTCCCCTTTCTGAAATTGGATCCGAATCACACTTGGTGTGGCTGTCATATTTCATCCTGGCATTTTGGGGATTCCCTCCTTGAAGCAAGGGAAGGGAACGACAGGAAGAAAGGATAAATTTCAGATCCGAACGCAGCCTATGTCTTACTGAAAAGTGGGATGTTCCCCACTCGTGGGAGAAGAGTGACCTCACAAGTGAAATGTCACCTCTTATGTTATTGTTCTTGTCCCTCTGGCATATCACACTGTGAAAAAAAATAATAATAACTGACCACTATGTATTTGTGTTGGTTTTATTGGCCACATTTTGGTTTGCTGACATGCACTGGACCTATTTATAGTTTATTCGTTGGAAATTTAAAATGAGAGGTGGAAAAAAAACAGACATCACTGGACCTTCAAAGACACAATGTAATGAACATTGCAATGAATCATTGAAAACAATCTTGTGAAATATCCATATTTACAGTTATATACCAACACTAAAATGTCAAGTGCGGGGAGATCAATAACATTGCTGGGTAGGGGCAATATGAAAAATATTAGATGTTATTAAAATTACAATGTAAGGCTAAATAGGAAAAGATTCATTATTGAGATTTCATTACACTTTGTAAGTGCAACTCAATCCAAAAGAAATCCGTTTTATTTACTTACCCATCTATCAATCACCTGGAGTTTGAGTTGGGATCTGAAATCGGTAAGCAGTTGTCAATAGTGAGAATGGGCTTTCACAAATAGCTTATATTCCCCTGCCAAGTGGTTTCCAGCGATCTCTATTTTAATATTTCCCAAGGGAGTTTACCTTGTGATATTGCTGAAATAGCAAAATAAGAAATACAGAACAGAACATAAAATCAATTTATCCAAAATGGAGAGAGGCCATCATTCTGGACATTTTATAATCGAATGAGCTGATGACAGAAAGAAATGGCCGAATGGCAGTAATCCACAGTCAATTGCATTATGTCAGATAATAAACAAGTCTACTTTTTCCATTATAGAATGCAAAACTTCAAACACAAATAACTTTAAATTGAAGGGGGGGGGGGGGGGGGGGCTTCTCTTTGGGCTGATAATCCCTGGGCTGTTGGCTAATTAATGTGTTATAAATACTGATTTATTCTGTGTAATGGAGCGCTGCTTTGACCATATTTTGCACAGCATTAGTGTTCGATGCTTGGTTTTTTTTTTTTCAAGCATATCTTCACAAGCAGAACTGAAATATGCACATTTTTTAAAATCTCTTTATAAGGTTAAACGTTTGTTTTATGTATTTTATTGATGTTGCTTTGTGGAATGGTGTTTTATGTTGTAATCTGACTACTTGTTGCTTCTCTTGACCAAGGCTCCCTTGAAAAAGAGATGGATGTCTCAATGGGACCTGGTAAAATAAAGGAGAAATAAAATAAATTGAAAAAATATATCCTTGCATCATATTATCACTTATTGTTTTGTGATCATACAATTCAGCAGTTTTAATCACTGTGCTTCTCAGCTGGTTTGTTCAGCTCTGTTCATTCCCAACACTAAATCGATTATTGGACAGCCTTCTTCAGAGTATGGGTGCTCTTAACAGTGTTGTATTGTCTAAGTATTACTTGAGGAAATGTGTCCCAGCGTGGTAGCCATAGATTCTACAGTGACTTGACTATGAATAATGAATGCTGTGAATAAAAATGCCAGTGTCAGTCTAACACTTCTGGTGTACATTAAACACCCTAGGGCAGGGGTCTTCAACCTTATCCCACAAGGGCCGGTGTGGGTGCGGGCTTTTGTTCCAACCAAGCAGTTACACACCCGATTCTACTAATCAATCACTAGAGTCTTTGCTAAGGACCTTGATTAGTAGAATCAGGTGTGTAACTGCTTGGTTGGAACAAAAGCCTGCACCTACACCGGCCCTTGTGGGATAAGGTTGAAGACCCCTGCCCTAGAGTGTTTATATGGTACCACGGTCTCATATAAACACCCTAGGGCAGGGATGTCAAACTGATTCCATCGAGGGCCGAGTGTATGCAGGTTTTTGTTCCAACTGTGCCCTACACAAGCTGATTTCACTAATTAGCTCAGCTCTTCAACCAAGGAGGTGAACTAATTAGTGGAATCAGCTGGTGTAGAGCATGGTTAGAACAAAAACCTGCATACACTCGGCCCTCGATGGAATCAGTTTGACACCACTGCCCTAGGGTGTTAACTGTACACCACCATTTTTGTTGGGCATCATTCTCTTTCACATATTCACAAAATTAGAAGATGAGACTTACTTTTCTGCTTCATTTACTAATATATCCTGGGTGTCCAGATGAGGTTATTTAAAGACATTTTAAAAGTTTGTTTCACCTATAGGAGGGTGACATAGTGGTAAGAGGCGTACTCAGTGAGAAAGGTTATGTTGTCAGGTCTCACAGCGTAGTACTCCCAAGCTGTATTACTTGATAGTAGTGGTGTACGTTCAAATGTACATACAGTATAAAAGACATGGCCTGCTTGGATTAAATGAATGTTTTAATGCCTGTAGAGGTTCATGGCATGTTTGTGTGCTGTCCCTAATTCCTCTGACTTTGATGATTTACATTGTACTTCTGGGCAGGGCTACCTGTCACAAACAAAATGCAACAACAACTTCACATTTTCTCTTAAAAGTCCAGTATTAATTGGTAGCCGAACTATGAAGATTGGTTATGAAGACATGGTTGTCATTTCCAATTTCACCAGGGTAGAATTTCGACCAACTACTACACTGCATTTCAGTAAATATCTTGCGGTATTTTTTCATCTGGATATCGTTATTTTTAATCAACTTTTTTTCTATGAATAAATTTAATGGCTGGGCAGTAGTCGGTCAAAAAGTAAAAGGACAACACCTTATTTACAGGATGAAACATTCTCAAACATGCTCAGAAACAGAGACTGGCCTTTGCAAGGCCGAACGCACTTATTGATTTCAATAAACTTTAACTGGCATTAAAATCACAAGTCACAAGT
This sequence comes from Synaphobranchus kaupii, assembly GCA_029718625.1. Classification (NCBI taxonomy): domain Eukaryota; kingdom Metazoa; phylum Chordata; class Actinopteri; order Anguilliformes; family Synaphobranchidae; genus Synaphobranchus; species Synaphobranchus kaupii. The sequence goes on along the minus strand of CM056376.1, from coordinate 136,186,242 downwards.
TGTTTTAATGCATTGATTAAATTCTGAGAATTTTATGTACTCAAACTTTTAGGTGTCTTTAAAAAATACTGCTTACTGGTAGATACAGAATTCATTTGTGGTGAACTTTTACATTACCGCCACTGTACAAATTGACTGAAAATGGTACAATATTAAAATAAAATAAATAAATCAATCAGCACATGAAGAAAGGTAGCATTCTGAATTCTGGTCTGCACATTTCTTTGCAGCTGAGGATGAAGACATTTAAAATGAATGAGGTAATATTGCAAGGTTAAGCTGTAGTTAGCCTAACATTCCCCGTGGTATACAGTTGTGTTCAAATAAATAGCAGTGCGTTAAAAAAAGTGAATAAAGTGCAAATATTTTTTAATAGCTTTTAGTTCCATATTTCAAATGTAGTGGAAACATTACACATTCAATTCCAAATCAAAGCATTAACAAATTTTATCAAGTCTGCGTTATTCTTTTACAGGAAGCAAGAAAAGGAATATTAATCTGTTCAAAAAAATAGCAGTGTCGACATTTTTCTCTTCAAACTCAAACACTTACTGTATAAACTGAAGAAATTTTTCAAGATTTAACTTCATTTTAAATTACTGAACTAATATTTAGTTGCATAACCATTGTTTTTGATAACTGCTGCGCATCTGCGTTGCATCGAGTCAACCAACTTCTGGCACCTAGAAACAGGTATTTCAGCCCAGGATGAACTAACTACATTCCACAGTTCCTGTGAATTTTTGGGTTTTGCTTCAGAAACAGCACACAAGTTTTCAATGTGGTTGAGGTCGGGGATTGAGCTGGCCACTCCAGTACCTCAATCCTTTTTGTCTGGAACCAAGATGTTGCTCGATTACTCGTGTGTTTGGGGTCGTTGTCTTGTTGAAACACCCATTTCAGGGGCATTTCCTCTTCGGCATATGGCAACATAATCTCTTCAAGTATTTTGATGTATTCAAACTGATCCATGATCCCTGGTATACGATAAATAGGCCCAACACCGTAGTATGAAAAACATCCCCATACCATGATTTTTGCGCCACCATGCTTCACTGTCTTCATAGTGTACTGTGGCTTGAAATCAGTACCCGGGGGTCGTCTGACGTACTGTCGACGAGCACTAGATCCGAAAAGAACAATTTTACTCTCAACAGTCCACAGAATGTTACGCCATTTCTCTTTGGGCCAATCGATGTGTTCATTGGCAAATTTTAACCGATTCTGCACATGCCGTTTTTTCAACAATGCTGCTTTACGGGGGCTTCTTGCTGATAGCTTAGCTTCGATCAAACGTCTTCTGACTGTAACAGCACTTACAGGTAATTTTAGATCATCTTTGATCTTTCTGGAGGTGATGATTGGCTGAATCTTTGCCATTCTGACTATTCTTCGATCCGTTTTAACAGTAGTTGCTCGTTTTCTTCTGCATGTTTCTGGTTTTTGTTGCCATTTTAAAGCATTTGAGATCATTTTAGCTGAGCATACTATAATTTGCTGCACTTCTTTATACGGTTTCCCCTCTCCAATCAACTTTTTAATGAAATTACGTTGTTCCTCCGAACAATGTTTGGAACAGCCCATTTTACTTAGCAATTCAAAAGTAAATATATTTTATAACAATGTGTGAAACATTTGCTTCCCTTCTTCCTTAATAAAGGACAATTAATGACACCTGTTTTTTCACAGAATGAATGAATTCTCTAATTAAACTCCACACTGCTATTATTTTGAACACGCCCCTTTCAATGAATGAGTCAATTACTCAGAACAAGCAGCGTGCATGTCATGACAGTTGGGTCTGTTGTTTTTCTATTACACTACTACATCTACAAGTAAATTATTTGCCATGCAGAAATATCACTACTACTAATAACAGTGGTTCATCAGGTTACTGATGTTGTACTGCTATTTTTTTTTAACACAACTGTATTTACATTACATTACATTACATGTCTCATTACGGAGAAACAACAGGGAATGGAACAAAACAACCTGACACAGCTCTCACTTTTACATTCAGGCTAAAGGCACCATCAAAGTGTCCTTCAGTAACCTGGTAAAGGTCACTTATGCACATGGTCGTCATAGTTACCTTGCCCTTCCTTAGTCTAAAGTTTCATGTCACACCGCCGTGCAGGCCAAACACTGATGCTGTGGAACCACATCCTAAAATGTTTAGCAATACAAAAAAAAAAAAACACTTTATTCACTCTTATAAATTACCACCGTTCGTCAAACTACCACTGGGTAGTTTGACATTATCTCTATCCTCACCTGTGGTCTGAACACAATATTATCGTACATCACAGTACAGCTGTCTAACCAGCCAGGTCTTCGGTTTAATTTACCAGCTTGCGGAAAACATTGCCGCTGTTCGGTAGATCGATATCCGGTGCTTTTTAGGCAGTGACATTGATCTCAGCACATATATATTAGATACAAATATTAAACCAGGGCTTGTACTTATCTCGTTGCTTTGTACTTATGACCACTGATTCAGGACTGCATTTGAGTGGCTGTCAAGGCTTTGGGAGGGAGAATTGTTGTCACCACTTGATATTGCTAAATTAAGCTGCTAAACCAGGTTTTTGTTCAGGTACGATCCTACACCTCTCCTGCCAGCTCTATTTGGCCTTCTTTCTTTGGCCCATCTGCTGGTTCAATACGGTAATCCCTTCCTCTGACTCCAAGCCCAAGTTTAAATATCATGGAATGATCGCTGTCTAGTTCTCAATGAATGTCCTTAGAATGTAATTAATTTGTCTGTAAATAGTTTTCATTGAAGGGTGACTAATCCCATAAACCTCTCCTGTCACATCCTACTGTATGACAGCTGGCAGGAGATAATCCCTCTTCTTATTCGCTGAGCCCAAACCACAGGCATAGACCCAAAGGGTACACATTTTTTGCAGATATTTGAAATACATAAATAAATAAAGCAAGCAAGCAAGCAAGCAAGCAGTTGAGAAAGGTTGACATAGCCGCACGGGCTGTGTTTACAAATATCAAATTGCAACCCCTTGATTTGTGCCTGAGAAAATGTGCATCTCATACGTGCTCTTTAACTCGTCGAGAAGCGACCATTTTTCTGCAATAGTTACCCACCTTTTCTGCCCGTCCTGCCCTTTAACTCCTCGAGAAGTGACCCTTTTTCTGCAATAGTTACCCACCTTTTCTGCCCGTCCTGCCCTTTAACTCCTCGAGGTGACCCTTTTTCTGCAATAGTTACCCACTTTTTCTGACCGTCCTGTGGGTTTGTGTAGTAAAATCGCTATGTGCAGTTTCATCATGTGCCAGCTGGATGCTGGGAAAAGACATCGTGCTGAACCACGTACTGAAGCAAGGCATGTAGTCACCATCCTTAGTCTGTGATCCTGAAGCGTTGTGCTATTCACACGCCCAGATCTACCACACTTCTGCTGCATCCCAATGAGAAAAAGCTTAGAATCTAGATGTCTAGACGGGTCGAAATGTAGGTTGAGATGTTTTGACAAAAAACGGATTGGGTTAACCCCAATATAGCTCAGGTTTTACCCGGATATAGCCTGGCTACACAACCGAGTCGACTAGAAAACTTCCACTTTTCAACCAAATGTAGCTGCGTTTTCACATGAACGCCTAGACGGCGTTTCACTGACTTTTAACCACAAAATGTATTTACTGGGATTGGTGAATATTTGTGAAACAAACCTCACTGTTTGGCGGTGGGATACGAAGATCCAGGTGGGATCCAGGTGGCATTCTGGAAGCCCTATGACCTCAGTTGGCAGAACCTCCAATAAATCACTAGCAAAAGAAACAAAAAGACTAAAAACAAATTAATCTCTCAACTGTGGGTGTGTGAAGGCACTATTTCCAACCAAAACAGGGATTAAATAAAGTAGAAAACTAGAATTGTGAATAGAAATAAATTCAATGATGACACTCCTTCAAAGTTATTCATAGAGAGAAAAAACCTTATGGTAGCAAGAATGACAGAACCCCAAGTATATATTTTAACGATCAATCCAGAGTAAGAACTAATGAATCCCTGAACTGTGCGTTCCTAGCCATAGGGAAACAGTGGTTAAATAAAGTAAGAATTAACCACCTTGAAATTATATAAAAAGCTTCTATGAATAGAATAATAACTCTGCTTTTGGTTCTGAGTCAGATGTGGCAGCTGAAATAATTTTCTGACAGCTCAAATAGCATTAAATGTCAGGAGACGCTTTTGCCCAGAACAGGGAAATTAGCACATGGACATCAGTGATTTACATCAAGTGAAAGGATGAACAGTCATGAACAACCCATTCAAAATTTTTGACACCCTATTGCAATTTATCATTTTCTATAATGAATAATAAGGTCTGACAGGACACATTTTAATTTGACAAGAGGTGTCACCCCATATAATAAAAGGACAAACACAAAGGACCCAAATAAAATGGTTGTAAAAGCAAGAATGGTGCTGCAGCCGCTATGTCCTGCAGGTGACCATGACACTGCAAGAGCGATGTTAGAAGAGAGCATTTTCTCTGCACACGAGAGAGCATCAGAAATCGATTTGAGAGTCAGGGTCAAGCTGAGCAGACATGCTTTCTAGTTAATAGAATAGGGTTCATTTCTACTGAATAATCACAGCAGGGTCATTAAAGTGCATTATGGTATTAGCTACAGGGCGCCCTTTATCGGGCGGCGCCCTTTATCGGGCACGTCCTCTTTCGACCATATTTGAACTTCCTCGAGAGCTGATTTGCCAACGAAAAAAAGAAAACCAGTATTTCCCACCCACTTCAAACCAAACAAGGTATGTATCCGCTCATTTTCATGAATATTTAACGATAATTACACATTTTATGAGCCTTTTTATCACGCCCCCTATGTGAAAAAAATGTCCGAAATCTGATTCTACTTCTGCGCTGGTGTACTAGCTACACTGCATAGTCTTGTTAGCCAGCTATTTAGCCAATATATTGGTTATTCAAACGGTATCTTTCTTGATGAAATAAACTATTAATTGATTCTTAAAACAACAATAATCATGAGCTTGTTTATGCACTACAAGAGCCGCCCGATAAAGGGCGCCCCTTTTTTGACAGTACTTTCTCATCTAAAAGACGTTAAAACATAAAAACTACCGGTCACATCTACATGGTTATTGGCTTAAAAGTTAGCTTATCGTTTTGTGAACCTAATAAATATAATATGTTCAATGGTATGTGCCCGAATAATATCAGTATCGTATGTTGATCACAAAAATGTCTGGTTTCCGCCCGATAACCGGGTTCGGTACGCTACCAAGAAGCAGGAGGAACAGAACAGCTGCATCAGAAGATAATTGGAATGACCAGGAACACATTTTCCCAGCGAGGAAAAAAGCAATGGATGAAAAAAAAAAAGTTTAAATGATTTAAAGGAATATAAAAACAATATACATATTATTCAAAGAATACTTTTCATTTGTGATAATTTTCAATTCTTCTTGTTACAGTCCAGTGTGGTGGACAAGAGTTAAGATCCCAAAATGGTTATATACTGCCATCAAGTGGTAGTGTGTCAGTCGCTCGTCTTAGGGTAATATTCAGTACAATCTCCTTTCTGTGCCTCTCACCCAAAATACATATTTATACAAAACTGCAATAATTAATTTTGCTCCATTTTTCATATTTCTTTTTTTCCCCCCAATCTATATTTCTTAATAAATTAAAGAAAATATATCTTCTCAGACATTTGTGTTGACAAAGTTTATTATTTGATAGAAATCAAGTCTGGTATGCTTGCCATAAATGCACCTGCTTATACATTTTGCCTTTTTCCAAATCAAGATTGTCATTTACAATTGAAATAATAACAAACTGTAGAAATACCAAAGTAAACAGTTCATGTGCGCACATACAAAAGCTGTATAAAAATACCTTAGAAAATTACAAACAACAAAGTCTTTACATGGAATGTTACACTGAAACATTTAAGCATAATAGTATGCATATACTCATTGATATAGACATACACAAACACACAATACACACATACAGAAAAACACCCCGGTACACGCCCATACACACACACACACATGGCCACATGTCCACACAACACAGATACTAATATCAACATCTTCTCTCTGAAGAGGAGAATAGTAGTTTCCACACAAGTACGTACTGTATACACACAAAAGTAACAAAAAGCGCTTTTGACTTTGGCATAAGCCGTCCAGCAGTCTTGGGCACACATCACATTGCTGCTAATGTCGCGTATGACGATTCAAACACAACAGAATGGATGTAACGGATGAATAATGAAACTTTGATTAAAACGATTCTAATTTCAATACTGCTGGTAGCTGCACTGGTGGTGAATACTGACATATGCGATACACTTGTGGAAATTTGCGCTCACCGTCCTAACAAAGAATTGGCTATGCTGTGCTACTAAACTAGCTTATCGCACTTCCGCTTGATAGAAACGTTGTTCACTTGGTTAGCTTTCACAATTATGATTTTGTACAATCTATTACATACTGTATGTGTGTATGACCAAAGTGATATATCCATGTACATATCTGGTCATTTAATGGTTCATATGTGCTGACTTAACTGTAGTCAATGTCAAGTGTTACACTTGTCCTTAAGATCAATACATGGGTATAACATCTTCAGTGATACCAAGCAAGATTCTATGTGTCGGTTGTCCAAAGTAAAAAAAAACAAAAAAAACAAAAAAACAATAAAAACCACAAATATTTATGTATTACTGAACAAAAAGTATACAAAAAGACAATATGCTTTAGTTTAGAGCTAGACTTTATACATGCCTAGTTCATTTTCTTTGTTGATGAATTCTTCATTCTATCACAGGGGTAGACAACCCTGATCCTGGAGTGCCGGTGCGTTTCTGGTATTTGGTCCATCTGAGCCTGATCGCAGGAGTATGATGGGTGATTAAAAGTTTGAGCCTGAATATTCTGAATGGTGAACAACAGAGTGCCTCCAGCACATGGCCACCTGCATTCATTACACCTGATTAATTCAAATTAATCCAGTTATGTAGTTATAGGTTTGGATGGAGCAAAAACCAGGACCGGCTCCAGCACTCCAGGACCAGGGTTGCCTACCCTTGTTCTATCAGCAATTTGACCAAATTTCCTCAATATGGAATTCTTCGGAAGTCCATTCCGATATTTAAATGTGTGATATTGATGTTTATGCACGTTTTTATGTTGTTGTTTTTTTACTAATCTTAATTTAACTTTAAATGTAAACTTCAACCTAAAACAGCATGTTCAAATTATCCATCACAATTTTTTCCATTATCAGTCAAGGTAAAAAAATAAAACAATTTTCATTTCAGTAGTATTCTCAGTTAATTACTGTTTATGGGCGGGGTTGTACCGAAACGTTGACCTTATTGTGAATGAAGACATTTCATGAGACACTTTATTTAATAATATGAACTAATAAGAAGCCAATGTGCTATTTCATTCATGAATCTGGCATTCAGATACACTGGGGCTCAGATACTCAGCTACTTACTGATAACAGTCACTCATTTGTGTGCGAAAGAGAAATCAATGGCACATATCTGTCATTTTGTTTTCAGAAAGGGGGTCTGTTATATTACTATACATCTTTATGTTAATCCGAAAGTATTGACATACCCCTCGTTCCATGGTTTATTGAAGACAAAACTAACGAAATGTATTAAAATAAAATAAATTCACCACTGAGACAGTGTTTAAAAGAAAAAAAAAGTCTCCACACGTGCGAGAATACCTGTATCCGCTAATCTTGTGTGTACCTGTACACGATTTGTAGTGATCATTCTGACATAAAACGTCATTCTGTTGTGCATGCCCCAAATGGGTGTCACTTACTGGGGTTGGCTGGGGTTTGCTTCCCCCATGCACCATAAAGCGTGAAACGTTCTATAAAAACGTAAATAATGATGCCATTATTATTATCAATATAATCATCGGTGTTTAAAACATACACCCTGTGTGAGCAGCCTGCAATGTTATCATTGTTATTTGTGGGATACAATCTTCACTTCTATTCCCTGTTAGAGCAGGCTCTCGTTCTGACTGTGCCGGATACTTTAACTTTGGCAGTCTACGCCGTGGTGTGTACATGTCGCGCTAAATTAATTTTCTGAATTTAGCTACCAAACGTAAATTATAAAACCGTTATTTTAATCTTCTTGTGCTTCCTCCTTTTGCCTTTTCTTGATTCAATGACTTACACACACACACACACACACACACACATAAACACACGTATGCACGCACGCAGACAATCACACAAACGCACACACTCACGGTCATCTTGCTTATATACAGCATAGTGTGCATGTGGTGTGTGTGTGTGTGTCTGTGCGTGTGTGTATTTATGTGTGTTGGAGTGGCTCAGTCAGGGGGAGACAGTAGACCACAAAGCCTACTGTTCTGTGGAATGCACAGTAGACGTAATGCATTTACACAGCTTGCAACACTCAAGAGAGACAGAATAACAGCTAAGATAACGAAAGTATCCGCGAGACGCTTCCTCTGGGAATGGTCAGAGGACACTGGCGACCCCCCCCCTTTAGGACGACCTAGAGCGTAGCTGTACCCCGAGTTTCAGGCGCTGCTCCTGTCTAAACCAGCAGTCCCCCTTTTAGTCCCTCGCAAGAGGTGAAAGCCAAACCCCTCCGCTGAATTCTGCTCGTGTGACCTCGACCCGCGTCTAAAGAAAGAGAGAAAGAAACGACAGACCCCCCCCCCCCAACGCGTACGGCCTAGCTAGGTGAGGTGGAACGTGTGGAGGTAAAGCTGTCTCTCGATCCATTCCACAAAATGGGTCACGTTGCTATAGACACCGGGGCCCAGAACTTTGGAAAAGCAGACGGAGCCCCAGGAGGTGAGTCCGTAGAGGCTCCAGCGTCCGTCCGGTTCCTGGCAAACGAGGGGACCCCCGCTGTCTCCCTGAAACACAACACGGAGCACGTTAGACGCAGCCCTCTTGGTCTTCCTTGTAATGATTTATATTTTTTTCCACTATAAAATCGGGACAATAACTGTCGTTCACTTATTTTTGACAAACATTAAACTGGTGCATGCTTTGCTGGGAGTAACAGGAGTCAACGTACGTTTTACTATTTGGACATTCGGCTAATGTTTCAGCCAAAGGGACTTTGAGAAGGGACACAATTTGGCTCTTTGTTGTTTGGTCCCAGTGCAACAGCTTTGAAATCTGACTCTTTTGATATGTTTTTTTTGTACAGCATCAATGCATTTACATACATTTCAGTTCACTGTGAAATATTGTATAGAGCAGGAATGGTTACATGGAGTGCAGCCGTCCTGTGAGTGGGTGTGTGAATAATTGCACCTGCCTGTCTGCATGTGTGTCTGTGTATGTCAGAGGCAATTATATACAGTGAGTAGGAGGAAGAAGCACAGTGTCTTCGAGGGAACAGAGGAAGAGGAAGTGTGTAGGAATAGGGTGAAAAAGACAAGTCATGATTAAAGTATTATTATATTTATAGACGGCACCTTGGATACGGATAAACACCACAACCAGAAGAATGTAAAAAAAAACAGCACACAAGAGTGGAAGGTTAAAATGTATGAAATATTGTGTCAATCATTTTGCCTCCACAAGAGGGCACTATCCAACTACATTCATAGTTTTGGGTTCAAACTTCGAAGGCAAGTTGAGGAGGGTGGCACGGTGGTGCAGTGGATAGCACTGTCGCCTCACAGCAAGGAGGTCTGGGTTCGAATCCTTGCATGTTCTCCCCGTGTTGTGGGTTTCCTCCAGGTGCTCTGGTTTCCTCTCACAGTCCAAAGACATGCTTGCCCATAGGACGATACGTAGGTATGAGTGTGTGCTCCAGCCCCACCACCCACCGCAGTTGCGTTGTTCTTTTTTTAAATACAGGATGTACCTCAAACAAATTACAAAAACTACCTATATATCTAAGTATAGATCAGACACAAAGTTTTTTTTCCAGTAAAGTAGTGAAATCCAGCTCCTCACCATGCAGGAGTCCACAGTCCCGGACTCGTACCCAGCACACAGCATTCTGGAGGTGATGGTCTTCATGTCAAAGTAAGACTGGCACTGTTCCAGCGAGATTATCCTCACCTCCCCCTCCTGCAGCTTGAAGGGCACTAACCACAGAAGAAGAGCAGAGAAATTTGACACCTCTTCTCGGAGCTGGGTGATAGAGGCCAGCGTGGTTACCGTGGTTACCTTGACTAGACTGACCCACCGATGTACTTTCACATAGCGCTTGTTTCTTGTTTCTTGTTTCTTGTGTCCTGTACCTTACTTCTTTAACACACGTAACACTAGTGCCTTTCTTGTCTCAATGTCTTAGCCTTAAGACTTAGCCATAGCTTATTATGTGAACTAGACTCGATGATCATGTCTACGGATAGCTGGTAAGTTATGATAGAACTGTACTTTATTGGACCTGTTCGTAGTTGTTTCAACGACCTTCGGTATGCACTTATTGTACGTTGCTTTGGATAAAAGCATCTGCCAAGTGAATGTACTATAATGTAATGTAATGTTACATAGGTAGACGAGATCTACTCACTCCTATTGCCCATGTGACCCCAGCCGGTGATGTAACAATAGGTGTCGGGCTTGGGCAGCTGCCCCCGGTGAGGGAGACAGACTGGCCGCACGTAGCTGGTCTCGTCCACCTCACGGTCCAGCTCCACCACGCTGATGTCATAGTCCACCACGGCACGGTTGTATCGGGGGTGAACGATTACCCTCTTCACCTTCCTGGTCTGCATGAAGGGCGACGGGTGATCCAGGTTGTTGATTCCGGAAACCACCTTCCACACGTCCGCGCTCTCCCGGCTGGGGGAGATCCAAGAGTTACACATCCAGTTAGAGATTTGTTTCCACCCGCAGAAGGATCACGCCAACAGAACTCACGTGGAGTGGCAAGTGATGCCTAATTCAGTAGATTTATGGTTTCTGACATGCACTCTATGCATGATAGAAAAGAATAGATGCAACTATAGCTATTGTCTGAGGCCACAGAGTAATGACAAAACACTGTATATAGAACCTCATAATAGCCTATAGATGATTATTATTGTTATTACTAATTGTTATTAATATTAGTATTATTATTATCATCTTCAGGGTTCCTACTCTTTTCAAGAGATTATTTTACAGGATAACTAATTGTTTTCCAGGACATTTTGGCAATTGTCTCATTTTCCATGACGTTCCCATGACCGGGAAAACTACATCAAAAAATCCATGGTTTCCCAGGACGTATGGGAACTTTTTAATCCTCACCTTTGACCTTTTGAAGTTGCCTATCTTGGCTCTTTCTGGACTATGAGAGTATTTTTAGCTCCGGGTGGCATACGGACGCAGGGAGGGGACTCACCCTTCGAAGCAGTGCGCCACAGTAAGCGCCCATTTCCTGCCAATGAGGACGCAGCCGCAGATGTGCCCACTAGGGTCACTCTGCAGGGAGCACTGCCATGGCCAACGACCCGGCCGGCTCGTCCGCCCACCCAGGATCCGCTTAGACATGCGAGCAGCGGGGCGGCGCCCACAGTCTGAGAGAGAGAGAGAGACTATCAACTCTTCCATCACAATGGAGATTTTTTTTATTTTCATTTTTACTGCTTGATTTATTTAATTGGAAGATGAGATTATCTTCCTTAAGTTTAGATATCCAGCCTTGGATTCACAGAGGACTGCAATAACATGTCTGCACAGCAGCAGAAAGTGTTCACACACATAGCCACACATACCTTCTTTGGTGCAATGGAGGGATATTTTCCTACGCGAATGACATGGATGTCTATAAAAAGATAAAAAAAGAAGGGAATTTTCAGCGTGAATCTTATGCTTAATAAATATATTAATCTCTTTATATACATAAATATGCCCTCTCCTCAGGGAAAGGTGCTCTGTGTGTGACGCTCTCATTCCCGTCCCTTTGTGTCCCGTGTTTTACCTGTTTCCTCTCGTATCGTGTTTGTTTGTATTCCTGATTGTTTCCCCTCGTGCTGCAGGCTGGGCGTGGTTTTCCCTTTCGTGTCACTCTGTTCCACTGCTCTTTGTCCGCCTATCCCTTTCCTTCTCTCCGCATGCATTCTGCACACTCTCTGCTCCATTAACCACTCACGCATACATTCACACGCGGCACTTAATTGATACTTATTAACTTTTGTATTTAGTCACCTGGTGTTCTTTGTCCTGTGGCAGTTCGTTAAGTCTCATTGTAGTAATACCCTGGTCTTGTCTCGTTGGATACTTTTTATCTAGTCCTGTCTTGCCTGCTTAAACGCTCTCGTTTGAATCTGCGTTAACTCGCTATTTTCCAGTCTTGCCCAGCTTTAATCAGCTCTCGCCAGGAATGGTGTTAACACGCTGTTCATTCTGTCCTGCCTCGCTGTTACTCTTGTAACTCTTGTCTGCTTCCAAGTCTACCAGCCTGCAGCTGTTCATGCAATCTGCCTGTGCTCCAGTTCTGCCCACCTACAGCTGTGTGTGCATCCTGCCTGTGCTCCAGTTCTGCCCACCTACAGCTGTGTGTGCATCCTGCCTGTGCTCCAGTTCTGCCCACCTACAGCTGTGTGTGCATCCTGCCTGTGCTCCAGTTCCGCCAACCTGCAGCTGTGTGTGCATCCTGCCTGTGCTCCAGTTCTGCCCACCTACAGCTGTGTGTGCATCCTGCCTGTGCTCCAGTTCTGCCCACCTACAGCTGTGTGCATCCTGCCTGTGCTCCAGTTCTGCCCACCTACAGCTGTGTGTGCATCCTGCCTGTGCTCCAGTTCCGCCAACCTGCAGCTGTGTGTGCATCCTGCCTGTGCTCCAGTTCTGCCCACCTACAGCTGTGTGTGCATCCTGCCTGTGCTCCAGTTCCGCCAACCTGCTGCTGCGCGTGCATCCTGCCTGTGCTCCAGTTCTGCAAGCCTGCTGCTGTGTGTGCATCCAGCCGGTGCTCCTGCTCTGCTATCCTGCAGCTGTTCGTGCCCACTCCACTCTGACCTGTCTCCCGCTCCCCGCTCCTCCTCTGCTCAACCAGCCCGGATTCCTGGAACTGTCCAGTCCCAGGCCTCTCCCGCTCCTGCTGATCCCCTGCTAATCCATAACTGGTTTTGTCTAGTCTGTCTCTCTCCCTATGCTTCAGGAGGTTTCGTCGAAGCAATAAATTATTGGAACTATTGGAAATTCCTTGTGTGTTGGGCATTTGGGTCCAGTCCCTGCTCGGAACCGTAACACTGTGAGCATAAAGGTTGTTTTAAATGGTAAAATGACATTATACATGATTGAGGCTTGTTTAAAAATGTGAGAAAGGGACAATAATTAAGTAGGACCATCAGACCAACACTTTTCATGTGCAAGACCAGAATGCCTCTCTGAATTGATTGAAGCACACAGCACAGCTCACACTGTTGCCATGTCAGTGTTCTTGACTAGTGTGAGGATCCTACATACCCTCTCTTCTCCAACATGGCCTGCAGAGCTGACCCATTATTTTCTAGCCAATCAGGGCGTACGTGGAGCCACCGTCTGCGTCCCGGTTGGCTGGGATCATCCAATAGCATCTCAACGGCAGTCGGAACTCTGGAGAGCGGCAACACACAAGAAGTCCACATGACAAGGGTATGCACATCTTCTCTAGTAGTTTTGAGGCTACAGTTGGAGTTCAAAACATTTTCATGATGTAATAGGGCAATTCCACGGTAACGTAATTACAATTTTGGCCTTAATTTTACTTGCTGTGGATAAGTCTTAAAGCCTAACTGATTATAAAAAGCTTTATAACTTCAGATGATACCCCTGCTATCATATAAAAATAAAAAATTGGAAACTTCCTGCATGTGGAAGGAAAAAAATAAAAAATAACACCCAATTTTCTGCCGTAATTATGTTACCAACGCTCTTTCGGTCTTGGACCCTTCCACATGCAGGAAGTTCCAATTTTTTATTTTGATATGATAGCAGGGGTATCATCTGAAGTTATAAAGCTTTTTAAAATCAGTTAGGCTTTAAGACGTATCCACAGCAAGTAAAATTAAAGGGATAGTTCGGAATTTTGGACATAATGTCTCAATTACGATTTACCCATGATGTAGTTGATTGATGGAAACCATTTTCAGATAAAATACTTGGCACTTCCACGGAGAATTTAGGTGAGCACAAAGTAAAGGATTCAACGATAGTTTGACTTCAAAAATGATGGTATAATCACTGAAAATAACCCAGATGGACTGTCGTCGTATTTTATTAGCTTTGGGTGCACTGTGGAGTGTTTAAGTGTGTTTGGTAGTGGATGCTACCCGTTACCTTAGAGTTGCGCTAGCATTAGCAATGTGTGTATGTCCAAAAGAAGGGACAGCATGGAATTATCTGAAAATGGTTTCCATCAATCAACTACATCATGGGTAAGTCGTAATTGAGACATTATGTCCAAAATTCCAAACTATCCCTTTAAGGCCAAAATTGTAATTCCGTTACCGCGGAATTGCCCTACTTATGTGATCAAGTATCATTGATCTGATATGCCCTTTGATTCCACATGTAAAGCTTTTCCACATGGTCTGTGAAATCGGACAACGTCGCTGCCCACAGGGTCTAAAGGCGCGGACTCAAATTTGGCCCTCAAATCCAAATCCAGCCCTGGTTTTCTTTTCTCCCAGGTCCTTATTAACTGAACAATTAGTGCTACAGTTTGGCCAGACTATCTTCACACCTGCCTCCCAGTTAACGGGAGGGTGGAAAACCAGCAGTTTTCGGCCGTTTCTCCAGGACCGTGATTCGAGTAAACGGGGGGTCTCTAAGGACACCAGTCGACACCTCCCGGGCCTTGCGAAGCAGCAGGGCCTTCACTGCACACGGCATGCAGGACTCTGTCCATTAGCACAGATTCCTATTAGCTACTGACCTTACCCTAAACCCATCTGTCGGCAGGCCAGCCGGCTCAGCTGCGGGTGCCAGTCGTCAGCGCACACCTGGTATTCGGACGCGGTCTTGTGGACCGTCAGCGCCGAGGAGGTGGTGTTAGACAGAGAGACTGTGGACACAAGCAGGAGATTAATACCAAGAAGGAACTCGAATGATTAAAGTCTTCACTCTACATATTTGAGCCTGGTTTATTATAAATGAAAGGCTACTAGTGTTCCAGGTGGTCAAATTCCTGAGGGCCAATATTTTCTAATGTCCATGTACTATATATTAATGGGAAAGGTCCTATATACAGTATGGCTGAAATTTGTGGTTTGTTGTCATGGAGAATACAGTAAATTAAAGAATACAATCTACAACGTCTAAAATGATTTTTTTATAATTTAAATTTGTTGTTTTCTTCTTTTTCTAGTTAGCTATTTTGAAAACCATTTTTTAAAGCCATAGTCACTAACAAAACCACATAAATAAAGTTATTATTTTATGGTATGAAAACAGATCTGATTTTAAATTGTTGCAGCTTGATTCTAAAATCATGCCTGATGACTGTGGATGAGAAAAATTCAGTGTATTATCACACATGCAGGACATAATCCTCAACATTCGAAGAAAAGAGGTCAACTACCTGGTCAACTGAATAGTGAGATACAGGCAGTGAACAATTAAGAAAACACAAAGGTTCCAACAGTGAAGATTTCGGGCGGGTTTGTAATGATTTTGGGCACATTTTCCTGGCATGGGTTTGTTACACTCATAGCCTCATAGAAGCCAAGGTGAATGGAAGTTTCTGGTGCTGTATGATCGTCTTCACACCATGTTAATACTTTTATTTCCTGCAGAGGGAGGCATCTTTCAAGATGGAAATTCCGTTGTCCACAGAGCACAATAAATCACCCAGTGGTTTTCAGGAGTGCAGAAAAAACGTTACCCAAACGTCAAGGCCTTCAAAGTCACCAGATGTGTACTCAGGCGAGCATTTATGGAATATTCCTGAACTGAGATGGTTTTTCTACTCCCATCAGCTGAGAGTGAGTTGATTCTGGCAAGACGACTGGAGTCGTATTCCTATTGCAGTATTCCAAATGATGGCTGACTTGACTCTATGTCACGGTGCACACAGGCCATCCAGACCAAACATGGTGGCCCAAAGTGTTACACGACGAGTGATTTGTGGTTTCCAATTGTTGTTCACTACCTGTAGTAGCTAGTTTTATCAAAATGCTGCCCCCTAGAGGCTGTTCTCACCACAGTCCCACTCGTCAGAGCTGTCAGAACAGTGCTTCCGCCCGTCACACCACAGCGTTCGGTGAACGCACTCGTGATTGTTGCACGCAAGCTCGTTATCCTCACAAATAGCTGCGGGATTAAAACACACACATATGGTAAACGGCAATTAATAACATATCTGAACACCTGTCCAAGTAACGACAACTCCCCTTAACAAGCATTATTTTATATTTTACAGAGACAGAAAAGCTTCATATGCTACGGAATTTAAATTTAAATTAAACAAGAAGAATGTTTTGTCCATGGACTGATAAAACTTGGATAAAAAAAAAAAGTTAAGGACAACAACTCCCTTGAATAAATGTTTGGTTGCAACCAAGCTGATGTGTGTCTGAGATACAACTCCTTTTTCATATGTATGTGTGTGTGCGTGCGTGTGCGCGTTCCGGCGGGCGTTTGTGTGTGTGTGTATGCGCTCACACATGCAAATGCATGCACGTGGCATTTAATGAGACATGCATACCTCCCATACACAAGCCATGATGGGTCTCTAACCTCTCGCTGGTACACATGCATCTTGCGCAGAGGCCCCAGGACTTTGTCAACACAACAGAAGCGCAGACTGAATGCTACACAGCGCTCTCCCTGCAATAGCTTCCGCTCACTTTCATTTACATAGGAGTATGTAATCCTCCTCCTCCCAGGCCTGGCTTCCTCGCCACAGAGCCCGGGAGACTGTGCGTGACCCCGCCCGCCTCGTTCCCCCGCCGACGCACACTTACAGCAGTTCCTCTCGTCCGCGAGGTCGGGGCAGTCTGGGAATCCATCACAGATCATTGTGGTTTTGATGCAGGCTTTGTTACTGGGGCATTCCCACAATCCCCTCTCCTTACAACCTGGTAACAGGAAAGGTCAGGAAGTAAACGCCGGGAAAAAATGCTCTCTGTCCTCTTCTGGGCAAACATGGACGCATTTGTCTCTGTGTTACGTTCTGGATACATTTTTTCTGAATAACTCTGCACCCTTCGTTTGCTTTTCTTTTTTTTTAAATCACTGTTTAAATTTGAAAATGAAGGTTGTGTCTCTACAACATTTATTGAACTAACTGTTACCATATGGGTTACTTTTTAATATATATGTATTTTTAGGGCTTTTCAGCTTTATTGGACAGCACAGTGTAGAGAGACAGGAAGAATGGGGAGCGAGCGAGTGAGAGACATGTGACAAAAGTCACGCTGCCGGATTCCAACCGCCGAAGTCACGGCTGGCAATGAGCATGTGGAAGGCACTCTACAGGCTACGCCACCAAGACAACCCGTGGGTTACTTATTTTGACATGTGACTGACATCTTTTTTTTTTTGTCTGTTCACCATAATGAATTTGAATTGAATGTGATTTTCTAATTTGGAATAAATATAAACTTCAGCCGGAGAGAAGAGCGAGCATGCTTCCGTTTTGTATTCGTACTACTATCTGTTGGTCGGCATCCCATTAATGTGGTTGTGTATCCCATCCTTTTTTACAATCGTTCGCTGACATATTGTTGGTAAGATGTGTTAAATTGATCTTAAGCAGAGTGAACACGAACTAAGCATAGCACAATGACTTGAATTCAGTTAAATTAAGGTCGTGTCTGCTGCCCTGTCAAAACACTAAATCAGTCACCCTGGATGCAGCTACTTCTGGGTGTCTGGAAGAAGATAGTGACATTGACCGCCAGCGGACTACGTTGAAAAAGGAAAAAAATGAGCAGCTCTCCTGAATATTAACGTTTGTCAGCAGAGAGCGAATACGGCCATTTAGCATTCTAAGAGCGCCAGGCGTCCTTTTGTAATATTATTAGTCTGGGTCAAATCAAGTCTAAGTCCACGCGGTCCAGTGTGACCGTCTGAAGAACTCACTTTGTCAAAGTTGATTCGTGTCTCTCCCAAAGACACTCTGGAGACGTATCTCAGTGCCTCTGCGAGTAAACTGTAAATCTATTTACGCAAACAATAAATCCTATTATAGAAACCCAACCGCTTTCCCCGGTAAGGTCGGCTATTCTACGCTTCAGATATGCCGGACTCATTGTTCTAATTTCCCTCATTTGTTTTGACCCGTCCCGTTTGCCTGTGTGGGAGAGGACAATAGATATACGACGAGGCAGCCGGACAAGAGAAGTGAAGAGATAGCGGCAAACGCATCCCCCTCCGGTCACGAGCCGGCCCTCTCCTCCTCCTCCTCCTCCTCATCATCATCATCATCAGATGCCTGCATCGCGCAGCGCGTGACGGGTAAGTCCGTTCTCTCACCACAGCTCTCCTCGTCGCTGTCATCATCGCAGTCCATGTGTCCGTCACACCTCTTGGAGGACAGGACACACCTCCCGGACCGACACTTGAAGTGACTTGGCGAGCATTCTGTCCGAAACAGAAACAGACAACATGGCGATGGAGAGAGCGCAAAAGCGTTCTAATCTAAGCCAACAAAATGCTTGTATCTCTTGTTGAGTCTCATGAAAAGGGTGCCATCTAAGTGGGTAATTGTGAGAGGAGAGGAACTCATTGAGTTAGCAGCGCTTTTCACGGCTGTTTTGGCATACACCCGGGCTATTGTCGGGTTTATCTTGTTGCTACAATGGTGGTGAAAAAATATTTTTATGAGCTTGCAGATAGACGCTATTGTCGACAGTGTCATGCATGTGTAGGTAGTTGTGCAAAAACCAAAAAAACATTTTAGCATTTTAGTCTTATATTTAGGCTTAAAATCTTATTTATATTACTTTTTTGCTAAATAGGACAAAAAGATTGCCTAAAAGATGAGGTGTGATAGTTTTACTCATTTCAAGATTTGCCAATGGGGTAAGAATATTTGTCAAGCAAAAAGTAACTTAGAAACACTAATATTTTCTACTTGAGAGAAAACAAATAAGATTTTAATGTTACAACAGACATTTTTTGCAGTGAGGGTCAAGATTTGGCAGCATTCTGAGAGGGAATCTTCATGACAGGAAATGACTGATAGGACAGCACGTAACATCCCTGTCAACTGCAAACAGTAACGGCAAAGCTCGTTTCAAAACAGCTCGTTTCATTTTTGTTTCTTTTGTTTGTTCAGAATCGGCTGAAATGAACACTTAGCCCTTCTTGAAAAATAGTGATTCTGTCAAAATCTTGTTTGTAGAGATTTAAGTGACAAAGCTGTGTACTATGCTTATTAACACCTGTGAGTAGCTCAGACAGTGTGATATTTTGTCTGCATCAGAAGGATCTGAGAAGCTGGCACATAGTGTGGTGTTTTTTTTTTTACACACTTCCTGACAGTTTGATAAAGCCAAGAGTAAAAGAGAAGGACGTCAGTATGTTACCCTGGATTTATATTTATTATCGGAGATCAGGGGCCATTTGGAGGACGTTAAACGTAAAACTAATGAGAAAGGAAGAGCAGCTGGGGTCTAGTATATAAGACTAAAAAACAAGCCCAAAACAAGCCCAAAACAGCCCTCACTATGTTAACTGTAGCATCCCACAACAATTTTGAACAATGCACTGAAAAAAACATCTGTTTTAACAAGTGTTTTAGTCTTGTAATGAGACTTCTCTAAAGTGGAAAATATTAGCTTGTTTGAAGTTACTTCTTGCTTGACAAGTGAAATTATCTTACCCCACTGGTAAATCTTGAAATTAGTAAATTATTAATTATCTTACCCACTGGCAATCTTTTTGTCTTATTTAGCAAAAAAGTAACAGAAATAAGGTTCTAAAGTCTAAATACAAGATTTAAATGTTTGTTAAGATTTGGTTTTTGCAGTGCGTGTGTGCGTGTGTGTGTGTGTGTGTGTGTGTGTGTGTGTGTGTGTGTGTGTGTGTGTGTGTGTGTGTGTGTGTTAATTTGGTGGAATAATCCAAGTCCCCTTTTCCTTTAAGAATCTCTCTCCCTTTCTCCTCAGACTAAGTTATTCTGAAGAGGAAAACCGAACATGGGTGTGTGCTTCTGCGGGTATCCGCGTGGCGACCACTGACCATCTACGTCAGGGTCCGGCAGCAGACAGGTGGTGTTCTCCTGGCCCTCCTCGGGAAACTGAGTACAGTCCGTGTCCTCCGGCCACTGCAGTCCCACAATTCCCAGCACAGACTCGCACCGCTCCTTGGAATGCCGACACAGAGACCTGGCCACAGACGGGTACGCAAAGCAGTGACTTCCTTTGCTAACTGCAAGCACTTTAGAGCAAAATAAAAATACCAAACTGAACATGACTATGATTTTTCTATAGTTACCATAGCAACAAAAATCTAATATATTTTTAGTAATCCACTCCACCACACAATGGTCTTTTTTTTTTTTCAATTAGTAAATTTAAATCAGAGCAACACATCAACATTGCAATAGCTCGTTGTTATATCAAAAACACATCACGCTTCCTAATTAACAACGGCGAAGACATACTGTTCTCGACTCCCCCCCCTCCTCTGTTAATTTATGCTCTTTTCAGACAGTGTTAAACGAGCAGCTCTTATGAGCAGTCAAGTTATATTCAAAAGAGCTGCATTAACATGACAATGGCGGTTTTACTAAAGTATTTGTAGACAATGCATTTTAAATCAGATACTTGTCGCACAATGTATAATTGAACAGATGAAAATGTGCATTGTTAAAGAGCAAGTCAACACAGGGCAGAAAGTGGTTGAAGGTCGCACTGCAGGCCAGATCTAAATCAGTGATGTGAAAGCAAGTATTTTTCCATTGGCAGATGAGGCAAAATACCATAGGCAAGCCCATAGTTTGCATGTAGCTGCATATGGTGGTCTTCCTTTGATGCCGCTCTGTGTGAGGTCGGCGATGGTGTGTAGGGAGAAACCACAGAGAAACAGGTGGCTGAGACTCGCGTTCTCAAGGAAAGCCACGGGTCTATAGATAAAATAGGTCTGCACTGAGGTAAGATACCCTGTGTGTCCAGTGGGGTTTCTCCAAGAATGTGGCTGGGGACAATTGGACATTCTAAATTAGGGTGGGAATTGGACATACACACCCCAGTGTTGGGTGCCAAATTATAAATAAAAAAGAATGAAAACTGAGCGTAATGACATAACTGATTGGGTGTGGCCAGTAGTTTTGTCAGGTTGAAGATTTTAACCAAGTAATGCTGCCCATCACTTTCAAATGCTCAATCGGGATAACACAATAATGCCCCGTTTTGTGGTCCCACAGGCAGGGGTCTCACAGCAGCTGAAGAGAAGCTACCTGCAGGGGGGGATCTTCTGATGGCTGTGAGGGTCACATTTGGGCACCAGGATGGTGCAGGCGAAGAACATGAGGTACTTGTAGCAGTTGGTCTGTACCAGAGCTGGGAAGAGAGAAGATTCCCAGCTAATTGAGGTCTCTTTTTGCGTCTGGTGGCCCAGGTAATTGGGGAAGCTGGTTGTGTTGTAAGGCAGATTCATACACAGCTCCAAGGTGATTGGCTCACATCGACCTGGAGAGTCAAACGCAACCTGGTCAACCGGGGAGAGACACATCCTGTCGAACATCTAAATGGATACCAAGCAACCTTGTCCAGAATGACATGACTAGCTTACATATTTGTACATTTTACTATGTATTTACACAGCCAGATGTTTAACTGAAGAAATTCTGGTTAAGTGGTTGGTCCGAGGGTAGAAGGGCTGTGACCCACCGGGGGTGTGAACGTGCAACCTTTGAGATACAAGCCCAGTACCTAAACCATCATATACACTGCCACAGGTTCTTGGATATTGTGAACACCTGACCCATTGGCAACACCTTTCTTGCAGTACAACCCATAATTTACCAGCAAGAGTTTGATGGTGTAAAACAGCAATAAGCAAAATACTAAATATTACACTTAAAAAAAAAAATTTAAAAAAAAGCCAAATGCTTTTGAAGTGCTCATAACTTTCTTGTACTAGATTTTTGGATAAATTTTTCCTCGTTGGCAATCCAGTTTTGTTTTTGTTTTTTTTAAATGCTGAGAAGGAGTCACCAAATTTGGAGTCTCACTTACTACAGTTGGAGCCGTTGGTGCGGCTGTCGCAGGGAGTATTTCCATGGCAACCGTGAGCACAAGCCGTAGAGATGCAGCTTGGCTGTCCGGGACTACATGTGCTGTGGCCTGTAAATATAATCCTTTGAGATTCATGGATTCATGCCAACATTACAGTGATTATATCCGAAGACATTCTGACTCTAAGCTGGATACCATATCAACAGTTGTTAATAGATAACATGTGGTGTTGATCCTGTGGTGTTGAGCTCACCCTGCTGTTGGGTAAAGCCAAGCGGAGTGTGTTCAGGTGTACATTAGTGACCTAACGTGCGGTCCTGCGGTGTTGAGCTCACTCTGCTGTTGGGTAAAGCCAAGCGGAGTGTGTTCAGGTGTACATTAGTGACCTAACGTGCGGTCCTGCGGTGTTGAGCTCACTCTGCTGTTGGGTAAAGCCAAGCGGAGTGTGTTCAGGTGTACAGTAGTGACCTAACGTGCGGTCCTGCGGTGTTGAGCTCACTCTGCTGTTGGGTAAAGCCAAGCGGAGTGTGTTCAGGTGTACAGTAGTGACCTAACGTGCGGTCCTGCGGTGTTGAGCTCACTCTGCTGTTGGGTAAAGCCAAGCGGAGTGTGTTCAGGTGTACATTAGTGACCTAACGCTCGGTCCTGTGGTGTTGAGCTCACTCTGCTGTTGGGTGCAGTTGGCTTCATCGCTCCCGTCCTTGCAGTCTTCCTCTCCATCACAGACGAAGGTAACGGGGACGCATGGCCCGCTGCGACACTCGTGGAGCCCTTGGCTCTTACAAGCTGAGGAAAAAACGCAAAAACGCAACGTCAACAAGAGCAGCCTGAAAAGGATTTGTGCAACTCGGATTTAATGAAATATTTATCTGAATTAAACACAGGTCACTTTCCATCAGAATGAATTGTATAACCCTGCGTCCCCTTTTCAGGCATATTTATTTCATTCATAACATTCTGCTCAGATGTAGATTCACCATGACAGCAAATTATATTATTTATATTAAAGTGTTCTAACAAATAAGCCTGATTGCCAGGGCTACAGTAGCAGGTCATCCTATCAAAACAGATTATGAATTATGAAATATTACTTATGTTAATATACACTGCCTGGCCAAAAAAAAAGTCGCCGTTGCACCCGTCATGCATAGTGCCCACTGTACAAGCCTCTGGAGGCAGTGTTATGATCTGGGGTTGCTTCAATTGGTCAGGTCTAGGCTCAGCAACGTTATGCAGCAATAAAATGAAGTCAGCTGAGTACCTGAATGTACTGAATGACCAGGTTATCCCATCAATGGGCATATTCCAGGACGACAATGCCAAGATTCATCGAGCTCAAATTGTGAAAGAGTGGTTCTGGGAGCATGAGGAATAATTTTCACACATGAATTGGCCACCAGAGAGTCCTAACCTTAACCCCAGTGTCCTGACCTTGGGATGTGCTGGAGAAGACTTTACGGAGTGGTTCGACTCTCCCATTGTCAATACAAGATCTCGGTCAAAAATTAATGCAACTCTGGACAGAAATAAATGTTGTGACGTTGCATAAGTTTATCAAAACAATGCCACGAGGAATGCGCACCGTAATCAAAGTTAAAGGCGGTCCAACGAAATATTAGAGTGTGTGACTTTTATTTTGGCCAGACAGTGTATATAGTAAATGTACTTGGTAATTTTCTTTTAAGGAGCTTTACATATGAAACACAACTACTTGCATTAAGTCGATTACATTTTCAGAGCTCCGTAAGTATGTTTGTGTTTAGTTAATCACGTGACTACTGAGAAAGTGAATGTTCAGTGTACTGTACACTTAGACTCACAGCAGTTGACCTCGTCACTCTTGTCGATACAGTCGTGGTCGCCGTCACACAGCCAGTCCTGGGTGATACACCTCCCGTCCCCGCATGTATGCTCCTTCTCCAGGTTACACACTGAAACACAGCCCTGGGATGTCATCCGTAGCTTTTTTTTTTGTTCACAGCTAAAATGCCTAATAGATTACTTAGATTTAAGTAATGCACACCCAAACTTTCCATACACCCACATAAAATATGTGGCAGATGCCAAAACAAATTAATTTTCTGGATGCTTCAAAGTAACTGGACTGTGACGGAATGTATTATTCAGATTTCTGCTTTCTATTTGTTAGAGACAGGAGGCAGTTATCAGACAGCTATTACCAGCTATTAGGTTCACCCTAAGATGGCAAGTCATTAATCACCTAAAATTAAAGTCGAAATCTGACATATGAGAACTGCATATGATATAGCAGGGGTGTCAAACTCCGGTCCTGGAGGGCCGCAGTGTCTGCAGGTCTTTCTGGTTTCCTCTCAATCGGCAGCCAATGAGAACAAGGCGTGTGAACTCTTTAGCCAATCAACGACTTAAATTAATCACTGGTTCTGAAACACACCGAAAACCACCAGATGCTGCGGCCCTCACTGGAGTTTGACATCCCTGTAATAAAGGAACAATACTAGTGTCAAAAGAGCATTCATTGGTGATGACAACATTGACCCCCGGGCCTGCCGCTGATGCTCGAATGGGCTGCGAGCGTTCCTGAAACGCCCTCGCCGTGCAACTGTCGCGTCTCTGAGGCTCCGCACTCCGCGCGCCGAGCCGTATGTCAGCCGCGACACGGAGCCTAAACCGCCCACACACTACTTCCACTGTGACCCAGGAAACAACGGCCTGGGATTGAACCCTAATGCCCGGGTGCTTATTGAGGAAAATGTCCTATTAAAAAAATAAATAAATGAAAAAGACCAGAAACTGAACTGGCTCTTAAAATGTGATCCTACCACCTTATTGAGACATTATATTATAATTATATTATATTGTTGCTTTATAACTTACTATATAGCTAAAGACTTGTATCTGGACAAGCATACATCAGTGGGCTCTACTGCAGTACTGCTGTCAGTTTCTCAAGGTCTATGTTTCGCTGACCCACACTGTACTGTTTTAGCAGGTCAAATGCATGGCCTATTACAGTAGGCCGAACGTGGGCAGGGCTAGGATTTCTAACCACAGGCGATTGGTCTGTTACCTTCTGTCAAAAATAGACCACAGTCGTCTATTTCAGAAACATGACGAACGGACGTGTGGGGACAGAATGGCCATAGAGCGCCTTGTAGACTTCCTTTGCCTGTATTCGCAACGGAAGGCTCTGTGCTGTCATCTGTCCATCATGCCATTATGTATGAATGTATGGTTTTTATATCTTATAGATTATGGAGTGCCGCTGCAGACTGTAGAGAGAGCATGGGAGAGAAACTGTGCAGGAGAATAAGGTGTAGTTGGTTTATTCTTTTCATATGTGAGTAGCAGATTGGGAGTAGGAGGCGGTGGGAAGCTGTTAAACGGGCTGAAGCATTGATAAACAACAACGCGTTGGGCGCTAAGGAAACGATGGGCTTCCCTGTCCTCCTTACGCCCACCGGTTTTCTCCCTCCAGCGGAAAGTTCTGGAATTATTCCCTGATCCCGGGGATAATCAGCGGGGGGCTGGGGGGGGTGGGGGGGGGGGGGGGTTTGAGAGACTCACCGCAGTTCTGCTCGTCGCTCAGGTCGCCACAGTCGTCGTATCCGTCGCACACGAGTCCGCGTGTCAGGCAGCGCCCCGTCCCGCAACGAAACTGCTCGCCCTCGCAGGCTGGAGGCACACAGAGAGAGAGACAGAGCATCGCGCAGGGGGGGGTTAGCCGCGCGTGATTGGTCCAGGGCCACGAGGCGTATTTTAAAACTGGCTTCGCTCCGCTCCCTGAATGAGGCGTTGGGAGAGAGCGAGCGAGCGCCGTTGACTCATCTGTGGCATTATGCTCGCATCTCAAAGAATTAATTGGAAGCAGAGCCCCGGAAACACAGAGCCTCTCTTAGCAACCATGAGACAGAGCGGGGGGGGAAATCGGTGGCTTTCAACGATGAGTAACCTCTTTTAAGTGTCGACTTGTGGACCGTATACATTTGATGTGGGCTCAGTTGCTGCCAGCGAGTGGGTTTTTTGGTTTTTGTAGCGCTGGACAGAACTGGGAAGGAAAACTGCAGTTTAACTCCTGTCCAATATCAAAGGGATCACACACACACCCCCCCCCCCCCCCCACCCCCCGATGATCCAAAGCCCATTTCCTCCGAGACGGAAGAACACAGATAATTTCCGTCTCTCGTTTCTCGTCGTCTCAGGGAAGAAGGAGCCGCTCGGGCTGCAGCTGGCGCAGGCCGGGAAACCTAACCGCAGCAGATATTAAAAACACTAACAGAGACACGGGCCGGGCCATATGCCACAGAGATCTGTCACTTTTTAATTTGAGATATATACAGTAGGACAGGACGAAGAGGACGTGAGGCTTTCTATTTTAAGACGACCTTGAGGGTCACGGAATTCATACACCATTTTAACTGGATTTACTGTGCGCCTCAACCTCCTCTTTGTTAATCAGACACAAGTGCTCATATGAACACTTGTACCATAAAGATTACATGTAATCATTTCACAAAACGAGTCCCTTGCAACTCCAGTATTCAAACTCCCTTCAACTGTACTGATTAAGGGGAAGGCAAATAGATCATGCAGCGTTCTATATGCAGAAGACAAGCTGAAGGATCAGGACAAATTATTTTCCTTCAGACCCTGCTAGTCTGAAAACTTGGCATTTGGCCTCCCTTAACCTTTAAGGCAGTGCTCCCCAACCCGTGTTCCTGGAGATCTACCATCCTGTAGGTTTTCACTCCAACCCTAACAAAGCGCACCTCATTCAACAGCTAGAGTGTTCTTAGCCGAACATTCTAATGCTGATGTGACAATCACTACTGGTAACTGAACGCAATGGAGTTCTAGAACACTGACTTTGAAGAGGAGGCTTTTTGGAATGTTTTTTTTTTTTTTTAAATGTTTTTCTAAATTCTAAGGGCACGGGTGCACGACTGTGACCAGTCCCCGTGTTTACACTGTTTCAGATAGTGACTGAGGTAATGAGTTGAAAACCTCAGCAGTAAATAATGTCCGTCTCCATCCAGAGCATTCTGGCCGGTGCCGGTGCCGGAGACGGCACCTCCAGACGGCACCCCCCCCCCCCCCCCCCCCCCCCCCCCCCAGACGGGGTGACCTCCCTGTTTAACGTTCTCACACCAGCGTCAGGGATGATATTTGCAGTCTGGCAGAGTCCTTCGGTCTGAGGAAACTCAGCAAAGTGCCAAAGGCTCAGGGTTTAATCCAGTGAAATGCTGCACAAGATCTGAAATGCTTGGAAGCATATACCAGCGCTCGGAGCTGGCACAGTGTACTGGCAGGGGAACACGCAAAATAATTATTAACAATCGCAGAGCACAAAGTGGCATGTGCCTTTTTGATGAGAAGAAAATTGGAATTTGCTTCTAATGTGAACCTATCAATCGCAGAGCTGTCGAGGCCAGCCCCCATCACAACGCCAGTCACAGAAACAATGGAGCACGAGCACTGTATTATTTGGGTTGTGAGATGGAGCCAAAAGAACAGAAGGACGAACCCATTGTGTTAATCAATTTATGTTTCAGCCCAACCTGGTCCAAGGTACCTACTGATAACCTTGCGTTCTAAGGCTTTTATTTTCTACTCATCTACAATACCTACACTCTAAGAAAAAATAAATGTGTCTTTGGCTTGTCTCCATATGGGGAACCCTTTTTATCTCTTTATGGAACCCTCTATGGGAGGTGTGAAAAGTGTAAAAGCTCCCAGATTGAACCATTTTGCCTGACAAAGAACCCTTGATCTAGATAGGGTTCATCTATGGAGACACAGGGGAGTCTTTTGGAACCACTTCTTCTTAGAGTGATACATTACAGAAAAAAAACATTACTAAACATTATAATCCTTCCTGGTAATTAATTTGACCGTGTAATAAATGATTGCCTGTACTTGTAGACCTTTTTCTTACAATGTAAAAAAATAAATAAATAAAGAAAGAAAGTGGACGCCACACTGAGTCAACTCCCCGGGTAGGCATGGAGACAGAAGGAGGCATTGCCATGGCCAGTACTTACTGCACTCTGCTTCATCGCTCCAGTCATCGCAGTCATTGTACCCGTTACACACCAACTTCCTGGGGATGCAGATTCCTGTGGAACACAGGAAGTGATCTCGTCCCCCACACAGAGCTGAAGATCAAAAACAAGACAAATAAACCGAATGTCTCGGGACCACTTCGCCGTGCCAAAAATCAAAGCAAACGAGAAGATAAATCAATTACACAGCTTTGCCTGCCCACATTATATGCAAGTTTAACATGGTTTTGTGAGATACACTGAATGAATCACGACAATATGAATCATAATTGCATCCCATTACCACGCGGAAACAATGCAATTAACACTTTAACAGTAGTGACTTTGTGCAACCTCAGGTCTGTAACATTTTTTTTCTAAACTAGTAGTAAATAGATTTTTTTTTGATTGAGGCTTTGTTTGTTTTGTTTTTTTGTTAAATGAACTGCCATCAGTCTACGGTTGCGTTGTCTTAGCAACACCATGCTTCATTTTTTTTAAAAGCTGAAGATCAAGATAGCATAAGAATGCGATGGGGTTGAAGCTTTACAAGTTCTCCAAAGACAAGCAATGGTAAAGTAGACTGATGGCAATGCATAGACCACAAACAGAATGGAACCAAAGCTCAAATTTATGATTTCCTCACTAGCCACCAGCTAAAAAAAAATTATATTAACCTTGAGGTTAATTTACCGTGATAAGAACCACTCTGAACTGTTCTCTAAAGCTTTGTAGTGTGTGCAGTGTGGGGTGGTACCTTCCTGTTTAGGAGGCAAGAAAACATTTAAAAAATGTAATGCAGTCATTTAAGGAATGGGATTTTAATATTAAATGTACGGATATAAGCTGCATATTACAAATGAAATACATACATACATATACAGTATGTGTTTTTTTTTTTTTTTTTTAAACTACTAAAACAGATACTTTCAACCCCATCTATAAAATATTCAGGAAAAACAGAATCCCAAGTTGAATTGTATCCACAAGAGGCCCTGTGGTAATTTGCATATATGTAGTCATGACGTCATATGGCAGTATGGAAAAACAAACAAACAAGCAGGTGGCAAAGGATTGGGCAGTGTGTCCAAAAGGCCTCTCCCCAGATCAGAATGCGCGGCCTGAAGCCATGGACGCGCTTGCGGTCTGGCACTTGACGTCAACAGACTATTTCTGAAGGCAGCCGACAGATTTGTGGTGGAAAAACAAACCGGTTAATTCAATAAGGTTCAAGTACCTTTTCGCCTTTTGCTCCGTCTGCAGACCTCGTTGCAGGATGCACGGCAAAGGTATGTAAGGTAGCTTGTTTTGCTAAATTCCATTCTTTCAATGTCTGGAATGCTCCCAACATTTAGCATCCAGATAGCATTTTATTACTACCATGCTGAAATGGCCTTTAAGTATCACACTTGTTTTTAACCACGGCCATGTGGTTGCAATAAAGAGAATGTGAGAACACTGTAGAAATATTTGATAGGAAAGATTGATTACAGACACAACATAATGGGTTCTCAGACGGCATAGCTGCAGTCAGTCGGCTCAGTTGGCCAATTTGGGCATCCCCCCTCCCCCTCCCCCTCCCCCTCCCTCACTTTCTCAACCGACTCACAATCTGGTATCTAAAGTCACTCTTGATACAAGGGGGTGTGTGTAGTCAGGCCCCTTTTTAGTAACCAAAGATTGCTATAACTGTGTTATTATATGACCTGAGATCTGAGCCCAATCACAACACACCCCTGCACAACGTGACCTATTCAAGCAGGCGGTCTTCTCTCACATTGTAATGTTTTCTCTAAGTGCTTGCACATGGGTAAATGCTAGACTGTGTTCATTCATGCCACTGGCGATCCCATCAGATATCAGTCTTCACCAGTTTAACCCTTTAAGGTGCAAGGTCACAGATATGTGATTAGAATGCTCTTAACTGCAGCATTCTAATGCTGATGTAACAATCGAAATCAATCAATGCTGGTAACTGAAAGCAATAAAGTTCTAGAACACCGACTTAGAATTTTTAAAAAAAAAAAACATTTCAAAAAACCTACTCTTCAAAGGGTTAATGGCATTCTTCCCTACAGAAGGGCAGTTTGACTTACAGGGCTTCCCTTTGACGTGTTTCGGGGTGTAGCAGACCGGGGAACCGTCCGCTGCAGCCGAGCTGTTGGTGAACTGGGAACAGCGCAGAAAGTCCGGCCAGGAAGCGTTGAACATCTGCAGGACGGGCTCGCAGCCCTCTCTTGCAGCCTCGCAGAAGGACATGCAGGGGAAGACCAGCCGCCTTCACACAGACAAACGCAAGAGTGGTCAGGGAGAGAGGGCAGCCGCCTTCACACAGACAAACGCAAGAGTGGTCAGGGAGAGAGGGCAGCTCTGAGGTACAGTGCTCACCACTGTTTGCATAATTACTTTATTACGCTGGCAGTATCCGAATGAGAGCCCTATCTACAGTGTCCTGTGTACTAGCATACTGCTTACGGTTTAGTGACATGCAGTATACTGTGCAAACATATCCTCCATGCCATTATCAGCGAAAGCCCGGAAATAAGTATATCTTCTGAGGAATTTCAGTACACTATATACAGAGAACATTTTGCCTACTTTACTACTTTCTCATCCAGTGTACTGAATTAGCATACTCAATTGTATAAAGGGCGCTGATTCGGACATAGCCCACGTCTTAGCACATGGATACTCAAATCTGGCCCTCAAATCCAAATCCGGCTACTGGCCAGACTGTCTTCACACCTGACTCCCAGGTAAAGGGAGGGTGGAAAACCAGCAGTAACAGGGCTTTAGTAGGTTAACGTGGGTGTAGGTGTAGGAGTGAGCAGGTATAAATGTGCATATATATTTCTGGGTTGATATCGCTCGTGTGTGTGTGTGTGTGTGTGTGTGTATTTGTATACAAGTGTGTAAGGGTCATTATTACTCCCTCTATCGTTTCCATAATCATGGGTGTTCCAACAGTTTTGGCAACCATATTTGATCTAAGCAAACATCGCCTGGAAATGTTCGTCTGAAACAATTAGAACCCATTTAAGATGTGTGAAATTGTAGATAATTTATAATGCTTATGAATATACATACTACCTTGCTCAGATTTCATCAAAACTTAATCACAATGCTTCGTCCAATGGTCATTTCAGGGCATTTTGCCTTCAGTGTCACTGGGCAATACTGGGAAAGCCGGGGTCATATATAAGCCTCTGTGCTGTGTCTACCCCCAACATTAACAGGGACAGTCATTTCAGTGACTGACTCACTCTGTTATTTTCAGCATACACAAAGCTCCTCTTGGACTGTAGTTTTGCCTGACAGCCAAAGACTGAAGCCCCTTCTCTCCCTTACAATATAGTGCACAGCATAAATGTGAATAAAATATCATCAGGTTTTCCTTTAGCCACAAACTAGGGTTCAAGCCATATTGAAAAATTCATACCTAAACATCACAGGGAGCCTTTTGGACTTCTCTTGCAGAAATGGCGTACACTACAATATATTATTTTTCGAAAGAATAAAAATACATCTATTTAGCAGCAAAGTATTATTCTTGCATATTGAAACAGCTAAAATGGCAATAATTTGTATATTTCCCATATATTGTGAACTGGATGCAATATCTTGACAATGTAGTTTCAAAGTATCAGCAGTATATGACGTTTAAGGTCTCTCCTGTCATGTTCCTGGCTACCACTGTAGCATCTTCCTCTTTTAATTCAGCGTACTTCCCTCTGGGTGTGTGTGTGTGTGTGTGTGTGTGTGTGTGTGTATGGGGTGGTGGGGGGGTGTCACCTGTTGGCATACCTGTCCTCACCCTCACTGTTGCATTCTGGGAGAGCCAGGCTGCAGCCAAACAGCATGATGTGGCGGTAGCAGCTGAGGCGGCTCAGATAGCTGAAGAACTTGAGGAACATCTCCACCTCGATGCTCTTCACCAGTGCGCTACGGGACGACAGGCTGGTCTGGTTGTACGGCAGCATGTGACACTGGCTCTCGCTGACGTCCGAACAAGCATCTGGAGGCCACAGGAGAACAATTAAAGGTCGCCATTTCACGAACGTACAGTACTTCCTGAGCGGGATGCTTGTCTGAGAGCCACGGCGTGTGCAAGGTCAAAATGAGCAGAGAAGATGCCACCAAGCCAATATCAATATCGAATGTCACAAATAGCAATTCAGACCTTGAGCGCAACAGCTATGCCACCCTGGATTTTTCTTATGCCTGGTGGGTGGAGCTAAGCAGGGCTGGGCTCGGTTTACTACTTGGATGGGAGACCTGACCAAACTAGCTTACTGCTGGATGTGGCGTTAGTGGGTGGGAGAGGGGAGAAGCCAACAATTGCCTCAGAGCAATAATGGGAACACTGCACTGCAGGAACGAGACAGCCAAAGTCCTGACTTTACTGGTTGTCAAAGACCCACTAGCACTCATAACAAAGAGATTAGGTTGCCTAGTATCAAATAAATCCCCCCTTTTCATCTCAGCTGATGTGTGGGAAGTGTTCTGGCCAAAATGGCGGGTGTTCATCACCCGGACAAAGTTTATAGATTAGTGGTAGTTCAGATGTGTTGCCCCTTCAAGCATTTTGAGAGACTGAGCTGAAAGGCATTGTGATTATGACTACTATTGCAAGAATATTACAAACAGAAATTCAAAGATGTTGATTGATGTCAGACAATCAGGCTTTCACACTGTCATGCAACACCATAGTTATCATTTTTTTAAAATATATTTATATACATTTATTATTTTTTAGTGGGTAAACCAAATATACATAACAACATATACTCTTGCAAATGCATCGGAATGTCAGTTCAAGGCAACTGCATTCTTATAAGATTACATTAATTCTGTCTTATGAATTCAACACAATATATATTGTCTCCATTTGGTAATATAATTCAGTACGTCATCAGGGCCACATCACTGAGTTAATGGTCCTTGGAAATGCATTATTTTTCATGAATTTGCATAAGCAAATCCACCCAGTAGAAAACGTACAAAAACAGCATTAAAAGATATTCCTGAACCATTGTCTCTGTTCAATTGTCCATGATAATGGCTCTTCCCAGTGGACTGTAGCTATGATAATGGCTCTTCCCAGTGGACTGTAGCTATGATAATGGCTCTTCCCAGTGGAGATATGAGCTATGAGATTCAATAACTCAATCTGCAGAATAAAGATCATGATAAAATACGGAAAATATTTACTCTGCACGGTTTAAAGTGTTTGATATGATTCATTTATTCATATTCTTTTAAAACAAAACTCCCTTTTTAAATGCAAGAGTACTGTTCTGAGCCATATCATATGCATATAGATAAAACGCAGTACATACAATAGATTACAGACAATTCTGAAAATACAACTATATCATTAACTGAACATACTTCTAATCTTTATTTGTTGGACTGATCTGTCAGCAGGTATAGATAGCAGGAAAAAGTGAGACACCATTGTGGCAATTAAAAATGCAAAGTTTGGACTTTCTAATAGCTCCTTTAGGTTTCATTTAAAAGAAAGCTCTTCCTTTCTTATAAATAACAGTTAGTGCCTCGTCTGATAGGTTCATTGTAATTCCCCAGATATTGCTGCTCTCACAGCAGTGAATGATTCAGGAATATTTGCATAGTGATTTATCTTTATAGCGTCTGGACTGTCCCATGGTGGCAGTGTGTCCCTGCGTTCGACAGAGGTCAAAGCTGAAGGACAACTGAGGTGCTGTATCAGAATTCCAGTCACTCCCTCCTCACAAAGGACATGCACAGAAACTATAATGTGCAACCTCTACATAAGGGTAAGTCACTCCCTCCTCACAAAGGACACGCACAGAAACTATAATGCAACCTCTACATAAGGGTAATTGCTCCTGCTATACCTTCCATTACCCATAGAGAACAAATACAAAGAGAAATCAAATTTAAAGAAAGAGGAAGGATTAAAATAGCAAAGAGTAACTGTTTTTTTTCCCTTCTTTCCCAAAGTCAGATGGGAGAAAAGACACATTCAGTTAATTCTTTTTTTATTATTCCTTTCTTCCTCAAATGTGTAAACACATAATGTAAAAGATGTGTGACATTATTATTGTTGTACCTTTATGTAAAATACTTAAAATATCAATTTTTAAAAAAACCTAGCAGTGAACGGTTTAACAGCTGTAAAATACACACTGAATGATGAAAATGTGTGCGTGCGTGAGTATGTGTGCGTGTGTATGTGTGCGTGTGCTTGTGTGTATGTGTGCTTGTGTGTGTATGTGTGCGTGCGTGTGTATGTGTGCATGCGTGTGCGTGTGTTTGTGTGCGTGCATGTGTATGTGTGTATGCGTGCGTGTGTATGCATGTGTGTGTGTGTGTATGTGTGCTTTTGTGTGCGTGTGTGTATGTGTGCTTGCGTGTGTATGTGCGTGTGTGTGAGCGTGAGCATGCGTGCGTATATGCGCATGTGTATGTGTGCGCATGTGTATGTGTGCGTATGTGTGCGTGAGTATGTGTGTGCGTGAGTAAGTGTGCGCATGTGTATGCGTGTGTGCATGAGTATGCGTGTGTGCGTGAGTATGCGTGTGTGCGTGAGTAAGTGTGCGCATGTGTATGTGTGCGTGTGTGTGCGTGTGTGTATGTGTGCGTTTGTGTGCGCATGTGTATGTGTGTGTATGTGTGCGTGTGTGTGCGTGTGTGTATGTGTGCGTTTGTGTGCGCATGTGTATGTGTGCGTTTGTGTGCGCGTGTGTGCAAGTGTATGTGTGCGTGTGCAGGTGGGGCCTTTTCTCATATCTTTTCTTTCTGCAATAATAATTTCTAGATACACCCCCCCCTACAGCGCCTTACCCTGCTCCGGAGGAAAGGGTCTTCCTGTTTCATGGGGGGTGGCCGGTGTCGGTGGAGTCAGCGTCGACAGAGACGTCGCCCACTCCGGGGCGCTGGCGGACGGCTCGCTGGGCGTGGCGGACGGGACGGGGGTCCGGGAGGAGTTGTCCGAGCGCGGTTTCCAGTGGCCCATGCCTTGGCTGGTTTGGTCACGGTTGGTGTTGAGCTGCACAGATTGGGTGTTCCGCTCCGTCCCTATGGTCGCCCCCGGCGACACCGTGTTCAACACAACGTAGGGAATGTCAGTGGTAAGAGTGCGTTCACTGGCTGACAGCGGGTCCATCTCACTAGTCTCCAGGAAGCCATTTCCAATTATACCTGTGGTATCATATGAGGGGAAACAATGCCACTATTTATTATTTTATTTCATAACATAACTTAATGACGAGAACAGGCCATTCATCCCAACAATGCACGTCATATTCCTACCACTAAATGGCAGCTGGTGCTCACTGTTTACCTCGGAACTAGAGTATCTAGAACCGTATCAAGCTTGAAAACACCCAATTTCAGCCTCTACCATTTTGTTTTATGATTTTCTAAAGCATTAGCTAAAATCAAGTCAACGAAACAAACAGAATTTAACAATCGTTTCCCATCATCTGTGCATTGCAGGTTTTATAAGACAAAGTTAATTATTACAATTATGATTAAAGCATTAACAAGCAGAAAAATAAAACGAACCAATGTAACACAGGAAGAAATATGAAAATATATAAAAAAATATTTGGACACATTTGATAAGCCCATAATTTTACACTTAGCAACAGTCAACTTCAGTGAGTAAACCAAGTAAACTTAGCTCACTGTGCCGTTCCACCAAGAGCTTACTTTGAGTTCTCCCAATAACCTGCTGCGTAAAGCCAGTACAGGGACATTAAATGTTCACATATACATTTTGTATGGATGCGTCTAAATATAAATATTCCAACAGCTGTGTCTAAAAATGACAGTGAGCATAACAAGACTTATAAATACCACACCACGTGTGGCCGAAAGCAGAGTCCTGATTGACGACATCTGTTGAATTGCTCACGGTTCTGGAAGGCGGTTTTTTATCTCACGAATGTAAGCTCGACAAATTTTAAAAAATTAAAATAAAAAAAATTTAATTAAATAAAAAAAAACTTTACTGCCCTTATGTCTTCAACATACTTCATAATAGACACTTAAAAATGGAACAACAATAAAGTTATTAGGACATGGGGGTGGGGTTATTATACAACCCACTGTTGTCAGCACAACAAACGTTCTCCTTCTGTCACTATAACCTACTATATGTTATAAGTCTGATTGCAAAGGCAAACTGGAGGACTGGTCAGTCCTTCTTAGTACTGAGAGGTTTTCCAGTCACTGTGCTACGTCCATTTCACAAAATTACAAAAATTTTAAAACACAGAAGGTAATCAGAGGCCTAAACTCACCTACAATCTCTAAAAAATAAATGTATAATTTCCACCTTTACAACCATGACTGGGGAACAGGACATAGCCCTAGCCGGAGAGAGCAGCTGTGACAAGTTGATAAAGATGCATGAATCACAGGGTGGGGTTAAGGGATCAAATCTCCTCAGGGAAAGTGAAGTTTTGTACCTTTGAGAAAGGTGTCCATTTCAATCAGGAATGCTGAGTCAACAAGAAGGTTACAGCAGAACAGAACAGAGCTTAGACAAGAATTAATATGTCCCATGTGGAAACACTGACACACACACACACACACACACACACTTTGACCACTGTCATTTCACAGGATATGTGTGTTCCTGTGAAAGCAGTGTTTTTTCATGCAGGGAGAGAAATCAATGAGTGGCTTATAGTTGCCAATGTGATTGGCTAACTGGTGGCCTGTAAAGGAAAGGAAAGGAAAGTGGACACTGCTCTTTGAGGATAACAGGAATGCACACCAAACAGCAGGACACGTCTTTAGATGTCCAGACGCACACCCTCCAGGGAGTCTGTTTGGCTTTTTAGTTTTTTTTAGTTTTCTTCTCTCACTTTTGTCTTTCCAACTCTCACTGCCTTCCTTTTAAGACCCACAGCCATTGAGCCGTAAATTCATTCAGGTTTATGGCCCAACAACCTAACAAAAAAAGCTAGCTTGCATCCTGATAGCATGACAATAGGAAATAGAGTAGGATTCCAATATTTTATTTACACACAGATGCCAAGACTAGAGAAATGGATTGCCATTATTATTATTAAATATCTGAAATTCAACCAATATGCAGGGGGGGTGTGTGGTTACAAATGACCTCCTGAAAGCTGTTGGATGTTGAGTGGGGACAAGGGGCATGTTGTTGAGCAAATGTTTGTCCTCCATGTTGAGAACAATGGAGGTGCATTTTGGTGCAAGCCTTAGGTGCCAATTGGTGCACAGCAATTAAGGGGCTGTTGGCTGATGCTCCTTCTTTCTGAAGTACCTGTTTGCAGTGGAGTGATGCACTCACTGTCTAGTACAGAATGTGTGGTGGTGCCAGCTGTGGCCCGTCAACTAGCATACAGCTGGCCATAGCATTTCCCAGGGAGGGAGAGTTTAATTTGACGGGGTATTTCGCCCAGTCTTATTGTTAAAAGGGCAAGTTGATAAGGTACCTGCAGTCTGCTTGTGTATAGGCACCAGTATATGCCACTGTAAAGCCTAATGACTGAGGAAACGGACCCACTGTGAGATATCCTGTCCGAATAAAAAGGTGTCCATTTGCATCCTGGCACCGAAGCTTAACAAACACACTATTCCTTGAGTGCCAACTTGTGTCCTACACAGAGTAGTGGTCAGAAGAACTGTGGGCGAACACTTTAGAATTATGCCAAGCATAGAAGGAGAAGATGATGCATTTCATCTTGGGCAATTTTGGTAAATTTGGGTAGAAATTTACAAGCAACAGAAGCATTCCCGCCATATCAAAATAATATATTTGGTGTGACTTCGTCTTATTTTAAGGGAGGGGAAATAACAGATGCCTTGGCCTGCATTAAACAACTGAAAACATTCTCTTAAAAGCCAGATTAAAGTCCAATGAGGTATGGAATGTACAATACCAAAAAAAAAAACCCCCAAGATTCTTTGTTTAAAATTTTTTTTAATTTTTTTAAAAAGAACAGCTTGACTAATTTCACCCGCATGTTGCTAAAGCACCCGGGATTGTTTGAAACGCACACTGCGTACTTTCAAACTGTCAATGCTTCAATCTGTGTTGCCTCGGGAATGTAAATGTGTGCCTTGTCATTTTTATAAGTTTTGTGTGTGCGCCGTGTGTGAGTCACACGCTTCTGGTGACATAATTAGATGGCTGGAGCTTATATTCAAAGCCTCCTAGTCAATGCCATCTGTGGACGACAGAAAAGAAAATAGAGGGGAAAAAAAAGTTTCTTATGCATAATAATGACACACAGAGGAAATGACAAATATGGTCATGACATGGCACTATGGGTTCATATTTTTATTGGAAAAGTAATTTTCTTCTAATATGTACACGTGAATGTAGCAGAAGCTTTGACAATATGAGCCAGGGATGGACAACTCCAGGCCTCGCGGGCCGGTGTGTATACAGGTTTTTGCAGCCGCCAGTTACCCCGTCTGAATCAGCCCATTAGTCATATACTGTATGCCAACAGGGAATCACTCGTAAATTAGACCACGATAAAACGCTACAATACAGGGCACAAGAACATTCGTCAGTTGCTGTTCATATAGCAGAACGTAGCTAAAATATCAGATCATGGAAATGATTGGGTGGGCTAATTATATAATCGGTAACTGGTGGCAGCAAAAACCTGCGTGCACACCAGCCCGCGAGGCCTGAACTTGCCCATCCCTGATAGGAGCCATTTTAAATTAATATTCAGAGGACGTTTGCTCCTTTCTTTTGGACACTGCTTTGAAACTGGTAACCTGTCCTGGTGAGACACGCCCACCTACCTCCACAGTGATCCAATTGGAATTGAGCAGGAGAAGGGCCTTCAAATACACACGCTATGAAGCTACATGGTGCCCTTGTGAGCCAAAATGTGTTTCTACAATATACGATGTTGCTGAGATGCAGCTCTCTGTGTCTAATTAAGACCGAAAATGACTCATATGCAAATTAATTAATTACAGGTTGTCAGAGCACACCAGCATGTTCAATTAATGTTCACAACCATCTGAGATTTTCAACTCAGTTTTTTATTTATTTAAACATTACACATTCCTGATCATGGAACGGGGAAAAGCATTAATCCATAGTACGGAACACATATGATGACGATGATTCACACAGCCTCACAAAGCGCGTGTGCTTATTTTTTGTCGACTGTGTTATTTCTGTCTATAAAAAGAGAGTTAAATTTCACCTCTCTCAGAAGCAGTTGAGTCCAATTTGCGTACACTACGAGAGTTCCTCACTCCGCTTTTGACATGTAATTCATTGAGTACGTGGGAATAACATACAGTTCAATGCATTTTACCACATTTATTTAGTAGCACCAGTATTGTAGTTGCTTAGGTGTTTCTACCTTTCGTATTTATGACACTGGGCCATCATACATTGACAGATTTCAGAGCAAAGACACACTGTAATAACATGTAGACTTTTTTTAGAATCATATTTCTTAAATCTGATGGTTCCCCCAGAGAACAGGCAACAGCTTTCAGTTAAATACCTGCACAAATAAACAACAGCAAGTGATCACATTAAAGACTCCAATATTATTTGTTTGTTGGTGTTGATGTTTTTTATCCCCAGAATATGACTGACTCCTATGTTTGAGTGTCCCTTCCTTCCAAGCCTGAGAGGACT
Source organism: Synaphobranchus kaupii (assembly GCA_029718625.1). NCBI lineage: Eukaryota > Metazoa > Chordata > Actinopteri > Anguilliformes > Synaphobranchidae > Synaphobranchus > Synaphobranchus kaupii. The sequence goes on along the minus strand of CM056376.1, from coordinate 136,146,431 downwards.
TCAAATATTAAATCCTGTACATGTTCTCCCACCCACCAGAGAGAGTGGGAGGAGAATAAAGGATGACTCCACCATGACAAACCAAAGCAACATAACGCCGATGATATTTCAGTCAAACGCCAGCTACATCTCAAAACACTCACTTCCTGACATGCCACACGCTTTTTGTTCTTTTAAAGAAAGGATTATTTTCTTCTTCTCTTTTTTTTTTTTTTGGTTTCTTTCTGTGAATGAACGCCACATATTTTAATTCGCAATGCTTTTAACACAAGGAATTGGACAACTCATACTATATAGACTCACGTGTATTTAACTGTATAACATATATTGTACTTGGTTAGTAAAACCTATAGACCAGACACTTGTTAATAGATTTAAAGCACAATAATGTACACATATAAATTAGTATGTTATGAATGTAAAATCAACATAACCCCCCCCCCAACAAGTTTGCTAGCGCACAAATATGAACCTGTTGAGATGTGTAGAGTATTCTGGGGGCAATTGTAACAGGGGGCAATCGCAACACCATAAAATTGCACCAATCTGAAACAAGCTAGAGCTGAGATTCTATCCAGCAAGCTAGCTAGTTTCATGTGTTTAGGGTGTGTTACAATTGACCCCTGTTACAATTGCCCCCAGAATACTCTGCCCTCAGGCATACCACAGGACTCATTCCACGCCATTCAGATTTCCCACTTTTAATGTCACAGGCATTTCCTCCACCTTCTTTCCCCGTGCAAGATATACCGACAGGTTCCATTGTGATACTAGCCATATGGTCAAGACCTTTCTTTCAAAACCTGTCATTTCCTTTGATGATACCATTTATGCTGCTTTGATTATGCTCTCTCCCGTGAGCTGTTAGATTGAAAGCTAACAATATTAAAAATTCAACAGACATTCTCTTCTCTCTTCTTCACCATAAGTTAAACCAGTGAGCAGCAATGCAAACCAACAGTACACAATCAAGTCTGACGAGACGAGAGGCACATGCGCAACACAGAGTTTCACCAGAGTTTTACCCCCAAAGTATACCAGAGTTTCTTACCCACAAAAGCCAGGAAGATAACCAGTAAACAGATGAGGGCGCATATACAGGGAATCAGGATGAACAGAAGGAGCCGAAGGTACTTGGCAGATCCCAGCTTCTGAGAACAAGCGTCCCCCATATTGTCTTCATCTGTCCCCGACACCTGCTTCAGACAGAAGTGCGGTAAACACTCAATCGGTGGAGAACACGCACTCAGGAGAACACACAACTAGTGCAAAGCAGGGTTTGAAACAAACTGATTGCGCTCAGAGACGTTGACCATAATGCATTGTGGTGACAAACTGAGATCACTTGGGGTATACGTTTCTATATTTTAAAGTGTCGATGCTTAATTCAGACAAGATAGGACGCGATAGAGGGCGAAATTAAACAAAACCTCATTTGTGAGCGGTAATAGAATGATACAGAATGAAGTCGCAACGTATTAAAAGTAACACGCAAACATGAGAAACCTCGCAGCGCTCAACTATATGGTCATTCTTAATACATTACTGTACGACAAAGTTACTGGAACAGCACATATATAATGATAGCAACAAATAATAATAATAGTAATATTATTTCAGGTTTTAAAAATACAAATTAATCAGAGCAAGTGGGAACATCACTTAAGATAGACATCTTACCTGGCAGCAATGCCACAGCAACAAAACAGCCTTACTCGCACTCGTTTTGATTAGAACAACCTTCAATAGCGCACCGTAGCGTTAACGCGATAAACTGACGTGGTTATAGTTTTAAAACTTACATTGAATGAGACTTTTCCGAAGCAGTAAAGGAAAGATTCCCTCAATACCCTCTCTGAGTAAAGGGCATGGTTTACATTAGCCTACAGCCGAAGGCAACCAATGCCTCTCTCATCTCTGACAACGAGTTTTAGACAGAAGATCTTCCTCACGTTGTCAAACTGAGCGGATGCCGCTGGGTCCTAGAGCGAGTGCTACAATTTAACTCTCGATGTTTCTTTTCTAATTCGAAAACATATTTATTATATGGATTTTAATAAAACCAGTTATAGGCCAACTATGAAATCACTTTAGCTACTGAACAGTAGCTAGGGCAGCTCCCCAGTGTGCATCACCGTACTGTGAAGAGTAGCATTTGTTTTCAAATAACTGAACTCTAGTTGGGCTATTAACATAACTAACATAGCCTAAATTGATCAACCCCTGTCGTTCATCACACCAGGGTATAACATGATCTAACAACGGATATCACAAGGTTAGGCTCCCTCGCCCTCTGTATATCTAGTCACTGCACTTAATACACCCACTTATGAAAAAAAATGCATATCCTAAAAACAATTAGCATATGAGGAATGCGCTGATAAGGCAGGTAGGCTATACCATCAAGGCTACAGTAGGCATATGTCACCAATACATAAGTTTTATTTATTTATTTAGTTTTTTGGAGCAACAATTGGCCTACATAGCCTATGGCTGTAATGTGTTGCTTTGCGGTTCGCTCAACATGCGCATTTGCGCCATAGACCCAGAACCCCTTATGTCCTACGAGACCCAGGGTCTGTCTGTCGGTCTATTTTTAAACAGGTATTTTTTCACTTCAGACTTTCCATTCCAATGACAGTGGCACTATAACAGAACGAGGGTCTGAAATCTCATCTTGGGAAGAAGAATATTTTTAGCTCTGGAACGGGAATCGGAGAGCTCGCGTCTCCACTAGGTGCGAGGTGGTGGTACAGCGAGGAGACAAGGCTTCACACTCTTCTGTTTAAAATAGCATCACACAATTCAAAACAATTCACCGGATTTAACCTACTGAGCAATGGGACATCAGCAACCCAATATGCTGCCAATTAACTTCTGCGTCAGCAAAAACGGGACACATTGGAACGTGAACGCATGCGGCGATCACACATTTATTTTACCGTGACACTTTCAAAATCAACTTTTAAACTTTTTGCTAACGTTGAATTTCCATTGAGGAACATTAAGAAAGTCTACAACATTATCATTACAAACAAGAAAGCACTCGGACCTAAATTCTTAATAGTGAAAAGGTTATAAACCTGGTGGAATTTATGCTTTAGGCTATACTTTTAAAGAGTCAATTAAATCAGTCGCTGCAGATTTGTGTGGGCTTTTCAACTAGCCGCCAAATAAGCAGCCATTATCGGCTCTTTGTATATTTAGAGGTTTAAAAACACTTCATATAATTAATAAGTCATAAGTAGATGGCATATTGCGATTTTCGTTCCAAATTCTTCAAAACACAAAAATATACCAACATTGGCAGTTATAAACGTAAAAATAAATTTTGAAAATCAAATACACAAACTAAACACCAAATGGTTTGGCACTTCTGTAGCTACAACTTGTCGCTGTAGGCTAGCTTAAATACTGTACGCAGAACAGTAGACTCCTCTAAAAGTTATAGCAAGTCCCATAGCCTACCAATGATTTCGTAAAGTTGACTAAGATGAAAAATTGAATTATTTAGGAGGGAAATTTTGTATATTATGAAATGACCTTACCGCGGTATTGAGACCGACGTGTTGGCAATGCTCTCCAGAGTTGAGTGGGAACGGTTGCATTGATAACGTGACAAGGCGGCTCTCATCAACGCATTGCGCTCTCGCGCCTTCCCGTCCCTCCCGCGTCATGAGATTCCAGGGAATGGGGTATCGGGTATGTGCAAATATACTACAATTTGCACTCTGTCGGTGCACGAGGCTCTCGGGGGTCTCTTCCTCGTCCATTACCCTAAACTCCACCCTCACTGGACGATTTCAGACCCAACCCACACATTTCCAGCATTATTTTATTATGATGGGGTGAATGATAATAATAAAACCTGTTAGTCTTCATAATTCTTGTTAGGTGTATGTGCATATTGCATAATTGTAAACGAAACAAGTTTTGAAGTTACCTTAAAATTCTGTAGCCTACTGATCACTGATGGGCATTTAACAGCCTACAGTGCATCCGGAAAGTATTCACAGCGCTTCACTTTTTCCACATTTTGTTGTTACAGCCTTATTCCAAAATTGATTAAATTCATTTTTTCCCTCAAAATTCTACACACAACACCCTATAATGACAATGTGAAAAAAGTTTTTGGTGAGACTAGATTCAGCTGTAAATTACACTGGTACAGTATGGAACACATGGCTGGCTAAATGGCTGTAAGTTATCAAGGGTCTGAGCTGTCAAACGAGCCCCAAACCATCACTCTGTTGCCAGATATGGAGTAGATGTGGATGGATCACTTTAAGGGTTGTTTCTCCTGACTTTTTTCCCCATAGAGTTCTAAAAAACACGTCCTATGACCTTACTCATTCTTAATTTCCTGAACAGTTGAGTCTGAGTTAAGAAGGCTGCGCGTGATCACAATTAAAACCAGAAGACACACTAAAGGCCAAGAGTTCAGGCTTAGAAAGACTTGCTTTATTAACCCCCGGAGAAATATGATACATTTCTATAGAGCCAACACTTCCGTCAGCGTTTCTCCGTCTGTTTTTACAAACAAGGCAATAGAGCCACTGGATATGCTGCAAATGAAATTAAATTTTGTTAAAACTATTTTACCAAAACATTACAGGGAATAAAACATCATTATGCTCAGTGGCCTGCCAAATATATCGAGCAGATACAGACACATTCCAGTCAAATTTAAATGCAGTGTACTGAACATTTTCATATAATGCCAAGTTTACAAATTGTCTCCAGGTATACAAACTGGAGATGCTCAACTTGCAAGTAATTTACTAAAGAAGTGAAAACTAGTGAACTGGGTTGAGTACAAGGAATTAATTAAAACACTCCTCTTTCTCTAAATCAACACTCAAAGGGGATGCACAATATAACAATGTGTGTGCTCAGAGAAAGAAAAAAGTTTATCTAAGTTTCAATTAAGGTCAAGTCAGCAAAGGTATACACAAAACAACAATTAATGTAAACTGAATATAATGGATACTCTTCATAAGGTCATCTCAACAAAGCTGTTATATATCCATACGAAATATAACACTGTCTGCTATTTAATTTCTTAGTTTAATTTTGCCTTTTCAGATAACTACCATCTGAACAAGAGAGACGTTGTACTCTTTATAATAGAATAAAAATGAATATCAGCAATAACAAAAAGTTGTTCATCAAGAACATGGTTTTATCTCACCACTCGTCTTCATCAAATTAACCATACAGATTGGTTTTAAAAGTTGCACTTGATATCAACAGTGCTCCTCATATTGGTTTTCCAGGCAGACATATTTAGAAAGGCTTATTGCATATGTCACAGTATGTTAATGGAAACCTTGGATCTAATACGGCACAACATAACACATGTAATCCAGCTGCTTATCCTGAGTCTTCTGAGGAATACAATCTTAAGGAGCATATATCTGTGTCTGTGTGTACGACAGGAAGAACTTTTAACTGGTCTGAAGTAAATAGAAAGTAGCAACGGCCAGAAGAGCGCCACACACTGGCACCATGATGTACTTTTTATACTTCTGCCAGGCGCCGTTTTCAGTCTCCACCTCTGCGTTCCTCCGGGCCTTCTTACGACGTCCCTTCTGCCTCTTCTCGAAGGCCTCCAGCTCCGCCTGCACCGCAAACACACACACAAAATGGCTTCCGTCTCGTGGGCTGTGTCTGAATCAACGGCCTTCCACACAATTGAGTATACTAGTTCAGTACACTGAATGAGAAAGTTAAGTAGGCGAAATGTTGTCTAAATGCAGTGTACTTAAAATCCCTGAATGATATACGTATTTCCATGTTTTCGCAGATAATGGTTTGGAGGTTATTTTTTCACTATGCAGTAAGTACACTGTATGCTAGCACATATACACAGGGCACAGTACATAGGGCTGATTCGGACACAGCCTTGGTCTCTTCTCTCTGCCTGCTCTTCCTCCTCCCTCCTCCTCCTCCTCCTCCTCCTCCCTCACAGTGTGGAATGCTGTTAATTTCATTTGATAAAACACAGTGAAGTGTTTGTGAAAGGAACTCTAAGGGGAGCTGCTAAATTAGAAGGCAGGGGTGAAACGTCACACCGCTGACGTAGACGTTTATACAATCCCACCAAGCCTTCAAAATTCAGGAAGGCGCTTGGACTTTTTCCACTTTTATTTAAGATGTAGCCTATTTCAAAGAACCGAAAAGCAATGGAAAGATCCCAGTAGGTTAGAAAAAATGTATTCTTAAAGTATACTTTCATTTTCCTTTTCAGACAGTAGTGATTATTGTGCTTTTGAAAAATCAAATGGCGGTTTTGACAGTTGGGGACGATTTTTACGGTGGTCAGGATTCTGGTCGTGACATCATAGCTTTAGCCTCTAACCAGCTGGATGGCAACTTTAGCAGTTTTGTGTGTCAGATGAATGAGCAGAGGAGCGGTTAGTCAGGGGAATCGTTTCAGAAATGCCAGCGGCTCCCTGTTGCGCTGTTTCTTCCGCAGGCAGGCGAGGGAAGGAAAATGGCATATTCTTTCATCGATCCCCACTGAGAATTCCCTGTGAGCGCGCGCGAGTCACCAACAGCAACAACAGCTACCAATGTAACGCATTTCATCAAAGAGCTGCCTAGAGGCAGACAGCAATAGGCCTACATCTCTCATGTGTAATAAAACAGTACTACATTTGACAGTAGTTATAATAGAATGGGACCTTGGGATGCGATACTATCGAGGCTGTACTGGCTGGTATGGACTTAACTTACTGGGATCGGCCTGATGCGAATACGACGGGCCAATATGACGACGCCACGCGAGAGGCGTCAACCAGAGAGGTGATGCACTTGATGTGCCATTTATGATGTAAATTAAGTGGAAATGTCATAAAGTAGCATAAGCATAGTCATCTGAACCGCATGTATAATTTATTTTGAAGTTATCATATTACCATTAATCATCTCTCGCCAAACTCACAAGCTATTCACAGACTCAAAATATCGGTGGACTTAAGTTGAAATATTTTTTTAATACAAATATGTGCTCATCTGCTTCTTTTATGAAAGATTTGTGCTATAATGAAAAGCAGGGCAGTATAATAAGTTATGCTGCTCAATACCTGATATATTTTCTTCTTGCTAAAGTAGAGATGCTGAAATTATATATTTATATACATGACGTAATCGATTGTAGACCACCTCAGTTCTCTGTCTTTTAAAGGTGAAGCCAGAAATCTTGGAGTCATTTCAGATACTACATTAACAGCCACATCAACAATGAGACAAGAACAGCTTTCTACCACCTTAAAAACATTTTAAAAATAAGAGCATTTTTATCAAAATCGGATTCAGAAAAAGTAGTACATGCCTTCATTACTAGTAGATTAGACTACTGTAATGGTCTTTTTACCGGCCTTCCTAAAAAAGCCAAGCGACGACTGCAGCTGATTGAAAATGCTGCTGCAAGAGTTCTCACAAGTACCAAAAAGACGGACCACATATCTCCAGTTGTTCGATCTTTACATTGGCTCCCCACTGACATGAGAATTGATTTCAAAATTCTACTTCTGGTATATAAATCTCTCAGTAGCATTGCACCACAGTACCTAAGAAACCTGCTTGTCAGCTACGAACCAGCTATAAGTCTCAGGCCCTCAGGCAGCAGCTTCTTATCCATTCCTAAAACAAATTTGAAAGCTGGAGAAGCAGCTTTCTGCTTTTATACACCAAGCAAGTGGAATGCCCTGCCTGAGGGCCTGAGAAATGCCCCGACATTAAATTATTTTAAAGAGTAACTACACCCACTGTCACAGCCTGTCTCCGCCTACGACACAATTTTGAAAAATACTTTGTGAGGTGAGCGAGGGAGAGGGGCGGGGGCGGAGAAGCTGTGTCCATCGTCATTTGCATAAATTAATGTACAATGTACAAATGATTTCGTATAACTCGGATCAAACTGTCAAACTAGACATTGCACATCAAATATGAATCAAGATTCAGCAACTGCATGGCCTATTTCTCACCTCAAATATTTTCAGAAACATATTTTAGTGGACTATTTAGGTGGAATAAGAGAATTGAACAGGATGCCATGTGGGTCCGGTTTAAAAACGTGGAGGCGAAACGAAAGTAACGCAGTGGGTCTAACCGATCAGATGCCGGCTGTTTCCGTTGTGGGCGACAACAATTATCCATATGACGTAGAGGTACCTCCAAAGAGGTACTCTGACATCACGATTGGGGCGGGGGCAGTGTGGGGAGCAGAAAGGAAATTTCAAACATTAGGGGCAGCACCAGTTCCTTCCTACCAGTTTCGTATGATATATAATATTATTTCAGAATTGTCGAAATAACAGAATGCATGAATAAGTTTCATTATAAGGTAGGCATACAAACACATTTACAGCGAAAAAAAAAGTGATCTAGAGTGTAGTTACCCTTTAAGACTAGGCTGAAAACATTTCTCTTTCAATAGCCTATTAGTTTATGTTCTCCTTGCTGTCTGTAAGTCCACGTGTTAGTGAGATATATAGTCGGAAATACACGTGCTTTCAATTCTCTACTTATTTTAATTATCTACTTATTTTATCTATTCTTTGTTTTTATCCTTTTGATAGTCTGAGATATATGTGCCCTCAATTTTTTATTATTTTATGTATTTACCTATTTTATCTATTCTTTGTTTTTACCCTTTTGCTATGTAAAGCACATTGTGATGAAATGTGCTATACAAATAAAGTTTGACTTGACTTCTTATATTTGTTTCATTCGGTGATAAAGACGGTTGACAGTTGGTTTTCATTCAAATATACTGACAGTGTTGCCATGACGAATCTGAAACTCCAAAGGCAAAATCTCCCCATTTTATCTAAATATAATCTACAAACAGTTATGGCTCTGAGTACTACAGGTCGTGCATAGCGCAGGCTATGCACACTTACAAACAAGATGGCAGCGCTAGCGTCAACTACATTCCCATTAGAATTTTCTTTCCATCGCTGGTATCAACTGGACACAGTAGTACGTTAAGTCTCCTCCCAAAGTTTGTTCTTTATAACAATGTCAGAGGATATCAATGTACAAGAAACTCACCTGCTGCTTCTTCCTCTCCTCCTCAAGTAAAGCCTTTTCTTCAGCTTCTTTCATCTGTTGAAAAAACACCAAATTTAACAATCGTTCTTTAAATCGTCCGTGTAGTCGTTGGAAACGTAAGATGCAGTCACACAGTATGTCTTCGTCTCATGAACTGTGGCAGAGTAAAAACCGGAAAATATTAGATGTGTTTTATTACAGGGCAAAAAATAAACCGGGCCGTGACGCTTCATTAATATCATCGCTGCTCATTTGTCTTGGAACAGCAGAGTAGTCACGCGTACAAGTTAATGACGCCAGAAAAGCTCATTATGGTTACACGTCTGAACGCACTGCTAGACTATGTACCCGCGTGCCATTGGGCAGCTTGAGGTCTTAACAGCAATCAACATCAATGACATGTACAAATGTTACTGAATATGTTCATGGACAGCTCAAATACCTCCAAAGCCTTTGTCTGCAATGCCTTGCACGTCTCATCGCACGCGACCGACGCCTGGTCTTGGCGGACCTTGGAGCATGGGTATTCCTATGGGATAAGCAGACAGAAAACTCACCATTTTATTATTTTTTATTTATTTACTTAAATCCCACCAAAATTTTGAATGTACAATTTGAGAATTATGAACAAGCGTGCTCATTTACGCCCCCTGCTGCCGGCTCGGGAGAGCGACGACAACTCGCGGTTCTCTTCAGAAACACACGGTGCCAGCCAGCTGCTTCTTTTCACACCACAGCCACAAGCCACACACGCGCAGAGCGGGGGTGGAGGAGACCCAATCATACGCGTGCAGAGAGAACAAGCCACGGGGTGCCCGGACGGCCAACAGGGGTCGCTCAAGCAACGAACACTGCGATCCCCGCCGACTGAATCCGTCCCATATATCCCTGGGGCGACGCAAGGCTAACTGTGCACCGCCGCTGCAGGGTACAGGCACGGGCGGGAATCGATCCGAGACTGTGCTGCTCACAAGCCCACCGCAAACGGCACTTTTACAGAGTCACCCAGCAGCCCAAACAGATAGCTTCAGTACACATTCAGTGACCTTGGTTGTCCCTCAGTTGTGTACGAAATCCCGCAGGCCAGTGGTGAAAACAAGAGACAGCTTGTGATTCCACTGCTGTCTCAAGATCAAGTGGGCGTCTTTCATAACGGGCAACGTCAACGCAGCGTTTTACACTCAACCTCGGTCTCCTTTCGTGAGTCACTACAGGACAGCATTTCCAGTAGGGAACTGAACTGCGGGCCACTTAAAAATCACACGGTTCATCTTATTATGTCATCAACCAATTATTGAAAAAAGAAATAAAAGAAATAAAAGAAATAAAATGTGACTGTGTGGTACCTTTTTTATGCGTTTGCAGGGACATTTCAGCTTGACTCTCTGGTTGCAGGTTTCCTCACAGTCCCCTGGGTGGCATGTCTCTCTGCAGCGATGACCGCAGCCAAGCTGGAAAGCAAAAGGATAACATGCAAGCTGGAGATTTAAAACCAAGACGGCCCACACGTTTAATACAAGGCTGGACAGCATCTGTGGAGTGGACACCTGCAAAACTCCATAATACGGGTCACCAATCCCAATGTTCGATAAGCGCTAGCTTTAATGATGCCACCAATTACACAGGCTTGACTTCAGGCCTTCATTTCTTTAGTAAGTTAAAGGGTTCATTTCAAATGATTCTGACCCTGAGAACCAGTTCCACAAAGTCAGGCTCCACACATCAGGTATGCTTTAACAGCTGAAGTAAGGTAATACAGGCAACTAAACACAATAGAGAAAAGGTCTGGATAAAATCTAATGCCATGTGGTTGGAATCACACACACAAAGGTTTCTCTAAACAGCAGAGTCTGGGCAGCACAGCTCACAGCAGATCTACACAGCAGAGCCTGTGTTGCACAGCTCATAGCAGATCTAAACAGCAGAGCCTGTGCAGCACAGCTCACAGCAGATCTAAACAGCAGAGTCTGGGTCACTCAGATCAGGCACAATGGCCCATTGTACTCAGGAGAGAAAAATCACAACTTTCTCTGAAGCTGATTGCTTCTTGTAACCCTGAGGTCAAAACAACTGGAAACTAGTTTCCCATAATATTAATTTAATCTTGTTTGACATGTTCTGTGCTATACTTTCCAGAAACTATTAACAACCATTAGTCTTGATGAATTAAGTTAATGTAATGGGCCTAAATTAGTCATAATTCAGGAACAGGATTCTAACTTATAATGTCATTTAACTATTAAAAAAAACAAACGTTTGCAAATAAATGAATAAAATGTTGAAGTGGCGGGGGTGATGATACTGGCTTGACTTTGATCTCAATCTTCTGTGTAAATGACAAATGATGAGAATTCCTCTGAACCACAAGAAGCTGTTCGCAAAACCGCAAACTCAAGCTGTGTGTAGCGGAAGACTGGGAGAACAGAGCTTATCCTTCACGGCAGCGATGAAGAACGAACAAATAAACCCCCACCAGGCGATGCCAATGTCGAAATGCAGAGACGCGCTGTCGTCAGCTGAACCGTAGCTAAGAATGCCAGCGCATTGGTTACCGCATACACATGTGACTGCTTTTGATCTCCCTTACCCTAAACTCCGCCCTCACTGGACGATTTCAGACCCAACCCACACATTTCCAGCATTATTTTATTATGAATGGGGGGAACAAAATAATTATAATAAAACTAAAAATTAAGTCTTCAGAAATCTCGTTAAGTTTATGTGCATGTTACATAAGTTAACTAAGTGAAACGAGAAAAAAAACAAAAAAACATATACAATCCCTTTCGAAGGAGCCGTTTTGGGGACTGGAGGCTGTGTGTGTGGGCACAACACAACACAACACTGCTTCCTCCTTTTATTTTACTGTGAATGTGTACCCGTTCGCTGCGTCACAGTCAGTCTGTAATGCGTTCTCAAAGCTGAGCAGAGCAGGAAGCATCCCTGGAGGAGTGTAGCGAGGCCCGACGTTCGCAGCCCTCCGCGTGGGGCATGCTGTGCGTTTGCGTTTCCGGGGTGATAAAATATACAGGGAACGGCGGGCCGGCCTCCAGCCGACGTCCGTGATGAACATGGCGTGGGTTGGCGTTCTGGCGTGGCGGTTCAGACTCCTCATCTTTGATAGGGTTCAGACTTCACCCTGCACCCCATCGTGCTACTACTCAAAAAAGAAAAAATCTCCATACAGGGTTCCCACTCAAATCACACTCATTGTACCTCAACCCATCAATAATGTTTAGGTTTACATTAATGATATTTAAGGATTTAAACATTTGTTTTTGAAGCAACAGTCAGGGTTACTCTGAGCAATGGGGTACTTTTTTTCAGGTGGGCCTATATTCTGACATGTTATTTTGAAATATTTAGCGTCTTCAAAGGCAGACACTTCACTCGAGTGACTGACAAATTTTGGTAGATGAATTAAGGATCAAACCAGTGAACAGTCAAATTAGTTGGCACCATCAGCACACAGACATTGCAAGACTTGGTAGTATGTGAAAGCCAGTCATTTGCGAAAAGATGGCATTGTACTGTATTTCGTTCACTGTAAAGGCATTTATTTATTATAATTTGGGCAAATTCACCCAAATCCTGTCCTTTTCAAGGACAGCGGAAAACCTTCCATAAATATTCCAAGACAATAATACTGTCCTTACAAATTCAGGACAGTGTGAACAGTGTCTATCGAAGGAAGCAACATAAAGGGTTTGATGGGAAAATGGCTCTACCTTAGTTTTCTTTACAGAGATGGGAGGGACACTGAAATTGGCCCCCATGGAAGGGGGTGGGGTCTGGGGGGGGGTGAGAAATATGTGCTGACCGGGGTCTCGAAATGCGCATCGTAAATAGACCAGCGCAAACGGGCTCATGGAGAGGGCTTTATGGTACTTGAATTCGTATTTACCTTTTAGGGTCGTTTTAACGCACTTGTTCCTAGTTTGAAAATGCACTATGTACGTCGCTGTGGATAAGAGCGTCTGCCAAATGACTATAATGTAATATAATGAGAGGCGGGACCTCCCACCCGAACAAACCTGTTTGGGACACTGGTTCCTACAGGAGCCCAGGAGTCTTTTAGCCTCTTCATCCGCCGTGGTCACCTTCCTAAAAGCAGAGAGGACAAACGAGGACACAGTCAAGCACGAGGCGCTTCATCTTTTATTCAAAGGCCAACTGTTGATAACTGCCACTTCATCACACAAACAGCGTTTAAGCACGTCCAAAACGCCCGCGCACGCGTCCCAACACAAACACCTTCGGCTATCGACGTGCTAACGCCGCCCGCTGTTAAAAATATGAGTTGTGAAAAGGAGACCGTTCTCCTGGGAGGCATGTACAGTGTACACACACAAACACAAACACACACACACACACACACACACACACACACACACACACACACCACGCATCCCTTAAAAAAAACTAGCAAAAGGCGCGGTAAGTGTGACTGTGGCATTGGGCTGTGTCAGGGCGGTCAAACTCACAGGCACTCGATGAACAGGGTGGTGATTTTGCAGTGGCATTTGAGCCGAACCATCTGGGTGCAGGGCGGGCACCCCGTGGAGTGGCAGGGCAGGGAGCACGAATGGGGGCATCCCGAGGGGCGGGGCCGCCCGCAGGACTCCTCGCACCCCTGGCACTCCATCCCCGCCTGCGGAGGAGGAGAAAGGAGAAAAGAGAGAGGCGATGACTGAAGGAAGATTGCCTAAACCAGGGGTGGGCAATTCCGGTGCCGGAGGGCCGTTGTGTGAGCAGGGTTTTTTCAGCTTTATAGGACAGCACAGTGTAGAGAGAGGAAGAATGGGGAGCCAGAGAGAGGAAGAATGGGGAGCCAGAGAGAGGGAGAATGGGGAGCCAGAGAGAGGAAGAATGGGGAGCCAGAGAGAGGAAGAATGGGGAGCCAGAGAGAGGGAGAGACATGCGATAAAGGTCGCTCGGTCGGATTCGACCGCCGACGTCGCGGCTCGCAATGAGCGTGTGGAAAGTGCTCTACAGGCTACGCCACCCAGAAACACCAATATACTGTATGCGGGTGTTTGATTCCACCAATTACTCTGGCTAAATGAGCTAATTGGCTGAATACACTAACACTGGTTCACTCATAGATTAGATTACAGCAAAATGTTTTGTATAGGGACACAAAAACAGTCTCCGGCTGCCATTCACGCGCTTATCGTGAAATGCAGCCAAAATGTCACGTGGCGTAAAAGTTAGGGCCGATAAGGGCTAAGGCCGGAAGTTGTCATGGAAACCAGAAAAAGATACGGCCCCCTTTGCCCACCTTTGGCCTAACCGTTAACCCAAGGTATACAGAGCGGCCCCGGAGGGGCAAACGCTAACTTGTGCACTTCACATTCCCCGGGCGTCGCGGGGGTAACAGAAGGCCCCGCTGCTCCCAGAATGGACGGGAACAAACAACACCAACAACAACAACAACCTCGGAGTTAAAAAGGTGCTAAACAATCTCATCTTGTCTTTATAATTCTTGGGTTCTGTTAGTTCTGACTGATGCGCCGTCAAGCAATCCTCTCCCTGGTCCGGGAAAGGGTTTCACTCTTGAAAATACTGTAGAGCGTTTTAGCCTCTCAGGCGTCCCTATCTATCTCGTATTACGACCTGAAACCCAGCCAGTTTAAGAAAGCTTTCGACAGTGCCCGGAACACTCATCGCCGGCGTTCTGCCCGACTGGAATGTCGCACAACGCCACCGCGACGGACCAAAACGAGCGACCGGAGCATTCCGTTCTGTTCAGGGGAGGGGCTTCCCGATGATCGCGAGGCGGATGCGTGCGATTCCACGCAACCCGACGTCCCGAATCTGCTCCTTACATTAACGAGCCTCCCAAGATGAGCGTTGGCTTATCCAATCGCGGCCGAGACGCGCGGCATCACGCCACCGGGCCTGCCTCTAACCGGGTCTGTGGAGCGAGCTGTAATTGTAGATGGTGTGGGGGCACGGCCAGGCGCCCTGCTTGGCCCGGATAATCTCCTACCCTCCTTGTACACCACCTCATAGGAATATTGAATATTCTACTGACAGTCAGACACACAGTGTCTTTTTCCGCTCCATGGGTGGGACACACCAAAATAGCTCCTGAGGTAGCAACCACCAAACCGATATCGGTCAAAACTGAAATTTGTGTTTATTTTCTCTTTGACTGATTTGGTGACTGGGGTGTTGGAGAAAATCATTTGTATTCTCTTCAACGTTAACTTGGAGACAAGACAACATTCCAAGATTCTATATGCGTGCGTGTGCGTGAATTCCCCTGTCATTGCGTTACCTGTCTTGCATAACTAAACTGGGAACCATCACCGTAACTGAAGACTGTCCTTTTTAGCACAACACCGGAGATGTCTCAACCCCAACAGGTCCTCTGACAGACGGTCACATGTCATAATCAGAAAACGTCCCTGTAAATATTCCCACCCACTTAAGAAGGCCCGGACACAGGACAGCCCGGATAACGCAGGGTAACAGATAAGGGAGGGCCAGGGGGCTGTTAACACGGTTTTTTCCCTCCTGACACTTTCGAAATTGGGAAGGTGAGGCCTGTGTTGGGTCTAAAGCTATTTGAGCGGAGTTGGTTACTTAGCAACCTCATGCTTGCGTCAGGGAGACGACCCCGTTCCCCCATCTCTGCAGACGCAGGGCAAAGGTGCCGAGCCACAGACCGCACAGTCCGCCGTTACCGCCAACGCTGACAATTTCAGCATGGCCCCAGAGATCAATCAATGGCAAGTCTGCAAAGGCTTACGCTTTCTGGAATTAAACTGTGCCGCACCCATTCAAAATACATGACTTTTCAGAACCAATAAAACAGTCCCAAACGTGACCTAAACAGAACAGGAACTGGGAACAAGGTATGAAAGTAAACAAAATAAACAGGCCTAAATAAACGAAATAAAAGCGCTGTTGTAGGCTTTTTGTTTGTTTTTGCGTGTGGCCCTGCAGAAAGTTCTAGAATCTCCCCATTAAAAACAGATGGCTCAAAAAGGCACGTTGTCTTCACGTGCCCTGAGTTAGAAGTGGCTTCTATACTTCGACAAACCTTCCCTTGTGAGGGAGGTCCAGACAGTGTTGTGCTGTTGTTACTCCAGTACAGCGCACGCAGTGCAGCGGGAATACCTGTTGCTTGTCGTCGGTAGAGTCCAGCGGCGTGACGCGGTGGCACGCTCGGCTGCACGTGTGGTTCCCGCAGGCCAGCATGCGACCGCATGTCCTGCCGCAGGAGAAAGGGCCGCAGGAGTGACACGGTACAGGACTCACCTGAAACACAAAAACAACCGTGAGCGCGACGTACACAGCTGCAGACCGTTACGGGAGGTTTGTGACTGAAGCACACGCACACACACACGCATGAGGACGACCGCTGGAGCATGGCGTGCACACCTGCAGACCGTTACGGGAGGTTTGTGACTGAAGCACACGCACACACACACGCACACGCATGAGGACGACCGCTGGAGCATGGCGTGCACACCTGTAGATCGTTATGGGAGGTTTGTGAAACCGCCAGCACAAAGGCAGAACAGCTGCGCTCATATAAACAGAGAGAGATGAATTCTCATTGGGTGACAGGCGGCTGACATTGGCTGAAATGTGTGTGATGTCCATGGTATGGACTACCAGTAGTTTATTTTATTTATTTATTTATTTTACACAAATTACCTGTGTAAAACTTTCAATTTGACGTGGACAAAACTAACAAAGTTATTTTATAAAAATCATCATGTACTATATACCTGCATGTATTATCCAGCATTAAGGCAAAGCAAATGGAGACAACATCAAAGTTATCTCACAGGACAAACACACAGCATCACGCTCGATTCCACAGATGGCACAAACTCAAATCCACCAGGGGAAATTACAAAACACAAACACAGAAACAAACACACACACGCACAAGCACACACACACAACTTTGCCTGGATTGCTTTGTGTAATTACTCCTTATGCCAGTGGGTCACACAGACTGTGTAACTGGGCTGAGTCAGAGGAAGATACGCCTCTCAAATCCATCACAGATTGAGACAACTACACAGCCAGCTGTGAAAAGCCTCCCAGTGCACTGAAGCCAGGTGGCCCTGAATGGACAAATTCTCCCCCAACGCTACATGCCAGCAACCTGCCTTTTACCAAAGATCCAATCAGATAGCAGAATGATGCAGGCTGTACAACTACTAGCCTAGACCTAGTAAAGTCACCCTAGACCTAGTAAAGTCACTATAGACCTTGTAAAGTCACTATAGACCTTGTAAAGTAACCCTAGACCTAGTAAAGTCACTATAGACCGTGTAAAGTCACTATAGACCTTGTAAAGTCACTATAGACCTTGTAAAGTCACCATAGACCTAGTAAAGTCAATATAGACAAAGAGGGTAAGCGGAGCAAGAGGTCCCACTTCGGGTCTGGAACGTCCGCAAAGTCACTATAGACCTAGTAAAGTCAATATAGACAAAGAGGGTAAGCGGAGCAAGAGGTCCCACTTCGGGTCTGGAACGTCCGCAAAGTCACTATAGACCTAGTAAAGTCACCATAGACCTAGTAAAGTCACCATAGACCTAGTAAAGTCAACCTAGACCTAGTAAAGTCACCATAGACGCAGTAAAGTCACCATAGACCTAGTAAAGTCACCATAGACCCAGTAAAGTCAACCTAGACTTAGTAAATTCTACTAAAAAACCTCCTGAAGCAAAGCTGCAAGGGGAAAAAAAACAGATTTTTAAATAAAAACATGAAAAGATGGCTCTAGGTTGAATTCTTCTTCCGCCATTTTCCTTCTCAACTATTCCCAGCGCATCTGCTGTTAGTAGGGTAAAGTACAGTACAAACAATCTTTGGAAAACCTCTCCCCGTGCAGATTCAATAAGCACATGGAAAGGACAGCAGGGACTGGATCATTTGGCTCTGCAGAGAATGGGAATCTGTCCCAAGTGACTGCTTACTGACTAGATGCACAAAGGCCTTTAAGAGCCACGACTCCATTTTAATTCATTTTCCATGACGGACAGCAGCTTTTAGTGAAATTTGAAGGTGTATATATATATTTTTTTTTTTTGTTTAGCATTTAACAACAGGCTGCAGGTGCATTAGACTTTCTCCCCATGGTGCTGCATACAAGCCTATCAAGTGTTGCCTTTGGCAAAAAGTGCATGCGAGAGATTAAAAAGTATCAGTCAGCCACTTGATACCCGTCCCATAAAAGGGCTTGTAGCAGCTTCTCTACGCCTGATTAATTAAGTCTTCGGTGAAGCAAAACAAAGCCTCCCTTGTACTTTATTAACTTTTAAAATGTTTAAATCTCAGTCTGGCCCCGCCCAGATACCAAAACTAGGACACTGCTGTGGGAACGTTTCTAGTTAAGACACGTTAAGTGCGCACACATGCTGAAGAAGGGTTGTCATGCCCAGAAGAAAACACCACTTCTAATTCAATCCTTCAGGTCCACGTGATAAAAGACCACTTCAATGTTCTGGGAAGTGGTCATGCTGATCCCGTTTGCTTTGTTGTCTTGGATACCAAGATGGGTTTGATGGAGTCAAATGGATAATTCTGATATCCATAAAAGTGTAAAAATGAGCAAAAAATGAGCATTAGGCGGAAGAAGCCAATCTCAGCCTTATGAGGATAGAAACACTTCATATCACTATAATACGTCAATGTCACTGCATGCTAGCACACAACTACAAATTCTCAACTGCAGACCATTACGTATAGCTAGCCACACAGCATAACAAATTTGTTTACATTCCATGTCAATCTATTGTTACTTGTTAGTACAATCAATCTGTGCTAAACGCATTTAATCATTATGTAATGCACAGGAACACACAGTTAGAACACAGTTAGTTCCGCTTGCAGGACATGTGATCAGCTCGATGTTGATTTGCTCTGTACTGAGCATGTGTGGAATAGCATTACAGCGCCAAAGGACCAAACTACCTCCAAAGTCCCTCCAAAAAAGCAAACAGACTATTTCACCATTTTCTCCTGCTCTTACTTTTACAAAGTATCCCATATGCTTAAAATTAAAATTCAGGCCAGAACTGCAAAACATGACAAAATGTAAAACACTTCTTGCTGCCAAACTCGGTTCCCTGGAGGTGACATTTCTGACTCACCAAGGCGATCATGGCAAAAAAACAAAAAACTAAACAAAACAGTTACGCCGACCTCTGCTTGTGGATGAAAGGCAGACGGTGACCTTTCTTTTATCGGACGCATATGTAACAGACATGGCTCCCTATCTCTCACGCTCCATTGTAAGCGCTATCTGCTGCAGCTGGTGGAAACAATGAGGGGGACAGCTCGGGGTCCGCCGTCCGCGCTTTCCGAGCCAGCGACATCGGGATCATATCTACACTTTCTCCTCTGACTTCTCTCATCACCGCACACTTCTACGCCACTTTAGCTTGGACATTTATCCATCGTTGACCGAGGCTACGCACTCGCACTGCCGGCCTTTGCAAAGATAGCGATTCACGTTTTCATCGCAAAGGTTCAACTTGATGAGACTATTCTGCCAACTAGCCTTGCACAATGCAAGTTACATCCAAAAAAATCATATGATTAGATTGTGTTGCCAGGTAAAACAAGAATGAAAATGACCTTCGAAGCATAATTGTTACTACAATTGAGGAGCATCTCAACAGCAATGCAGCAACATCTTAAAAAGCTCAGTACAGAAATAAAAATAAAATAAAAACTGATGTTAAATGTGGACATTTATGCTCTGCCAATTTTACTTATAAATACTCGGTGACGAAAAAGAGAACCACACAGTTTATTTAATTATCTTTAAACAGTCTGGCAGGTCTGACTACTTTTACAGCTTAAGCCAACGAGAGAGAGAAAGAGATAGACATTCCAAAAGGGCAAGACAAAACCCTTCTGTTTATGCACATGCTACATCGTGCTAACGCTACACCACACAGCCACACATTACAGCGCCCGGTTATGATTATATCTGTTTATGCGCATGCTACATCGTGCTAACGCTACACCACACAGCCACACATTACAGCGCCCGGTTATGATTATATTTGTTTATGCGCATGCTACATCGTGCTAACGCTACACCACACAGCCACACATTACAGCGCCCCGTTATGATTATATCTGTTTATGCGCATGCTACATCGTGCTAACGCTACACCACACAGCCACACATTACAGCGCCCGGTTATGATTATATCTGTTTATGCGCATGCTACATCGTGCTAACGCTACACCACACAGTCACACATTACAGCGCCCGGTTATGATTATATCTGAAGAATGATTGCTGATTTTCTTTTGTAGATATTTACATTTTTCTTTGTAGCAATCTACATAAAGAAACTAAAAACTTGCATGAATGAATGTAAAAAAAAAAAAAAAAAGAAAGAAAAGAATGATCAACGATCATAAAAATAACAACCGATTCTCGAACGTTACGGCTAAATCTGACGGAGCAAATGTTTGACATTTTTACAGAAATCTTTGCATCCTTTCAGGCGTCAGTGACTTGCCTCAAAGCTGTATCTACAGTTATATTTACATTAAAAGCGCAGTGTAGCCCGAGTACGGACGAGGTCTGAATGAGGCCCCTGTTTCAGGCCCCAGGTGGTGGCCTCTGGTAGGGTTTGTTTTGACAGTGTGGACTGGACGGACCGTGCAAACACACGTGAGGCCGGGGGGGACTCACCTCGTGTTTCCCAAGGCAGGCCCTGTGGAGAGAAAACACAAAAGCTGTTTTAGCTCACGGAGGGGGCCATTTCTGCACGACCCGAACAAAGAACACACACACACACACACACACACACACAAAACGGCATGAGACATGTGGTGCTGCCGACCCGGCCCTCCAACGCCGGGGATCGCCTCAAAGTTTACACTGGAGTTTACTTTTTTAGTTTTCCTCAGAGATCCAACAATACTAAGGAAAGCGTTGATGCGTGAGCTAGTTTTCTCTTAGACAGGGGTGAGAAAAACCAAGGACAGCATCTGAGCAGGTTGCTTTCCAAGGATGGTTAAATAAAAAAAATGGCTGCCAACTAAAATATCAAATGATAAGAAGAACAGTAGAAGGGATAAGCGTGGTTAACTCAATATCAAATGATAAGAAGAACAGTAGAAGGGATGAGCATGGTTAACTCAATATCAAATGATAAGAAGACCAGTAGAAGGGATGAGCGTGGTTAACTAGAAGAACAGTAGAAGGGATAAGCATGGTTAACTAGAAGAACAGTAGAAGGGATGAGCGTGGTTAACTAGAAGAACAGTAGAAGGGATAAGCATGGTTAACTAGAAGAACAGTAGAAGGGATGAGCGTGGTTAACTAGTGGTTAACAGTGGCTTCTCATTATTCTCATGGTTAACTAGAAGAACAGTAGAAGGGATGAGCGTGGTTAACTAGAAGAACAGTAGAAGGGATGAGCATGGTTAACTAGAAGAACAGTAGAAGGGATGAGCGTGGTTAACTAGAAGAACAGTAGAAGGGATGAGCGTGGTTAACTAGAAGAACAGTAGAAGGGATGAGCGTGGTTAACTAGAAGAACAGTAGAAGGGATGAGCGTGGTTAACTAGAAGAACAGTAGAAGGGATGAGCGTGGTTAACTAGAAGAACAGTAGAAGCGATGAGCGTGGTTAACTAGAAGAACAGTAGAAGGGATGAGCGTGGTTAACTTGCATTGGTGCTTTGGATCGGGAAGAGCAGCTTCCAAATGAAAAATAGTCTTTGGCCTTCCATCCTGCTCAACCCAATTACAAAGAACACGCATGCATCTAAAAAAAAAAAGCTAATCTGAGCCAATCATATAATAGTAGGCAAGTTTCTTGCCAAATTAAATCGTCCAAGCAAAGAATGTTGTAAACGGTGCCTAAAGAAAATATATTGTGGACACAATTTTAACATCCACAAGACGCTTTGAAAAGGTCATTAAAACATAGCAATACATACTACAGCTCACAATGTGGGCGTAATTGTCAGATGTCCTGGCAATGTCATAATATAAACAGCTAATGAAAATAGCGGTGTACTTTTTATATACAAAGCTGAAAAGCTCTTTATTTGGTTATTTGTGACTTCAAAGCGAGACGTGGGATGCCTTTGTTTATTGATTTGTCTTTCCCCCCCTTCTGCAAAAATGGTACTTTTTCCACCCAATCAGAGTCGTACTGGTCATAACCGAGCCTGGGCTCCATCTGCTCCATGAGGTCCTGACAGAAATGTCACCTGGCACCCGCCAGTGACTTTTTAAGGCTGTGCTTATCACATGAGAATAATGAGAAGCCACTGCAATCTCGCCTTTCGTGTTGAAAAATACCGTCATTGCGTTGCGTATCAAGGCAGAGTCAAAAGCGTTGTACTAAAGCCTCAGTTTGAGGAAGGCAGGGGCGGCAGGACAGTAGACTGCCTTTTTCTAAAATGTCTCCTGAATTTTCACGCAGTGCTTGGCACGCTTTGGGTCAGGAGGAACGAATAGTACCCGTCTACCTGAACTGGGAAGCGAGACGACAAAACTATTTTTTACTGTATACAGTACATGTTCCATTGACATATACAGCTGTAAAATTAAACACTTGCACCTGCAGCCCAGTAGTGGCAGGGTGCATGCAGTGTTAGCATATGGTAAACACATTTTAATTCCATATTTGAACATTAACGTGTTCATTACTACAGGTTGTGGGCCTAGACAGCTTGGGAACTGCTAACTGCTAATGCAAAGGTTGCCCTGTGAGTGGGGATACAGTGTAGTATAATGGTTAAGGAACTGGACTTGTAACCGAAAGGTTGCAGGTTCGATTCCCAGGTAGGACACTGCCGTTGTACCCTTGAGCAAGGTACTTAACCTGAATTGCTTCAGTATATATCCAGCTGTATAAATGGATAAATGTAATAAGTGTAATAAAAATGTGTAAGTCGCTCTAGATAAGAGCGTCTGCTAAATGCCTATAATGTAATGTAATGTAATGGATACGGATTAGATACTTACGTTGGTATGGGCACCTGGCAGGGGGGGCAGGGAAGGGCTTTGCAGACGAAGGCCGGCGCTGATGGCTGCTCCCATGGGCCTGCGAGCTGGGCCTAAGACACAGCCAAACCCAGCTTACTGTCTACTGAGCTGGGCCTAAGACACAGCCAAACCCAGCTTACTGTCCACTGAGCTGGGCCTAAGACACAGCCAAACCCAGCTTACTGTCTACTGAGCTGGGCCTAAGACACAGCCAAACCCAGCTTACTGTCTACTGAGCTGGGCCTAAGACACAGCCAAACCCAGCTTACTGTCTACTGAGCTGGGCCTAAGACACAGCCAAACCCAGCTTACTGTCTACTGAGCTGGGCCTAAGACACAGCTAATACCATCTTACTGTCCACTGAGCTGGGCCTAAGACACAGCCAAACCCAGCTTACTGTCTACTGAGCTGGGCCTAAGACACAGCCAAACCCAGCTTACTGTCTACTGAGCTGGGCCTAAGACACAGCTAATACCATCTTACTGTCCACTGAGCTGGGCCTAAGACACAGCCAAACCCAGCTTACTGTCCACTGAGCTGGGCCTAAGACACAGCTAATACCATCTTACTGTCCACTGAGCTGGGCCTAAGACACAGCCAAACCCAGCTTACTGTCTACTGAGCTGGGCCTAAGACACAGCTAATACCATCTTACTGTCCACTGAGCTGGGCCTAAAACACAGCCAACCCCATCTTACTGTCCACTGAGCTGGGCCTAAGACACAGCTAACCTGACTTCACTCTCCTCTAAGCTGGGCCTAAAACACAGCTAACCCCAGATCCATTAAGCTGGGTCTAAAACACAGCAAACCTGACCTCACTCTCCACTAAGCTGGGCCTAAAACACAGCGAGTGACCCCGCTGCTCTCTTACCCTGTCGGCCGTCTTCACCATGACCTCGTCGTGGCAGGGGGCGGGGCAGGTGTGCCCGCACGCGCCCAGTGCACGCTGGCAGGGCTGCCGACAGGGCGGGCAGACCCCCGGGTGGCACCGGTGCATCTCCCGGCCAGGGTGGTGACACGTGGGCGGCTTCCTGTCCGGAAAGAGAAAGCAGAGGGCCCCACGCCAGCCTCAGGACACGGCAGAGATGGCACGCAAACCCTCAGAACCCGCGCACGCCCCGAGCCTGCCAACGCCTGGCGCACGCTCGTAATAAACGATAAACCTTTAAGGTCCCGCGATAAATCAGACTGTCGTACGGGACGCTTTAAGGGCAGAAGTTGTCCCGTCACTGTTTATCCCGGGGAGCTGCCCTTGAGACGCGCGTCGGCCCACAATGCCTCTAATTATCCTGCGGATTCTGCTGTCGAGGGCGCAGCGACCTTCAGGAACGGATTTCTCCTCTTCTTCATTAAGTAAGCGGGCACCACTGGAGCGATTCCTTGGAAATCAATGCAGAGTGGATTTCTTTCTCATTACCTTGTCATGCTCAAAATTGTATTATTCTCCGAAATCCGAAACTGCAGTTAGGGGACTGTAGCATTCGTAGAATTTGAATTCTACGCACACAGTCCATTTTTTAAATGCTACAGTCGTGGACTTAGATCCCGGGGGGACATGCAACCCCCCACCCCCCAACAATTCGGGAAAACAACAAATTCCTCCCCGAATGTTATGTTGTATTGGGTGGTACTGTTCATGTTCCCCCAAAAAAAAATCCTAAAGAAAACTTCCTGTTTGCGGTGCCCCCTCAAAGATGAACCGAGATGTACATCCTTGGCTATAGTAGTCCATCACAATATGTCATTAACATAAAGGCAGCTGCCTGGCCCTTGCACACAGGGCTGGGGCGGATGTGAGCACACGGGGCTGGGGCGGATGTGAGCACACGGGGCTGGGGCGGACGTGAGCACACGGGGCTGGGGCGGACGTGAGCACACGGGGCTGGGGCGGACGTGAGCACACGGGGCTGGGGCGGACGTGAGCACGCGGGGCTGGGGCGGACGTGAGCACGCGGGGCTGGGGCGGATGTGAGCACGCGGGGCTGGGGCGGATGTGAGCACGCGGGGCCGGGGCGGATGTGAGCACACGGGGCTGGGGCGGATGTGAGCACACGGGGCCGGGGCGGATGTGAGCACGCGGGGCCGGGGCGGATGTGAGCACACGGGGCTGGGTGGATGTGAGCACACGGGGCTGGGGCGGATGTGAGCACGCGGGGCTGGGGCGGATGTGAGCACGCGGGGCTGGGGCGGATGTGAGCACGCGGGGCTGGGGCGGATGTGAGCACGCGGGGCTGGGGCGGATGTGAGCACACGGGGCTGGGGCGGACGTGAGCACACGGGGCTGGGGCGGACGTGAGCACACGGGGCCGGGGCGGACGTGAGCACACGGGGCCGGGGCAGATGTGAGCACGCGGGGCTGGGGGCGGATGTGAGCACGCGGGGCTGGGGCGGATGTGAGCACGCGGGGCTGGGGCGGATGTGAGCACGCGGGGCTGGGGCGGATGTGAGCACGCGGGGCTGGGGCGGATGTGAGCACACATGCCTGGGGCGGACGTGAGCACACGGGGCTGGGGCGGACGTGAGCACACGGGGCCGGGGCGGATGTGAGCACACGGGGCTGGGTGGATGTGAGCACACGGGGCCGGGCGGATGTGAGCACTCACTTGCAGAGCTCCTTGCAGCGAGGGGGCTTGGTGCTCCTCTCTCTCCCACAGGGCACCCTCTGGCCCGTGGCCCCACACTGGCACTTCACCTCAACCGTCTCCGGGCAAGGGTAGCAGCTGCCTGTCAAATCAAACCATCAATCAACCCGTCAATCAAAGCTCATACACCATACGCTCAACCATGAGTGGCCACAATCAAACACAATACCGATCAACGGAGTTAGCCGTCGGGTCCCCTATCACATCATTAGAAATAATCCTTTCAATTCAGTGTTCAATTCATTATCATTAATGTTTTTATTTAATTCTTTTAAGATTTCAGTTAAATATTCATCACAAAGTCACCACACATTCAGTTAAATGTTCACCACACCCTACAATTAATAAACCTTTAAATATTACCCGAGTAACCATCAAATTCAGAGAAACACAATGTGGAATATTGTAACCAAGGAAACATCAATATTAAATAAAGTATTAATGCACGTGACATTTTGTCTCGCTGTGAACAAAACATTTTTCCCCCCAACAATCTGCCCTTTAACACATCGACAGACCTGACGTAAAACAAAGAATGAGGAAGACCCATGGTCTACCAACCTGACAATTAACAATCTTTTCATTTGGCTACACAAGCCATCTAGTTCAGGGAAGCAGCTAAAGGTCAATAAATTTAATATCACATGAAATATGAATGAGCCCAATTCTATTCATACTTTTCACTTTATCTGCAAACTGAATATTCATTGAGACTCTGGGAAGCAATCCATTATTTACAGTTTTGTCTGAGCGGCAACAGCAAACCAAAACAGTGCAGATTTGAATCCGGGTTGTCTAGGCCAGGGGTTCCCAAACCCGGTCCTGGGGTCCCCCCTGTGTATGCTGGTTTTCGTTGCAACCACAGTTGCAATCCCAGAATTTTAACAAGCTGTTAATTTTTCTTAATTAGGTGCTTTTCATGTTTAGAGGAATTATTCACCCTCTTAAGACACATTATCTCAGAAATAGCTATGCATGCCATGTAGAATAAACACCCCATGTTCACATTGTGCTTATTGTGCTATATTATTTAAAAGAGATAAGAAAATTACTTAACAGATCCATTTAAAGACTGATTTGAATGAATAGGCTCCTAATTGGTGAAAGTGTGAACACATGGCCACTAAAACTAACCATTGTAGATAATGAAGAATTTAAACACAAACGATAACGAGCCAAACCTGCATTGTGTTAATAAGCTTAAAGAAGAAATTATGGGTTAAACACATGTTCAACAACCTAATTAGGAGCCTATTGATTCTCTTTAATTTGATCAGTTAAAACACATAATTTTGTAACCTCTTATTGTTGCAATATAGCACAATAAGTACAACGTGAACATGGGGTGTTTATTCTACATGGCATGCATAGCTATTTCTGAGATAATGTGTCTTAAGAGGGTGAATAATTCCTCTAAACATAAAAAGCACATAATTAAGAAAAATTAACAGCTTGTTAAAATTCTGGGATTGCAACTGTGGTTGCAACGAAAAGCAGCATACACAGGGGGGGCCCCAGGACCGGTTTGGAACCCCTGGTCTAGACGGGTATTTATGCCTCACCCCTGGACCTTTTCAAACTAAGAATCTAGAGCAGGGATCCTCAATCTTATCCAGTAAGAGCCGGTCTGGGTTCAGGCTTTCACTCCAACCAACCAGTAACACACCTGATTCTACTGATCAAGGTTAGTGGTTGATTAGTAGAATCAGGTGTGTAACTGCGCCCACACCGGCCCTTACTGGATAAGATTGAGGATCCCTGCACTAGAATAATCTCATAAGCAAAATGTGTGCTGCCTATCCTGAAATATTAGGGCACTTTTTATATTTTAATAGAGGGGAATCTATGTCTCCATGTTTACCATCATGAGAATGGAAAACTAGCTTCACTTCTGTCCTAAAGCCCTTTGGCCCCAACCCCATGCAATCCGCCATTAATTGTTATGAATTAGCGAACGTTGCCAACTGGCCCTCTTTGGCGGGACGTGATACTTCCGCTAGGTTTCATCTGGACCGGCGGAGGAGGACAGAGGTCGAGGTCCCGAAGCGTCGCAGCAGAAGCTCCGCAAGGCGCGGCCGTCTCTTAGCCTATCGGCTTCCACCGTTTTCTGGGCGTTCGTTCAGAACAAAACAGCAGGCTTGGGTCTGCCTGCGGTGGGCTGGCCCAGTGCATTACAGCAGGGTCAACGTGTTAAAGAAATTATAATAAATCAGTGTTTCCCCCGAGGTTAGACAACATGCAGCCGCCATCTTACCCTGGTGACAAACAGAAGGGCACTTGTGGTTCCTGCAGCCCAGGGTTCGACCGCAGTACTGGTCACATGGCGGGCAGTTTCCAGGACAGCACTGCAAAAAAACACAAGAGTTTGAAGGAAGTGGCCAATGAGACTGCTAAAACTCACATGCACCTACACTGGTCTGAGTTAAAGTGACACTGCACTAGTTCTGTCAGAGTTCTTGGTGGTTTAAAAGTGAAGAAGCAGGGCATTAAATTATCTTTTTCACCCACTGGCCAGAGAGGCCTGTTGATTCTAAAAATCTCCAACCATTTTCAACATTTTAGTCAAATCTTAGCAGCCACAATCAAAATTTTACCAGCATTAGGCTACTGGCAGGTGTTAATTTCACACTCTGAAGGAGGCAGGGTATTGCACCACAGTTGTGAGGACCCCGACTGCTGCGACTACTGCTGCACATACGACCTGAGAGCCACAAGGCCGTCTCCGTAACCACCGTGCTACACTGCCTCCCGTTCTGGTGCTTTAAGGCCGCTCCATATGCCCACCTTTCTCTTGCACTGATGTCGTTGGCAGCCACGGGTCTTGGGGCACTTGGACTCACAGAGGTACTCCTTGTGACACGGCATGTGTCTGGTGTACCTCCCACAGCGACACTGCTTCTCTACCTCCTGCACAGTAGTAAAAACAGACACATTAACGTACGTGACCGACTATCACAACATGGACGACAACAAAAATGCATTTAGACTGCATCTTTTCAGGGTGAAAGGTGCAATGTAGCAACAACGTCATTTAACAGCATCATTACAATTTTTTTGGATGTGTATAAATTTAAAGCATCATACAACAGGAAGAGGATACTAAATAATGCAGCCTGGGTAACCCACAAATGCAAACCTTTATGAACAACTCAAGAGAAAACTGTCCACAATGTTCCAAATGTAAGTGTTTGACAGCTGTGTACATAGAGACAATATTCACAGGGTTGGTTTTCGATGATTCAAGAAGCTACCAGTCATTCTTGTCTGGATAATTCAATAAGGAGGGCACAGTTATAAGCACTGTACTGTATGGTTTCAGTGCCTTTCAAACATTACTTCCACATAGTACCTGCTTAATTCAGTGAAGAGAGAGGCCAAATTGGCACTCACTTTGTTTACCAGTTTATTGCAATTTACCTATTTGAGAACAAACATTCCCGTAATTAAATATACAGTCTAGCACCTTGATGGGGGCAATAATTTGATAGCAGCTTAGCCTCTCTAGCTTGAGTGGTTTTATTACCATATTAAATGCAGTCAAATTGGCTAAAAGCATCTACCAAATGACTAAATTATAAATTGCAAGTCTTAAAAAAAAAGAGGCTGGAGTAAAGAGAGGGAACTCAGGAGTATTGCACCATCTAGTGGTTTGAGATTAAAGAGCACTGTATAACGGCTTAGAAGCAGAAATGGAGATGAGTTCCATTTGTGAGGAGAAATGATTGGAGGATATCTCTATCTAAATCTCTATTCTCCAATTTGGGTGAACGATTGACCAGAAATTAACCGGAAGGTCAATGTATAACCATAAGAGCACCTGATAAATGAATAGAACATTCTTCACTAACAGTGTTTCCCCAACCCTGTTCCTGGAGATCTACCGTCCTGTAGGTTTTCATTTCAACCCTAATTTGGCACACCTGATTGTACTTATTGTACTTAATTAGCAGCTCAATCAGATCTCTAGCTGTTGAATGAGGTGTGCTTTGTTAGGGTTGGAGTGAAAACCTACAGGATGGTACATCTCCAGGAACAGGGTTGGGGAACACTGCTGGGTGATGTTGTTTAGGTTTTAACCAGCTGTTCCCTGCGCAGGTGAGGCAGGTGGGTGCGGTCTCACCTGTCGGCAGGTCTCACACGGGCCTCTGTGGCAGCGCATGGCACAGGTGTGCAGGCCGCAGTCCAGGTCCCTGTCGCAGGTATCTCCGCATGTAGGCACTTCCTCCGTGCAGGGCAGGGAACATTCTAGATGCACCAGGCCTTAAGTTTACACGATTGAAAAGATGCAGCTTCTCCCCATCTGTGACTTCCTGCTCTCAGCAAATATTCTCATCGTTTAAACAGCATACTATCCTGACAGGACTTAATCCAGTCAAGACTGTTATAATTATGAGAGTTTTAATTACGACACAAGAAGGTAACAGGTAATAGTCTTACATGGCACATTTTGTCTCATGGGACAAACGTTTAAAATATTGCCATTAAGTCTTTAAAAAAGACCATCACTTAAAAGGAAGACGGTTTAAACTTAATCAATAGGCTACATTTAGCCTGAGAGTTTAATGACAACATGCCTGCATTGTGAGCGTCGTGGAAGTAGCGAAATGGTAAAATAAAACTATTTTTATTAGGAGAGGGGGAAGAAATACCCAGAATGCTTAGAACTCACTGCATTTTCCACATGGGCACGCCCTGTTTCCTGAGCGAGGACACTCTCCGCACCGCCCAGAGTGACATACGTGTTCACACGTGTGGTTCCCACATGGCAGAGGTCTCCCGCACGCCTGGAGAGGGTACAAAAGGTCAACCAAGTGAACTTCTCCTCAAAATTTTTTTAAATGAAAACAAATTTAAGCCTGTGAGGTACATAACTGGCCTATGATATCCAACCCCAAACCAGCTATTTCCCTCCCTATGAAAATCCGATGACACGGAATACAGCAGCCTATCATCAGATAGTAAATTAAATCCTGACAACAATTTGTCTCTGTTAGAAACAAGAAAACATCAGATGACTGTCTCTGGAGCACTTGACTAGCACATGCTGATGGGAGAACCACTGTAACTCTGGCTTCTCGTGTCAAAAGTATCAAAACTGCGGTCAATCAAAGTGGAAAAACCCACTGCAAGATTCCTCAGCTCAGTCCATTAAAAACAATGAAAACAGACCAAAAATTAAAACACAAATGAACCCCTTTTGGTATAACATAACAGCTGTATGTTGATAGGCTAAGAATGCTTTTCTTAAACCCAAATTGGCCAATCAAAGGTCACCTTTAGGGTCCAGATCATGCCGCGTGATCGGGGACCTGAATGTACACCAAGGCAGAACCAGGCGTGTGAGACACGTATAGAGACACGTATAGAGAGACACGTATACAGTCTGTGTATGCTTTCCTGCCCTTTGTTTCAGGTAATTATTTAGTTTGTTAATTTAACCATTCCTCCAGGTCTCTTGACAGTGAGACTGTCGGCTGTATAGTGAGAAAAATGGAAATTGTCAAAGTGCTAACAGCTATGCAACATGCTGGAGATGTGTAAAGGATGGAGGGGTGGGGGGGGGCTGTCACCTGCTCGCAGTGCCAGACAGGACTGGCACACAGTCTCTCGGATACCTGTCTGCCACAAACGCAACGCTGCATACTGATCCTGGGACACGGCTCACAGTTACCTGAGGGAGGGAGGGAGGGAGGGAGGGAGAGAGAGGTGGGGGGGGGGGAGGGAGAGGGAGAGAGAGAGGGGGGGGGAGGGAGAGGGAGAAAGTAATCACAGTAATGTACAGTAAATGCCAAGTGTTAATGGAACTTATCTCAGTCTTAACAGACGTCCAGTGAGTTAACACTCACAGTGCTGCATCTAATGAGTGTAATAGGAGAGTTCGGTGCTCTGTCACATGTAACAGACGAGTTCCGTATTCTGACACGTGTACCAGGAGAGTTCAGTGCTTACTGATACACGTAAAGGAGTTCCGTGCCCTCTCACACGTGTAACAGGAGAGTTCCGTGCTTACTGACACACGTGTAACAGGTGTTCACTATCCTGAAACATGTAATAGTTGACGTCAGTACTCTGACATGTAACAGGCAAGTTTGGTTCTCTGACACGTGTACCAGGAGAGTTCCAGTGCTCTGTCTGACATGTTACAGGCGAGTTTAGTATTCGTGAGGCAGAGTTTGTGTAGCAGAGTTCAGTTGCGTTCAGTACTGTGGTACATGTAACAGGTGAGTTTGTGTAGCCGAGTTCAGTTGCGTTCAGTACTCTGGTACATGTTACAGGCGAGTTTAGTATACGTGAGGCAGAGTTTGTGTAGCAGAGTTCAGTTGCGTTCAGTACTCTGGTACATGTAACAGGCGAGTTTGTGTAGCAGAGTTCAGTTGCGTTCAGTACTCTGGTACATGTAACAGGCGAGTTTGTGTAGCAGAGTTCAGTTGCGTTCAGTACTCTGGTACATGTAACAGGCGAGTTTGTGTAGCAGAGTTCAGTTGCGTTCAGTACTCTGGTACATGTAACAGGCGGGTTTGTGTAGCAGAGTTCAGTTGCGTTCAGTACTCTGGTACATGTAACAGGCGAGTTTGTGTAGCAGAGTTCAGTTGCGTTCAGTACTCTGGTACATGTAACAGGCGAGTTTGTGTAGCAGAGTTCAGTTGCGTTCAGTACTCTGGTACATGTAACAGGTGAGTTTGGGGCTCTGGCACACGTTTGCATGTTACCTGCATGGCAGGAGTTTTCGCAGGGGTGCTGCCCACAGGGCAGGACTCTGCCACAGCGCTGCTGGCAGGACCAGGCCTTGGAACTGCACCGGCGTGGCACGGGCATGGCCTTTTTACACAGACATGTCACAGACACCATCTTAGGGCAGGGCGGGCAAGGGCCTAACACACAGGGGAGAGAGAGAGAGGGAGAGGGAGAGGGAGAAGGAGAGGGAGAGGGAAATACACTTAATACAGGTACCCGTCCAACCGAGAACACTCAACCATACACCGGTCCCATATCTGCACTCAAGAGCTGATCGGTCATAAGTCACTGCGTGAGCAGGGGACCGCAAATAAACATTTAAAGGCATACTAAACTTTGTTTGAACATTATGTTGTATAGCAACCTGGCACCAATATTAAGTCATAATATTCACGCTCACCTTCATGAGTTGCTCCAGTGGTCAGAAATTGACCAACGAAAAATTATGTTTTTTGTCTCATTCACTTCCATTACATGGCGAAAAAGCATTAACCAAAATAGCATTACTGAATGCGAGGTGAAAGCTATAAGCAATGCTGCCCTGCATATGAAAATATGTGTAGCACATAGCTTGAGGTAAAACCCAGATATTTTAATATGCACTTATAATACCACCAGAACATGATCTGAGTCTCTCCCCCCCCCCCCGCACTCCCAGGCATTATTGGTTACCTGGGTGACACAGGAGCAGACACCTGTGCCCACAGGCTGGTATGTACGCTCTGTCGCACACCTGTCCACAGGAGTGAGGCAGCAACCAGGGATCCAAGGGCGGGTCCTCCACCTTCCCACAGTAGCAGTAGTACCTGTTGGGCGTCTGCTGGGGCTTGTACTCATAGCGGCACTTAGGGCTGGACACGGAGACTAGAATCAAGACTTAACCATCCCATTATGTTGACATTTCATGACTGCTTTTACGTTTGGGGTCAAATTGACCCCAACAGTTTAAACCGACACAAAATTATTGTAATATAAAAATGTTGACACTGTGTCACCTTCTTAATGTCTCCCAATTGACTAGCCTGTTATCCCTAAATGCTAAAACTCTGCAATAACCTTCTAATTTTAGAGCCGGACGAAAGTGAACGTTTGTGAAATTTAAAACCTGTATGGGGAAAAAAATCTCCCAAAAGAAATCGGAGATAATAAAAATTTTTAAAAGTTGTATATTTTCCTGTTTAATACAGCTACAGAGCATGGGGTTAGAAATGACCACATTCAACACTCTGTATACAAAGTTGGTACAGGACTTTTGAAAATAGCATTATGTTTATTGCATGTTTACTATATAATCCCAACAAATTACAAAAAGTCATACAAAATGAAAATGAAGATTAACTGGTTTTTAAAAGGTTTCAAACACTGAATGGGGTTAGATTGACTCAAAACATAACAGGGGTGTTAAACAACGTTGTTCTTAGAATTGTACGCCATTTCCAGAGCTGCAAGGAGATGAGGCGTCTCACCATGGCCAGGGATGCTCTTTCGTCCCGAAATCCTCATCCGTCGCCGAGGAAACAAGGAAAACGCTGTCCTTGGCCCACTTCTGAATGCACGGGATGTGGAATATACAGTAGCATCCTGAGCAGCTCCACACCTACGAGGATCAAGACATCACACGATTATTAAGAAAAAAGCAACAGCAGAATGCCCCCGGTGTGTAAAATTAAATGCATTAGACGTGGTGAACATCTGGGGGTTCTGGGTCATTAATGCCGGGATTATTAATTTTCCCCAGAAGGAAAACAGCAGAGAACATTCAGAGCAAGGTCTGCTACTGCTACTGATACTACTCACAGGTAAAATGTACCTATGGACCCTACACATGCTCAGGATAAGAGATATGCAGCGTAATGTACTCTGCGGTAAAAAGGTGCTACATCAGACAGACGTGGCCTTACCGCCTGAGTCCTCTTCACTGAAGCGATGCAGATGAGGCAGGTAATGGCACCAGACTGGAAGGCATCGTTCAGGTACTGCCTGGTGCGCTCCAAGTCTGTTGCATCTCCACCTGAGAATGAAAAACAAGGAGACGGGCGCCAGTCAGACACAGATTTCATCAAAGCTTTATTTTTTTCCAGAAAGGCTCTCTTCACTCTCAAATACATCCTTCCACCGTCAGGTTGAAGGAAATATATCTTACTGTCAGACACAAAATGGCTTGCAGCTGGCCTGCGTTTGCTGTGAATTGACCAAGTTGAGAAACACAATCCAAAAGACCAAAGCTTATTTCTTATTGCAACATGGCTGGGGGTTACAGTTGAGCCCATGTTCATAAAATATTTGTCCATTGAAAATAGTGTGGGAAATTTTAAGAGCGGGTGATTTCCAGTGAAGCTTAGAAATCAGGCTTTGAATGATTCATAAGCCATTTTTAACACGCGGACACACCCTTATTTACTGTAGATATTTACTTATTTACTGGGGGACATTTTATTTTTGCCAGCATACAGCATGAAATTGTCAGGATTCTGCCGGCATCGCTTACATTTCACAGGATCTGTAATCTACCAAAACCCAAGCATTACATGTGACATTTAGGGCCTGAATTGCTAAGGCCTTTAGCGTAAACCCTTTCAGCACACGCAAAACCAATGATATGACCAATGATTGAGTGTTGAAAGGTTTTGCACATGCTAAAGGTCTTAGTAAATCAGGCCCTTAAGCACAGCTGACTGAAAGTAACTTCACACTTTGTCAATAACACCTCTAGCACTAAAGCACCAGAAACACAAGCCCAACTGCACCTGTCTGATGAGTGTAGGTGGTGAACGTGGAGGCTACGATCTTCACGTGCTTTCCATTTTGTTCTTCATCCCCCTCTTCATCGTCCTCATCCGAGGAAGAGAACTGACACTCTGCAAACCTCTGGGCCGCCACCTGATTGGTCATCCGGATCTCCTCAAACTTGGACCGATTGGACAGCTCTGTCGGATAAACAAGATTAGCACATGAGAATCCCAGGCATCAACTCGTTCTTCAGACTTTTATGAAACTTGCCAGACTGGGGGGATTTACCCCCTAAATGTAGGGGATTTAAAAAAATTCACAGGGGAAGCTTTGGAGTAAAAATGTATAGGGGTCAACTACAGATGTGGGGAATTTAAAAGGAGGTATGTGGGCAAATTGTATGGGAGTCAATTGAAGACGGGTTTTTCAGAATTATTTTTTTTTTGTTTTTGGGGGGGAGGGGGGGGGGGGCAATTCAGTCATCTGGCAACATTGGAAAAGAACCAAAAATGAGAATACTTGACCTTTCCTTGGCAGGAGTTCTGGTGCACTTGGTGGGGTGACTGGGGTCACTCCTCTGCCCCTCTTTGACCAGGGGCCGCTGTCCAATCTGGCAGAGTGCTGAGCACCCCCCACTCTCTGGACCCGGTTGGCATCAGTGTCTGGCTGGACTTGGCCCCTACCCCGAACCCTGCCCCTCCCTTTGCCTTGCTGACGCCAGGCAGGCTCCATGGGTGTGGCCTGAAAATATAAGAGAAAAACACAAACACAATAATAGCGTTTATAAGAAGAGGTGCGTGTTCCCCCTTCAAAAGTCTCGCTAATACACTATGCGGAGTATAACTGTTCACTCACGTACGCCTGCAACCCAATAACGTTAATTTACCACTTGAGGATTGTCTTTCCCTAGCTTTGAAAAATAATTGTAGTTGCTATCGGTTGATTATTTAGCAATAAATTCATTTCTAGTGCAAAGCTAACTACTATGTCAGGTAAAATTATACTTAAATGTATAAATAAAAACACTTTGCACAAATTACCTTGGGATTATTTTGGGATCAATACCTATTACCCCCTTTGTTTTAGCCCGAGCAATATGCCCTTTGCTCTTCTAGGACACGTCTTCCTCGCCAATCCCGAACTGGCAAGTTAGCAGGCTAACGTTAACTGCTTAACCATACAAGTTATGGTAGCTAGCTATGTTAGCTAACGTCAATATATGTCAGCGTTGCACTGCCTCAGAACCTATTTTTATACAGTCTGCTCAGAACACGCACTCAATCATAGCTAACGTTAGGCAAATAAATATTAATAATCTGAGGTCAATTTGTAGCCAAATATTAGATAACCAGCAATGGCAACGAGTTTGCTAGCTAAACATTACTGCTTCAAATAAAACGAGCTCGCTAACGTTAATTTAAAACATGATGTTTAACATCATCGAGCACGACTAACGGCGCTAGTCTCGATACTTTGTTCAGCTAACGTTAGCTAGCAAACATAAATTACTTTAATCTAGCTAGCTAGCTCGGCAGCAGACCGGTTGTAATTTACAGTAAATTAGCTAGCACCAGCATTACAGAAGCACTGTCAATTGACAGCGAGATAACGATATAGAAGCCAGTAAGCTAAGTAAGTAGCCAAGCTAGCAATGTAGAAAGCAAACACAAACTTGCCTGCCAACTAACATTTGGAATAGCTAGCTAACAACGTTAGCTAGGTTATTAATACAAGCTTGTCTGCAAGCAAAGCAGATTTGATATGACGGCCAGTGTCACAATTAAATGAATACAATATCATATGTCGTGACTTTTGTAAATTGTCACTTCGTCCTGGAGAATGGTGTCATTCAATACTACGGCACGTTATTTTCAAATTACCTACCTACCAGACTTCACTATACACTCATCTGGGGAACCTTCTTTTGACATGCGCAGACTTCAAATTGAGGAAGAGGAAT
The DNA here is from genome assembly GCA_029718625.1 of Synaphobranchus kaupii. Classification (NCBI taxonomy): domain Eukaryota; kingdom Metazoa; phylum Chordata; class Actinopteri; order Anguilliformes; family Synaphobranchidae; genus Synaphobranchus; species Synaphobranchus kaupii. The sequence continues at coordinate 136,109,298 of CM056376.1, read as the reverse complement.
CCTGGGATTAGAAGTCCTTACAGCAAGTCCTCTATTGAGAAATTACATACTGAAAACTACGAGTCCCGATGTACATAGGTCCACCTGCAACGTGTCAGACTCAGGAAGGTTTCTGCTCTGGAGAACGCTTCAAATGTATTACGTAGCTAGGATGGAGTCGTCCACGCAAAAGGAAATTACTCAGTCCAAGAACTATACAGATCAATGATCTGCGTGAGCGTGCTGGAACCTTCACAACAGACATTTTCCCAGACAATTTTGCATAAATTTCGAAAGGTTGAAATCAATTGATATGATGTCACACAAATTTGAACATTTACTTACTTTGAACTTTTTTCAGAATGTGTCTGCATGTTGGCATGTTTTGGGTGAATTAATAATGACTAAGGACAATTTGTCTGTTATTTGTCACATGAAGTTAGATTTATCGACTGTAAAGTATTGGTGAGGACTAGATTATGGTTAGTGATGTCTTAATATATAAAACCTTTGGCTTTTTTAAAGATTTGAAAAGGTGCTGTACTTCACTGTATTTCACAAGGTTTTTTTAATTAGATATAGCTTAATAAATAGACATGTAAAGAATGGATGTGTGAAAAAGCTGCAAAGATAATTTTTTTAGATTATTTATTTTTTGAAATAGAAACGGAAAGGTCAAAGTGCGCTTTTTAACTGCTCTGTAAGCAATTGCCAGCTTTAACACCAACAATTAATTTTAAAAAAATGTGCATTTGCTGCAATGAAAGCTTGTATTTGTACAGTATTACATATACATTCATAATTAATGATTCATTTAATTCATTTGGTAAATTTTAGCAGTAAGTGGTGCTGTATGTGGCAAAAAAAAACATGATACACCTATATAAACTCTATGATGAAAACACAACGGCATGGTGAGGAAAATGGTTGACTGAAATAAGAAACATAGTACATTTAAGTGAATGTTATGAGAAATATAAAGATGTGTTTTAAACACCCTTTGTTTAAAAACAAGTGGTCAGGGCAAAGTTAGGGTAGTGTACGGTTTGCATCCATATGCTTATGAATGATTTAAAATAAATACATCATTTCATTAAAACAATATTTTGTTTCTCCACTGGCTGTGACACTCAAGGTCCATAGGCAGATACCAAATAGCATGTTTGGTAAATACCAACCTATCGCTGCCTTCATTCACACTCTTATCCTGTTATTTTGGACAGCTTTTGTTCGTTCGAAGAATGAACTGTCCATAGTAGGCATCCTTCATCTTTTTCAGTGGTCCTCTTAAAATAAACCTTTTACTCTGCAGTTACAGTAATTGTTTTTTTTTTACACACTGATGTAATGAATACATTTTACATTCTCACATTAAGAGCAGCACAAGAAAAAGTTCTCAAGATATTCAGTTATCCATATGGATACTACTTCTTTTCTTCCTTCTTTGCCTCTCCCTCTTTCTCATCTCCCTTTTCTCCCTCCTTTTCCTCTTCCTGTTTTGTCTCTGTTTCCTTATCTCCCTCCGCAGTTCGAGCCACTCCTTCCAGGGTCACCAACTCAGAAAAGATCATGCCCTCGGCGTTTCTGATCTTCTTCTCCAGCTTGCTGACGCGCTGCTTGAGTTTCATCTGCAGGGCGTTATGCTCCGCCAACAGTCGCGCAAACCTGGTCTGCAGGAGATCCAGGGTGCCGGTCATCTTGATCACCTTCTCTTCCATCTCCTTGGGGTCAGGGCCCTGGGCGGCCAGTTCGAGGTCCAGCAGTCCGTCCTTCATCAGGATCTGCCTTCCCTTCTCCTCCAGCATGGCCTTGGCATCGGGGTACTCCGTCAGCGCCTCCATCAGGTCGTCTTTGGAGAGGCAGAAGAGGTCGGAGTAACCGATGCTCCGGATGTTGGCCGTTCTGCGGTTGCCGGCCTTGCTGCCTTTGATGTTCAGAATGCTGATCTCGCCGAAGTAGCTTCCGTCGCTGAGGACCACGAACTGCTTGATGCCATCGTCCGCTACCACCGCCAGCTTGCCTTCCTTGATGATGTACATTTCTCTCCCAATGTCGCCCTTCTTGCAGATGTAGTCCCCGGGGCTGAAGACCTGCGGGCGCAACTTGAGCACCAGCTCCACCAGCAGGCCCGCCTCGCAGTCGGCGAAGATCCGCACCTTCTTCAGCGTGTCCAGGTGGACGTTGATGGCGATCTCGGCCCGTAGCTTGTCAGGGAGGTATTTGAGCACCTCCCTCTCGTCCAAAGCCTTCTTGTTGGTCCACAGGTAGTCAAACCACTTGATGACTCTCTTCTCGAGGTCCTTGGTGACCTTTCGGAAGGTCATGTACTGCTTGATGGCGTCAATCCTGGCCTGGAAGTCAGCCCTGGCCGCATTCATATTGGAAATCATGGAGCCGACGTTACCGACAATGGTAGCGAATATCAACACGCCCATCAAGAAATCGACGACCACAAATAAATACTCTGAGTTCTGCACGGGTGGTGGGGTTTCGCCAATGGTGGTGAGGGTCAGGGTGGACCAGTACATGCTGTATACATACTTCCTGATCAGGCGCCCAAACTCTGGGTGAGAAACGTTGGGGTAAACAAAGGTGTCTGCTCCAAACCCAATGGCCTTAGAGAAGGAGAAATAGAAACAAGCATTCCAGTGGATGATGATCACGATGTACATGACGAGGTTGGAGATACGGAAGACGTTGGGGAAGTTGGTCCTTGTCTCTGTCCTCTGGAAGAACTCAAACATGCGGTTCACTCGAAACAGCTTGTTCATACGGATTTCTGGGTAGCTGAGTCCATAGTAGAAGTACAAAAAATCAGTTGGTATCATAGAAACCAGATCTAGTTTGTATTGTAGGCTTTCTGTGTATCGGTCTCGTAGCTTTTGCTCATCTTTGACTAACAAGCCTTGCTCCAGATATCCTAAATGTAGGACAGGAAAAATAGCAATGTTGATGTTAATTCAGAGTATACATCATACATTACAGCTACTACTATAATAATAATAATAATAATAATAATAATAATAATAATAATAAATGTATGCCAATTTCCAGTAAATTTGTCTAGATTTGTCTGAACATTGGAAGTATATTTACCCCCCACAAAGACTGCTATGCTGTCAGTACAGGCAACCCAATGCAGTCATATCAGAAGGCACTTTGTTATACTGTGTGCAGGCCTCAGATCCTGCCAATGAACTCACCTGTTCTGGTCCTGACCACCATGTCAACCAGATATGTTAAATCTGATGCACAGTCTACGATGAACCACAAGATCAAGTAGTCCCCTTGTAACTCATCAAAACATGCTCTGCATGAACACATAAATGCAGTGTTAGTGTTTACACACACACACACACACACACACACACACACACACACACACACACACACACACACACACACAGTTAATAGAATGCCTAGAAACTGCTCTGTGAGGCATTTATACTTTGAAGAGCTCACACGTTGTGTCAGATGCACTTTGTACATTGTAAGGGGAACACAACGGTTTCCATTTGCTGTCATACTTAATTACTAATTATCTCAAGTGCCAAATAGGATTCAAAAACAAAAATCAGAAGCTGGGATGTGAATTATAGGAAAGGCGGCCATGACAGGCTATATATGATGTTTCAGTGTTTTTCTTTTTTTCACATTACCTAGCAACGATGAAGGTCCAGTTATACAGTACAGGCATGGTGATGATAAAAAGCCAGTTGTAGTACATGTTACCCGCTGGGTCAATCACAAAGATTTCCTTGGGCCTGCCAAGTATTCATGTACAAATAAATTAATTAGTACAGTAAACTTATTTATTGATGCATTTTCAAAGCAAAACAAGACCCACATAGTGTAATTCTCAGTGTCTATTTAATTTAACTGTAATAGAGTTTATATAAAGCTTAAAAGAGAACAAATATACTCAATAAGAGTTGATTTAACACTGAACATTTTACTGTGCAAATACCCTCATTGAATATCTCAGTCATTAAGTTAGAATTTGTGTTTGCTGGAATTACTTTGCAGTTTAAATCTACTTTAAAAAATATTGCTGTAAAAGCTAAGGGCTGATTACTGTATGGTGCATTCATCAACATACTCTTCCTTTTTTTCTTTCTCTTTCTCTTTTTCTTTCTCCTTTTCTTTTTCCTTCTCTTTCTGTTTTTCCTTTTCTTCGTCTTCCTTCTTTTTTTTCTTTTCCTTCTTGTCTTTCTTTTCTTTTTTGCTGAAACAAGAAAGTGGGAAAATGCGTTTTACTGATATTCTGAACTAAATTTGGCCGCTAAAGGAAAGATTTTCCAAACAGTTATACTGGTCTCTTACTCTTTTTTTTCTTTCTTCTTCTTTTTCTCTTTCTTCTCATCTCTGTAAAAAGTAAGAATGAATATCCAGTTTTAAACTTGGTATCTCTCTCAGTCATTGTTCTTTATTTGTATGCAATTCTATATATTCATATTGTTTACATTGGAATTATTGGAATATACACTGCCTGGCCAAAAAAAAAGTCGCCGTTGCACCCGTCATGCATAGTGCCCACTGTACAAGCCCCTGGAGGCAGTGTTATGATCTGGGGTTGCTTCAATTGGTCAGGTCTAGGCTCAGCAATGTTATGCAGCAATAAAATGAAGTCAGCTGAGTACCAGAATGTACTGAATGACCAGGTTATCCCATCATTGGGCATATTCCAGGACGACAATGCCAAGATTCATCGTGCTCAAATTGTGAAAGAGTGGTTCAGGGAGCATGAGGAATCAGTTTCACACATGAATTGGCCACCAGAGTCCTGACCTTAACCCCATTGAAAGTCTTTGGGATGTGCTGAAGAAGACTCTACGGAGTGGTTTGACTCTCCCGTCATCAATACAAGATCTCGGCCAAAAATGTATGCAACTCTGGACGGAAATAAATGTTGTGATGTTGCATAAGGTTGTCGAAACAATGCCACGACGAATGCGCGCCATAATCAAAGGTAAAGGCGGTCCAACGAAATAATTGAGTGCAACTTTTTTTTTGGCCAGGCAGTGTACAATGGAATATAACAGGTGTTTGCAATAATAATGGGAAATTGGGATGTTTAGCCATAAAGTGATAGCCATGGCTAGGCAACGTGCGTACCCTAGCAGGGTGTGATTGTTCTACAGGAAGTTATCTCATGGAGAACACTGTACATGTCAACGTCTAAAGGACCATGTTGGGCCATTTTGCACTTACTCCTCCTTGTTATTGCTGTTGTTCACATTAAAAAGAGCCGCAGGGCTGGGTCGGCGATCATCTCTGCAATGAAAATATATAAAGAAAAAATTTATGAATAGATTGGCCAAGACCTCTTAGTTTTTTGTCTTAAGGTTAAGGTGCAAGCACAGTAGTTTCGTGCGGTTGAGTTGAAAGTACGTAAAAGCCCAGCGCTCACTTTTTGTCCGAGCTGTCTTCCTTAGTTTCCTGGCCCGTGATTGGCCGGACTAACCGAGGGGGGATCAGGTGTGTGTGCTGTGTGTTAATCCTGAACATGTTCCGTCTCGTTTCCTACCAAACACACACCAAGCCGAGCCGTACCATGGGAGGTTAGGACCTGTAACAGGGGCACAACAGGTTACATTCCAATGTTAAATTATTTGGTTATGCCTAAGAGGCAAATAGTAATAATGCACGAAGTTTTCTAAGGAAACCTGAATAGTTTCAATGGCTGACCATACAGAAAAGGGACGGAGCATAATCATGAGTTTACTATTTTTGTTTTTGGGTTTATTTAATATATTAAAAAAAGATATATTGTGTTAGTTTAATAATGTGCATATCTTCATGATGATATTTACAGATACAGCACCTGATTCTTCTGTAATAATAAAAGCTAATCCCTATAGCCATTTATGTTCTAGAAAGGTGTTTTAGCCATGTCTATGTGTATAGTTAAAGTGCTGAATAGTTTCATTTAAAATCAATAATTTCATAAACATTGTTCGGTAAGTTGTATTAATCACTAAAAGCCATGCAATGTAGATTCCCTCACCTGAATAAAAAAAATACATATCTTTGGGATAACAATGGTTCAGAAAATAAAATCTGAATTTGAAAAGATGTCAGTTACTTTTGGTACAATTTAAATATTTCTTCCTACAGTCATTAAAAAAAAAAAAAAGTTGAAACACAGGGTATTGTGAGAGAATAATACTCAACACCTGTCCACTGTCATTATTAAGAAACACCTGTCTGTCCCTTTCCGTGACAAACAGGAAGACTGAGTTAGCTTTATAAATCTTGGATCTAATTCTAACATCATATTGAATTTGAGCATACATACAATTTTCAGCTTTTCTGCGTGAAGCAAAATCATGGTTAGTTTCAACATTTTGGTTCAGAAAAATATTTTATAAGTAGGCTACAATATAATTGCAATATATTATTATTATTATTATTATTTATTATTATTTATTATTATTGATAATTGTTTTTAGAAAATAATAAAATAAACAATAACCCAATTACAAAAGCTGCTTTTAAAATGCATGTATAACTGACATAAAATTAACTTTTAGTTATGACAGAAAAAAAAACAACCACAGTAAAATTGGCTTACTTTTACATGCAAATACTTCTAATACATCTAGAAAATGTCAACAGATGTGATATAACTTCAGATTTACGAAATGTACGATTAAACATGCTAAAAACTCACCTAATGCTAGCACTTAGCGTAATCCAGTTCTATGTGGTATTTATAGTCTCCTACATGTTAAGATCCGTTTCCAAAGGTAAAGGCACCTTGACACACAATCATTTTTTCTCTGACAGATGCACACAGAATACCTCAGTCTCCCCAAAAGTGTCACATTTGTAGATAATTTGGCATATTATTCCCTGGCTTCAGAACAGCTCTGTCCGTCTGATAGAGGAGTTAATTTGCCCTGAGTGGGATTTGGGGATTTGGAGATGGTATCAGAATGATAGCAGCAAAGTCACCGTTAGCTCCACCTGGGTGAGAGGAGAACTCATAAATATGGATGAGGCGCTTTATGGAGCTGTTGTATGACAGGGCAGGTAGTTTGTATACATTTTAAACCAGGCTTAATGTATCAGAGCCACGTCATGTTTTTTCCAAAACTCACTCGGTCCAGTTTTGATAAACCATATTTTTCAAGGCGGGTATATATATTTTTTTGATAAATGATTAGATATTTGCAGTTTTACTTTTACACTGTTTTTAGGGATTTAAGTATAAAAATGTGATTTTTCATGCAAAAATTGATTTTCTCAAAATTGGTCAAAGTGGACTGAGTGAGGTTTTGGAAAAACATTTCAAACCTGCAGCAAATGAGATTTAATCCATTTAGGGTTATAGTGAATAGGCCTATGTCTGGCAAACAGAGGGAAGTAATCAGTATTTTGTTGTTTCATGCCCATTCTAATGTCCTTCACTGTCTGCACTATTATATTAGGACCTTGGAAGATGCTTTAGCTCTGCTAAATACTTATGACATCACCTGATATTTGGCCACGCCCCAAATTGAAATGTGTTCATACTAAGAACTGACTTTGGTCACAAAGCTCTCATGCAAATATATCCATCAGACAACCACATCTGATCTCTAATGCCTTACTGCTCTTGTATGGAATCTGGATACTCACAGAGTAGTCACCTGATACCACAGTGGGCATCTCTCCCATGTGAAGACAGACACTGGCACTGCTTCTGATAGGGTATTTGGGCCTGTGTGGGTGTAAACACAGCACGGAACACATTGTACTGAAGGTAGTTGTGTAGAAAACTCACATACAGTATATTAATGTATTCCACTTTAAGGTGCTGAGCGACTGGGTGATGTGGCGAATCAACAGTTTTAATAGAGGTTTTAATAGAGGTTTTGGCTTCTGCAGACTTCTCAGGCAGCCTCACGTCTCCCCTCATTGCTGTTTCTCACCTAAGAACCGGTTCACCTTGAGTCGCATCGCGAGCAGAGGAACAGCAAGGATTACTCCCACTAGGCCAGCTTTCTGTCCTGTCAGCGCTACAACCCTATCCCTTAATCCTATTAAACAGAGTCTTCTGGGTTAACCTGAATCATTAACAGTGCTTCACCACTGTGTAACTCAACCACAGCCATAACGTTGGAGGTTTTGTATCAGTGAGCAAAAAGCCGGAATCTAGACGTCGAGAGTGGTGGAAATCTAGTTTGAGAGGTGTTTTAACATCAATGGGTAACCCCCAATATACCACAGGTTTTACCAGGATATAGCCTGGCTATGTCTTCTCAGCTAGAAAACTTTTACTTTTCAACCATGTAGCCGGGTTTTCACCTGAACGCCTAGACGACTTTTCACCACAAAAACGTTCACTGGGTTAAATCCCTAATGAAGTACATATACACTTCAGATAAACCAAGGGTTACTAACTTTAATCTCTTAGGTTTATATCGAGATGTATAAATGGTCATTGTGCACTGTAATACAAGATAGGTGTAAGTGACCTTGGAAGGTTACATGAACTGAACTGCTCTTGACACTGAAGGGAACAAGATATACCTCAGTATGTGCAAAGGGTCTAAGTATTTCAGTCACAGGGTAGAGTTAAAGTAGTGTTTATTCTACCAAATAGCCAATCCCCGCTTGTCTGTTCTGACATCATGTTGTAAGCAACACAGTGCTCTGTACGGTCTCTTAAGAAATGGCCAGTGACATAGTATGCAATCTCCTTAACTGCAGCGTACTTGTGATGACACAGATTGTATTTCTGCATATGGTAGGGCTTCAAGTGCATGAGCTCTAACGCTGCTTCTACACACGGTAGATACATGCGTTTAATGAATACTGAAGGGAGGGCTCATGGTAATTATTTATAATTCATACATATGCAAATGTTTGCCTACCTACTCTCATCCTCAGCATTTTGGGAATCGTTTGTCCTCTGTGATCTTTCTTGATCTTTGTTAATCTTTCTAAACATGTAAATGTCCTCATTGTTGCCTTACTCACTGGGGGGGAGGGGAGGTGAGGAAAGGTTGCATTAAGTTCTCATTGCTCACACTTGTGATATAAGAATCCCCAACAGGCCAAGACCTACTGTACATACTTGAATCTAGAAAATTTACCTGAATTGTAATCCACTTTAGTTTTAGTGATATGCTGGTGCAAAGACACTGGCTTTCCTTGGGACCATGGTGTTTGTCAATGTTACAGGTTTTTCCTACTTAGTGAGGACATTCTTTGGAGTTGCTGTCCTCAGTAAGTGGGAACAACATGTTATCTACCTGAGTATGATTAGGTGCTAGCATTAGATGAGTGTTTAGCATGTTTAATCGTACATTTCGTAAATATGAAGTTATATCACATCTGTTGACATTTTCTAGATGTATTAGAAGTATTTGCAATGTGTCAGTGGAAATGGAAGTGGAAAATGCACTTGCAAATGTATTTGCAGAGAATAGGAAATAGTGTAGTTCACCATCCCTCCATGCCAAACAGTTACCACACCGGTGTATTGGTTTTATATATTATTTTTATTAAATGCTGTGTTTCAACTGTAGAAATTCACTTGCAGCAGGCCAATAACATCAGGAAAAAAAAGAACAAAAAACAAATAAAAACAGGTTGACCAGCATATGATCCAGCATATGAAAACTGTGAGGTAAACTTAAATAAGGAGTGACAACAACATAATAATTCCCGCACCTTCCAAATGAGTATGAAGTATACCATCATGTTATTTTACAGGTCAATTGAAATTGAATACTTCACTAATAATTGAAGAGTGTTTTTCCAAAACTCGCTCAGCCAATTTTGAGAAAATCAACATTTTAATTTATTTTAAATTGGGAGTTTTTTGTGTGAAAAATCACATACTATACATTATACTTTTTAATACTTAAATCCCTAAAACAGTGTAAAAGTAAAACTGCAAATAGCTAACCATTCATCTGAAGAAATTATACATTATTACTACAAATTAACAATGAGAAATTATAAATTATTAAAAACTGGACTTAGTGAGGTTTGGAAAAACACTCTTCAAATATGCAGTTAGGATGCGGCTAGAGGAGCCATCACTGGGGACGGCGGTGTGCCCTGTCTCCTTTGAAAGTGTCGCCTCCTCCCGTTTCCACGCCTACCGCCGAGAGGCAGCGGCAGTTGCGTGGCGAGCACGATCTCGTTCTCGACGGGGTCCGGCGGGGCTGAGGGGGCTGACGGAGCTGAGGAGGCCGGCATCTTCTGTCCGCCGGGGGTGGTGGCCTGCCTGTCACACGGGCTGCCCGTTTTAACTTTAGCCGCGCCGGTCGCCTGCTGTCCCTCCTGCAGGACGCCGGACGGAGATTCCGGTTCGGGACCGCTCACGAAGACCGGCTCCGTCTGCGGGACCGACCCCTCGGTGGGCGGGGCGTTGCCTTGGTGAGCCGGACCTGGGATTTCGGGGTTCTCTGGGTTTGGGAGGATGCCCTCCGGACCCAGAGCTTCTCCGGTTGGCTCCTCCTCTTCATTTTTGATTCCCATGTTTGGCCCGCCGGGAATTATCGGCGGCAAGCCGTTTATTACAATCTGAAATTCAAAAAGAGACAAGATTTGTTGGGTGAAAACAACAACAACAACAACGTGCATACACATAATTTCTTCTGTAAAAATATTCCATGACTTAATTAGAAACATGTAATAACTGTTAGTATTTAATAATTGTGTTTCGGTTCACCTTAAACTTAAAGCACGCATTATTTCCCTGTTTCAATTTCAAAAATAAATTTTCCAGGTATCTATATGAAGACAAATTTTATACTTTTTTTACGTTTTTACTTACTTGCTGATTTCCTTCTTCAGAACTTGACCCTCCCTGAAAGAAAATGATTATTTTAAAACTTTTTTTTCTGATAATAATTTGTAATTTGGTATGGTCAAATGATCATTTCATCTGAGATTGACAAATTTCTCTAATGCTTAAGTTTACTTACTGTATGCTGAATTATTATGGTGATCTGTGGAGGAACAAATATTAAAATATGTGCAAGTGAATGGTTGGATTTGATCCCAGGCACAAATATTGTTACTGAATGACATCCATTTTGTTCAGTATAATTACCTGTCCGTCCGTTTCTGCTAATGGGCCTGTTTGTGATATAGTTGGAAAGAATGTCTGTCCATTCTGTAAGCACATTTTATTAGTTATACTTTCAAGATCTAAAAGCTCTATGCCATCATACACAAGATAAAGATATCTGATCTGTAACATGCTTTAGTACTTTTTGTATATTTATTATATATATTTTTTAATGTATATATGTATTTTTTATTTAATTCATTTTTTTCCATGGCCAGTGTACAGACCTGGATGGTAATATCATCATAAAAGCTTACCACTCCATACTGCTGTGGAATTAGTGTTGGAAATGGGAGAAAATTCAAAGCTTGTAATATCTGCTAAAGAAAATTAAAAAGGACATACATTTTTTTAAACATTTAAAGTCACTGGGTAATCCACGAGAACATAACAGAGTACAATTAAAACTGCTTTTTCAAAGAAAGAAAGAGAAATTACCTGTGTCTGTCTGCCTGGAGGGAGAAACTGCAGTTGTGGTGCATTCAGAATGAATGGATAATTTTCATATAAAGCATTCATGGGGTCAAAGTTGAAAAACTGGAAAGTAATCAGTGAAAAATATTGAGAATTGAGAGAGACGATTTTTAAAAATGACATTTGTGTCCCGGTTTAGTGGAGACCCAGCACGGTGACAAATACCTGGGGAGACATTTCCATTGGCATCTGGTAAACTGACGGATCCTGGACAAAATGTGGAAACATCAGGGATTGGCCGGCTGGCTTTTCAGGTGGTGCCCTTGTCCTTGCCTATGTGGAGAGCATAGCAATGTTTAAATTATCACCGGAGGAAAATGCATACTTCATAAGTATACAGTGTGAGTAGCTATATCGATGAAGTATGTCAATAATGAATCATTGGATTGACTGTGGCACTTTGCTTTTACAAGAGTTCATGTCAGTGTAGCATGCGAAATATTGAAACCCATAAAGGCCTAATATTTTCTAGGAGAATGTGGTAATGTCAAAATATCACTGAACAATCCTCCAGCACACTCATATACTCCCTACTATCCACATTGAGAAGCTAGGCTACTTACTGGCCTCGCAGCGGTATTTCCAAGAAGACACACCATAAAGGCCATAGGCCTCATGGCCTTCCATGTTACCTAAGGGAAATATTAATTATTTCATTTAAACATACTATATACTACATTGCGTTATAAAATATATTCATTTTTCAAAGAAAATCAAATGATATTGTTACCTGTGCTGTATCCTTTATCCTCATGGCAGCAGCCGTTGTGAAAGCAGGAGTCTAGAGCTACAGTCTCTTACTGAGTCACTCTTGTGAGTTGTACCATTTCTGTCAGAATTTAAACTGTGTCCCTCCGAAAAGGACCGGTCACGTGAACGTTGAGGAAACGTCTCATCCGCGTCGAAAGCTTGCAACTTTTCATTAGCAGGTTTTGCTCCGTGTGTCATGGCTGCTGTTCCAGACGCAGTCACGTGTCATCACACAACACTACATGTCATTATGCTAAGCTTTTCATACTTTGAAGTGCCCAAAAAGTCATCTTTTTCCAGCGTATATTTGGCATTACTGTATGTGTGTGTACAGCTTTATTTGCTAAACCCTTCTTTCCAGTGGTACAGTAGCTAAAGTATTATCAGAAGCTAATGAAAAGCGAAATGTCTACTAAAAAAACAACAAAGCCTGCCCTAGTGAGTTAAAGGAAAGTGATTTGTATGGTTTAGAAAAGTGTTTACAGAGTGATTTCCTTCTCAAGCACTACGCTCCCCCACCCAAGACAGGCCTACTGTGCAAACACAACAATTTTAGGTCTTTAAATCTCAGACATCAGCCTGAAAGGCTAATCCTATGGGCTGAAAATGCTTTTTAAGGAGCAGAAAACTTTCCATCTCATTTGTCTGTGGATCTACATGGAGGCAGACAGAGTGCGTAACATAATTGTAGCAGTGTGTTACTTATGTCCCAGGAATGGAGATATAATTGCATTACATGTCAGCTTATCTCACAGTCCAACGGACACAGAGGTAGCATGTTGCACTGGAATTGAGCTCAGGAAATCAGTGTCTAATTAACCTGGGGAGCCAAATCAGGTAACTCTCTTAAGCACTTCTGGTGCTAACCTGCAGTTCCTAACTCCCACCAGTAGAGGGCCATGCAAAAAAAAAAAAAAAAAAAAAGCATTGAGATCAATGGAGGGTCAGAGGTCTGGGTTGAACCTTAACAGCACTTCAGACATTACAACACTGCTAACAGACAGCTTTAGCTTTGGTGGTTTTAAAATAGATTAGTTTCAGTTTAACTTTTCAGACTCAGCTGAACCATAGCTGACGCATTTTTTTTGTTTTTTTTTCACATTTTGCTGAATTCTGGGAAATCCTCTTTAGTGTGATAATTTACGAGACACCATTTCTTTCCTGCTGACCATATAGTTAGTTTTATAATCCAAAACCATTTAACTGCACCATGCATTAGTCCTCATTAAAACTACTATATGTGTGTTTATGTGTGTGTGCGTGTGTGTGTGTGGGTTCTGTTAGACAGAAGAGTCAGCCAAAAGTGTTCTTTGGCTTGTCTCCATATAATAGTGGAACCCTTTTTTTGGTATAGGTGTGATTTTTCATTATTATTATTATTTTGCCTTAGTAGCAGAGCTTATTCTTCCAGACTCCCAGACTATTCTTCCAGACATAAAAATTATGTCTTGCAATTATAATTAAATAAGAACTGGGAGTTGATTCTGACTCTACATGTACTGTTGACATGCTGTTCATGTTCCCAGATTGTTCAACAGGAACTGCTTGTTGTAACTTTGTCGTACTTTATTGATAGCACTGGAGTGCATTTGTCTTAATACAAGGGGAAAACCTTATTCAGTGATTCCTGCAGCAGTGGGCCTGATGTGTGGGCCTTTTGAAACCAAACCAATGAACATGCTTGACATTGCATCAAAGTTTCTTATCAATGTCTTGTCTTATGTTTTGTTTTTAATTGTCTTTTAGTTACTCTGGCTTTATTAAGGGTTCATTACCCAATTAAATGACACCCTGTTCACTCCCCACCAATAGCAAGTGACAAAAATGGTAAACCAAATATGGTTATATTGAGCATATCAGTCAAGGACTAGCTCTGAGATATATGTAGGCTTATAAGTATATATACAACTTATCAGGAGTACAGTAACAAATTAATTTATGGAAGAAACATTATTACTATACTGCAATCCAGTGGTCCCCAACCCTTCCTGGAGATCTACCATCCTGTAGGTTTTAATTTCAACCCTAATTTGCCACACCTGATTCTATTAATTAGCAGCTCCGCGAGATCTCTAGCTGTTGAATGAGGTGTGCTTTGTTAGGGTTGGAGTGAAAACTTACAGGACAGTAGATCTCCAGGAACAGGGTGGGGGACCAGTGCTGTAATTGTAATGTAACTGTACCTGAACTGAGATTTGTGTTCACAAAATATTATGAAACCCATTATAATATTCATGACATATTTTATTTTTTAATTGTTTTTCATATGGAGGGTACCAAAAGCACAGTACACAATACAAGAAGCACACAGTTTATGTAACAACGTGGAAACATCAATAAAATAAAAAGAGAAACACAGAAACGTCATAAAAGCTAAGTTAAAAACAAATTTCTAAGCATATACGTATGTTTTCACACACACACTTTCAGCATTCTAGGAGCAGTGAACTGTCCAAAACATGTTGCTATGGGGCCTGGCAGAAAGCACTTATTACCTGGCCTCTGTAAGTCTATTGAACTGTCTGAGGGATTACACTCTCAGCACTCAGCCCCTTCTTGGCTTGCATTAATCCAATAATAGATCTGCGCAGGTGCAGGCCAAAGCAGACATGTAGTCACGAAGCAGGAGCATGGTGTCACGCTAGACTCTGCTACATACTGTTCCTATCCTGATGAAGAAGACAGATGTGCAGTATATTATTTAAGTCTGGTGTTATATTGTGTATGACGTGTCACAGACAGAGAGAGAGAGAGAAACAGAGAGAGGAGAGAGAGAGAGAGAGAGAGAGAGAGAGAGAGAGAGAGAGAGATGGTCTTGCTTTCACATACAAAACCTGATGACTGACAAACAGTAGTTGTAGATGGAAACTAAATTAATCTGTCACAAGTCCATGTGTTCATGAGATATTTTTCTAATGCCCAGGGGTGAAAATATGCAGTTACACATAAACGTACGTCTAATTATTGTCTCTGATTAATATTCATATCATATGTACCCTTCAGTACCTGACAACAGCCGTTGTTATTCAGACTCATTGAACTATTACAGCCTCTCTGCAAAGCTGGTGGCAAAGGTCTCACATAGAGTCAAAGCTTTATTCATTCATTCATTCATTCATTTATTTTGCCTGAAAGCAACATATGCTAATTGCTATTTACTATGCTTGGGTGTTGTAGAGTCATCAAAACGTCTATATCGGGGGCTTGTTCTTAGATCCATCTTCTTGGGGGCTATCAAATATATGAATCCCATCTTTAGATGTCTCCTCGTCTGGATGCAGTGGTCGGAGACGCTGTGGTGCTGAGGACTTGAGATGGGCGTATCTCTGGCAGTGCTAAAATCTCTGGGAATGGAATGGGTGCTGGCAGTGGAACTGGTATAGGCTGGGGTATATACCTTGGGTAATACATCCAAGGAACCGCAAAATATTGGGGCGCAGGCCTCGGGATGTAAAATGTTGAAATCCGGAGAAGGTGCGCTCTCTGCAAAACAAAGACAAAGACACCATCATACAAATTATGTATATATTCATTATTTTCTTCATATTCTAGACAAAAAGCCTATTGTAAATGGCTTTGCTTGACCAGAAATACATAATTGAGAGGATAGAGGTTGTAACTCAGTCCTTGTACCTAATATCTTACTTTTTTTCAACACGTAAGAGCACTCTTGATGCTTGTCATTCTAGGGATTTGTCTACATACAAATAAGAGTATAACTGGCCACAAAGTATAATTTTTTTGGACAATGTTCCTAATCTTCAATTTCCAGATACACGGTCACGTAGTCCTTCGTTCACAGCACATGCACATTACAGCTACACATGGCGTGTAACATGTTTATGCTACGGGTAATTAACACTGCTTTGTCGCTTTGTTACTGAAGATGAAAATGTAATTTCTACAATTGTTAGTCATCTGCCATTTTAATGTGTAAAAGGGACAAAGTAGCCTCTGTTACTGTTAACAAATTTTACTCTGCATTTCCGGTATTTTCCAGAGTACATTGGCCACTCACCTCTTCGCTCTCAGAGTGTCTCCGACGTTGACGACCTGGAAGCTATTAATGACAGAAAAATAACATAATTAATACATCACAGCTTGGAAAGTGAATCACATACCTATTTTCTTACCTATCTAACATTTAGAGGTAGGATGAAGTAACTATTTTCCTTTCTCTGTATCTCCTATAAAACACTATATAGGTTTAGACCAGGATTCATGGCTGAAGAAAATATCTATGCAGAATCAACTTGCACTAAGTGCAAATAGCAGTTCAATGCATTTCGTACTATATACAAATAGCAGGATGGTGCTAACCCTAATCCTAACCCTAACCCTAACCCTAACTAAACTAGTGTGATTCGCTAGGTAGCTAATTCACCACTTATAATGATTAATAATAAAATTTAGCAATTATTTCTCAACACTCATAAAATTAGACCTAAATTAAACTCAAAGCACTTGTAGGCGGAGTTACTGCTTGACAGAGCAGCTGTAGGCTGGTAGGCGGAGTTAGTATGAATAGCATGTGACACAGTGCAGAAATTTGCACTAAGTATGAATAGACACTACTAATAGTTATGCACAAATTAAATTTTTTTCCCCCAGTATTTTGGAACTGAAAAAATGGAAAAGGCATATAATTTATTCAGTTTAATTTCCAGCTATTATCAAATTCCTACTCATTTATCAGTTTTAGTAGGTAACCACCCCCCTGTGCAGGGGTCACAACAGACCCTACGGGCTTACTATTTGAGGCCTGTTAGCCTGAGAGGTAGCATAACAATTGTATTTTAATGATAATCCAATCCGAATTTTTTAAACCTGTCCTGTGTGAAATTAAAAAAATATTCATTCAGTTTCAATTGCCTCTGCATGGCAAATTAAACAGTTAGCAGCACAATTGACGTCAGGGGTGAACATGAGTTGGATTATCCAGTTATCAATGTTTTAATGCTATATTGTCTACAATGCCGACTTCCTAATTGACCATGTTAGGCTGATTACGTTGGCAAAGCTAGCTAGCTACCTATCTTGGCAAGGTAGCAAGCCAGCTAGCCAATCAAGTTGCATTGCATTACACACTAATGTCAGCCCACAAATCATTGTTGACATGAGCATCGATGACATGGTAACAATGGTTTAAGCACTCTTAACATGTGAACTAATTAAAGTCGGTAGATATAAACACCTTAAATACATGGTCTATTACCATCCATTCATTTTGTAGCCATAACAACAATTTATTTTGTGTCTTCTTTTTCAGCTATAATCATACTGTTATTTTACTGAAACACATAGTAATGACACACAGATATGATGTGCCTTGATACAATACATATATTAATGAACGAATAACAATATATTACTGTTACAGACAGTAATACAAATTAAAATGGGGAAAAAAACCTTTACATATTCAAAAAATGTGTCTGCTGTTGGAATAATACTCACAGCTCCAGGAAAACTCATCCCAAGGATTAACAGGAAAAGTGCCCAGGTCCTCATTCTGCCTGCAGTAGTTTCATACCAACTAAAAAAATCAATCCAAAGTAAAGAATGACTGCTCCTGTTTCAAAAACAGTACACTCACTGTGATCTTCTTGAATAAGACGTTGAGTGCTGTTTAATTATTAACACATTACCTCATGAATGGGAAGAAAATGTTTGGTCTGGTTGTTTGAATCATTTGTATTAATAAACATAAATTAATAATATTAAAGATATTTTATATATACATTTTATATTTAAATTATTATTTAAATTATTATTTAAATATTCTTATATTTAAATAATAGTAAAGATTATAGGATAGCAAAGGGCAATGCTCCCCATAGATCATAACATCAGTACCATGTCATTCTGTGTAATCTAAACAACTCCAAGCAATGAAACAGTATATTTTAAATCAGACAATTTACAGTAACTGATCCTAATGGTTCATTACAATTCACATAAACAGCAATCCCTTACCTCTGGTGTCTCCTGGGCAACGATCCTGTTTGTATATTTTTATTGTAGAGAAAGGTATTTTCTAACAGATTATAATTCTATTTTACTTTTGGGTTGCCAGAACAGCAGTTGTTACGATGAAACACTTTATAAAGTAAGCTTTGGCATCTTTATGCTGAGCTAAAGAAAGTTTCGCTCCAAGTAAGATGCCGGTCGCTGGCTGAAGTGCCTTGTACACAGAGTACCTAAACAAGAGCAGACAAGTCTCTGACTCCAGCCTTGATAGCAGCCCAACAAACAGCCGGGATTTAGTCACAGAGGAGATGTATCAGCTGAATAATAAGGCATATGTCTCTGTCTCAACAAGAGTGGTATCAAAGCCAGGTGTTTTCGGCTAGTTAATGTGGCTTTATCAGTGTGTGGAGGAACATCCTCTTTGGTCACTTTTGAGCACATGTCTGGTGTGGCAGACAATTAAAGAGGCACGTGACATCAAATCACAACATTAATCTAGCGAGTGCTTTCGCCAGCGCGTGCTTGCGTGTTTATTTACGTGTTTGCTGCTGTTCTTTTACATGGTTTGTGATACTGGAACCACGTATGTGCCACGTATGTGCCACATCACTTTACATTTCCCTCCAAACTCAAATACTTATCTGCTTAAACACGAGACTACTGCACACTACCTCCACATAAGCATGACATAGACGTCATATTTAATCATTGTAAATAGCATATTGTCCTTTGCCGTGATGCGTTAAGACATTAAACCCAAAGCCCAGTTATAGCTTTGGAAATGTGTTCATATTTACAGTGTGGAAATATCACCACTTCGGCAGTATGAAAACTATGTGAGTAACTTGACTTTACCAGGATTCTAGTACTTTCTAAAAAAAATATATACGTATGGTTCCTCTTGCAGTCACAATATCAAATTCATTAATTATTTTAGCAGGGATGAATGTTTTGGTGTGACTCAGTAAAGATGAAGCATGTGCCAGGTGATTGTGTTCCATTGTAATGTGATGTCACAGAGGTACACCAATTAAAGAAGACAGAAAAAGCCTGGTAACAGAACATCCATCCCTGGCAGTGGTGAGGAAGTGTACTACATGTACTGGTAGCTGGCCTATCCTTGTAGACCCAAAGCTGTGAGAGACTTTACTGCAGTGTCATGTCTGTGTGAGTGAGTGATGTGTCAGGCCTGCGGTGAACGAGCTACCCTCGTAATTGACCAGAAGAGGCATTGTGTGTATTGTCTAGAACTTCAGAACCCATAATCCACCATAAGGATCAGATCAGTTAATAACACCAATCAGCAATGAGCAGCCAGTAAAAAGGTATTTGTCTCTATTGTTTCATTGTGAAATCCTTAATGGGGCTATTTAACAAAAAAAACTATACACCAGTCTTACTGAAAAAAAGAAAAAAGAAAATCTTTCTGATATTGCAGGATTTGACCAATATGACCACAACTGTCTGAAACCTCAAAAAAAAAAAAAAAACACATTCACTAAAGCATATACGTATGTAACTACAGCTGTGTTATGTACATAGTTGCTGTATGTTATGAATAAGTGTTTTTGGATGAGCAATTATTGAGAATAGCAGGCCAGTTGCTGAAATGTTATTTTCAAAATTCTTCATATTTTCATTAATGTCCTTTACACTCAAATATATACTTAATAGTAGCACATTTACATCATATATAATGTTTTTTTTTCCCCACTTACAGAAATCTATTTTCAATTTTGTTTTCTTTCTACATACATTTTTGTCTCAAGTGTAGTCTTTTGCAACACAATGATGTTTTATTTAACCTTCTGTATATAGATTAGAAGGCTACAGTATGTACAGAGCCCATCTAAGAACTACAGATATTTGAATTATTTTTTAAACAGTGGTTCAGTGTGATTAATACTGTATGAATGTATCAGTTTTACAAAATTTACAGTAAATTTAAATGGATCAAACTTTAGCTTAAAAATAGAGGTACTTAGATTAGTTTAATTCATTATATTTTTTTAAATAACCACTCAATGGATATACAGATCCTTTCCAAAAAATTGGAATATCATGGAAAAGTTGTTTTTTTTCCATAATTCCATTCAAAAAGTGAAACTTTCATAGATTATAGATTCATTACACACAAAGTGAAATATTTCTAGCCTTTATTTGTTTCATTTTTCATAATTTTGGTTTACAGCTCTGGAAACCCCCCAAAACAGTATTTCAAGAAATTAGAATAGTGTGTCGAAAATCAGCATTTACTTCAGTTATTTCAGAGAATGAATGTTTTAGACTGAGTGTCACACTCTAATCATCTAATTTACTCAAAACACCTACAAAGTTTTTCTAAAAGTGTGTCGTTAAATTGGACAGGTATCTCAGTTTGGTTCAGTATGGGGAAGACTGCAGACTTGACAACTGGCCAGAAGACCATCATTGACACCCTCCAGAAGATGGGTAAGCCACAAAAGGTCATCGCTAAGGAGGCTGGCTGTTCACAGAGTGCAGTGTCCAAGCGCTTCAAAAGTGCTTCAAAAACCACCACGTACAGAGTGTGACACTCAGTCTAAAACATTCATTCTCTGAAATAACTGAAGTAAATGCTGATTTTCGACACACTATTCTAATTTCTTGAAATACTGTTTTGGGGGTTTTCTGGAGCTGTAAGCCAAAATTATGAAAAATGAAACAAATAAAGGCTAGAAATATTTCACTTTGTGTGTAATGAATCTATAATCTATGAAAGTTTCACTTTTTGAATGGAATTATGGAAAAAAAAAAAACTTTTCCATGATATTCTAATTTTTTGGAAAGGATCTGTATATCCATTGAGTGGTTATTTAAAAAATATAATGAATGAAACTAATCTAAGTACCTCTATTTTTAAGCTAAAGTTTGATCCATTTAAATTTACTGTAAATTTTGTAAAACTGATACATTCATACAGTATTAATCACACTGAACCGCTGTTTAAAAAATAATTCAAATATCTGTTGTTCTTAGATGGGCTCTGTACATACTGTAGCCTTCTAATCCATATACAGAAGGTAGATATATATATATGTTATAGTATCGTTTACCTGAAAATAAGATATCAACAATCTTTTGATGTTGGTATAATTTTGAAATGGTGAGTCCAATATTCATAGAAATACCCTCTAAAAAAAGCAGAAAATCTGTATTTTAACCTCATATGAATGGTTTGATTTCAGATCTCAGGTGAATGTGGATCTTTCCTGAATGTATTAATGTATTATTTGTTTAAATTACCAGAAGTGTGTATGTACCAGATTGTATGCTTTGCAAATTTCAGCATAACCTAAAACATCCGTAATCTTCTTCCAAGTACTAAATACCCTCTTAAAAAAAAGCAGAAAATCTGTATTTTAAACTCATATGAATGGTTTGATCTCAGATCTGAATGTTTGGAGTATATATAGAGCCAAATGAAGAGAAAATGCTTCCTTGTCCCAACACTTCCAGGTACATAGGGCACTGTATAGGCTCTGTTTAACTCGTACACCTGTGGTGACATTAAACAGTTAGGTGTATTTCTAGCAGCGTATAATACCATTTCCTGTAGAAACCTTTGACTTAACAAAACAATGGTGAATGTGGATCTGCGCAGAATCTAGTAACTTCTTATTTATTTAAATGTCCAAGAGGATTGTATGCTTTGAAAATTGTCGCATTACCTATTACCTATACCTATATCCGTACTTTTCTTCATGAGAGTTTAAAAATGACAGCTGTGTGTGATTGATTTTGCGAGCGCTGTTCTGTGCCCCATTGCTAACAGTATTAAAATGATTGGCCCAGTATGTAAGGCTCAGTACTCAACACAAGCACATTTTGTCCTGGCATAGCCATCGAATATAAATAATGCAATAAACACTTTTTTTTTTTTAAATGGATAGATAAACAGCACTACAAGCTTACTCTTTATGATATGTCTAAATTTATTCATTGTTTTATTTCAGTCAACTACAGCCAAGTGATTGTATTTCATAACAATGATACAGAGATATGGATATGCTGGAAGTGTTGTAGAGAAGCGGTTATTGGTTGAGCAGAGTGAGCAACAGCAGGCTCAGTATAAGGTCATCCTGGCCTGACCCAAAGAGTGAAGACCCAGCAGCTGGAGTCACTTGTGGGGCACGGAAGGCTGGATTTGATAATCGGGCGAATGCCAATTTAGTCATCAAATCCTGTGAGAAAAAAGCAAACGCAAACAAACAGAAAATGCATTTACTATTCTATATTTTACATACCCATAATACTGACATGTAGCATGAAGACAGACTTTAGATCATTTGTATACAAATGCATACTGCAAAATCACAGAATTTTAGTCTTATATTTAGACATAAAATATTACTTCTATTACTTTTTTGCTAATTACAAAGACAAAAGGATTGCCAATGAGGTGAGACAGTTTGACTCATTTCAATATTTTCCAATGGGGTAAGATAATTTCACTTGTCAAGCAAACAGTAACTTAAAACTGCAAATTTTCTACTTAAGAAAAAAAAAAATATTTTTAAGTCTCAGTGCAAGACTAAAACTCTTGTTAAGACAGCCTTTTTTGCAGTGCACATATTTGATAAGTCACCAAACATTCCACTCACCTCATTACTGGACGAGCGTCCAGTACGTTGAGGAGACATCTGCAAGGATAACATAGATCAAACTCTGCATATGAATATCAAAATACGTCATTGTACAAGGATAACATAGATCAAACTATGGATATGAATATCAAAATACGGCATTGTACAAGGATAACATAGATCAAACTCTGGATATGCATATCAAAATATGGCATTGTGCAAGGATAACATAGCTCAAACTCTGGATATGAATATCAAAATACGGCATTGTACAAGGATAACATAGATCAAACTCTGGATATGAATATCAAAATATGGCATTGTACAAGGATAACATAGATCAAACTCTGGATACGAATATCAAAATACGGCATTGTACAAGGCTGACTATACCAAGCCCAATACCCTGTACCATATACATATAGGTTAGACGTTTGTTTAAGGAACAGTTCCTTTTTCATTCACTGGTTTTTGATTAGCTGTTGTAATCAATGTTTCCTCTCTATAGTGCCAGAAGAGAAAAAAGAAAGAATGGAAATTATATTTTTTTCACTTACCGGAATGGATGAACACAGTCCAAAAAGACACATCAGTAAGATTGTTCCCTTCATGATGCAAAGTTTTTTCCTTCTGTTAAAACAGTGGGAATTGAGTAAGCATGTATTCATGTTTAAGACACCATTTCCCCTCCAAAACAGCAGCCAAGAGTGCTATATTTATTTTTTAAAGAATTTCTTACCTCAAGTGATACAACAGAACAAGAATAATCTGCGAAAGGTGCGTTTTGAGTTTGAATCGAATTTGAGGGCCTTTTAAAGTATTTGTGATGAAGCCAGCCAATCAGCTCTCATGCCTAATGTGCAATCCCTACGACTCAATAGCATTGTTTTTGTTTTGTAACTCAATAGGTTTGTCAAAGCCACTACAAAAGAATGATATATTACTTTCACAATGCAATGTTTCTCTGGATTTACTGTATATACGTTTTGCAAACCATGCTGAAATATGAAATATTAGGAAACCAAAAGTGCAGGAATTTGTGTCTTTTTTGCAATATGGATTAAGAGTATTGTGGAAGATTTCGAAACAGACAAAGAACTAACAACGTCATTTAAAATATAGAATATAGTATGGCAAGATTATATATTCACAAAATACATTCAGATGTTCATTATCTTATAAGGCAAGACAAAGTCTCTGGCCAAGATCATCATTGTTTTCTGACATGATATGATACATTTCATGTATGATACATTTCATGGTAAACATTGCATTGTGATACAATAAAGATATTATAAAAATTATATTGGATGGCAAAGGTGTACAAGTTGTAATCCTAAACATTACAAACATTACAAGTACATTAATTATCGTATATTAAACTGACCGGTTTTAATAGCATATATAGGTATGATGCACCATGCTGTACCATACTGTACTGTAACTATATAGTACACAGTAAAATGTCCAGTGTTAAGTGAACTCTAACAGTGTACATATGAGCCTGATCTGGCCAGAGTAGAGTCATATGTACTCTGTTAGAGTTGAATCAACACTGTTCGAGTTGAATTAACACTGGACATTTTGCTGTGAATTTACTGTGTATCTGTTTTGAGACTTGCAGCTTCTGTAATCTCTACACATTTCATATTCCAGCTTCACATAAATCCCAGTTATGACTGTAGTTTGTTTGTTTCTTACAAACACAGGTCAGATGTTTTTTTTTTCTTCTTTTTATTTGCTGACTTAATTCCCAACATTTTAGCCTCTCTCTTGCAGTATGACTCAAATATCCCAGTACATATGAACAGTTCCTATATTACATGTTTGTGTGAAATGTTTCACACTTCTGGTTCTGATATTTAATCATGCTAATGGTTGCTACATACATATATGCTTTATACATATTTCATGTTTCACACTTCTGGTTCTGATATTTAATCATGCTAATGGTTGCTACATACATATATGCTTTATACACATTTCATGTTTCACAAATGTTTTACATTTGTTCATTTGTAATAAGTCAACCTTTGATGCATCATTTTGGACATTTGAGCAATAGTACTCACTCAAATGTAAAACAATTTAAGATTTTTTATTTTTTTTTAAACTCACTCATCCCACTTTTTCCAATTTTGAGAAAATCAACATTTTTGTTTATTTGAAATTGGTTTGCATAAAAAAAATCTAATTTGCATACTTAAATCATTAAGAATAATAGTGTAAAAGTAAAACTGCAAATATCTAACCATTTATCAGAAACATTATACCCACCTTGAAAAATATGATTTATCAAAACTAATTTTAACAATTTATTAAGGCATAGTGCTGAATAAAGCCCTATGGACAGGGATTGCATTATGTAAAGTATCATCATCAATACCATGTGTGTTTCCTAAGACATTAGAGAACTATCAGCTAAGGTTGTGTGCCAGCTGACAGTGTGAGATGCAGTAATGTACGTATATATGTAATAAATCAACCTTTGATACGTATTTTTGATCGTTAATTATGTATCAAAGGTTGATTTATTACAGATAAATATACATAAATCATCAAATGAAGATATCTGTAACATTGAAACAGTACCAGCTAGCTAAAGCTGTCTGCCAGCTGATTGTATAAGATGCAGTGATGTATATCAAATAATACTAAAAGAGCTGTATCAGGGTATGTGTGTTGCCATTTAAAATTATCTTTTTTATTTCATCCATTACAACATGTTTATGGTCCTTCAGTGAACGTTTTTTTTTTTGTTTGTTTGTTTTTTTGTGTTCCCCTGTTGATTGTCTGCTTGTTGACATTGTTTACAGCGCTACGCACAGAGGGTTATTGCACAGAATGAGACAGGGATCAAGGTAACGTAAATATTCAGACAGCTGCGCTGTAGACTAAGCAACTCTGAAAATTATACCCTTTGATAATTCTACCCTTTCACCTGTCAGGTGCTTCATGTTTGCTACATGGCATTACGGCCATTTAGCAGAGGCCCTCACCCAGTGCGTCTTATATAATTTAACATTTTACATTGTATCCATTTATGTATCTCGATATGGATATACTGAAGTGATTCTGATTAAACTTTTTGAAGAGTAGGTTTTTTGGACTTTAAAAAAAAAAAAATTCAAAATTTGAAGTCAGTGTTCTAGAACTCCATTGCTTTCAGTTACCAGTAGTGATTGTAACATCATGATTAGAATGTTCAGTTAAGAGCATTCTAATCGCATGTTTGTGATCTTACACATTAACGGGTTAAGTACCTTGTTCAAGGGTGCACCAGCAATGCCCCACCAGGGAATCGAGTCTGCAACCTTTGGGTTAAAGCCTAGTCCCCTAACCCAGGGGTTCTCAATCCTGGTCCTGGGGGACCCCTGTGTATGCTGGTTTTCGTTGCAACCGCAGTTGCAATCCCAGAATTTTAACAAGCTGTTAATTTTTCTTAATTAGGTGCTTTTCATGTTTGGAGGAATTATTCGCCCACTTAAGACACATTATGTCAGAAATAGCTATGCATGCCATGTAGAACAAACTCCCCATGTTCACATTGTGCTTATTGTGCTATATTGCAACAATTACATAAGAAAAGGTTACAAAATAATATATTTTCACTCAAATGAAAGAGTGAAGTGAATCAATAGGCTCCTAATTAGGTTGTTGAACACATGTGTTTAACTCAATTTTTTCTTTAAGCTTAAGACAATGCAGGTTTGGCTCGTTATCATTTGCTTTGTGTTTGAATTCTTCATTATCTACGAAATGGTTAATTTTAGTGGCCATGTGTCCACACTTTCACCAATTAGGAGCCTATTGATTCAAATCAGTCTTTAAATGGATCTGTTAAATAATTTTCTTATCTTTTTTAAATAATATAGCACAATGTGAACATGGGGTGTTTATTCTACATGGCATCCATAGCTATTTCTGATATAATGTGGCTTAAGAGGGTGAATAATTCCTCCAAACATGACAAGCACCTAATTAAGAAAAATTAACAGCTTGTTAAAATTCTGGGATTGCAACTGCTGTTGCAACGAAAGCCAGAATACACAGGGGTCCCCCAGGACCAGGATTGAGAACCCCTGCCCTAACCATTATCCTACACTGCTCTAATTGACACGGCAAGTAAAATAGCTTTACGCTTTAATACATACGTACAGATATGCCATGAATAAATGCAAGGAAAGCCGTTTCTTGTTTGAATAAAGGTATTGTTGCATTATACCACTCCCGGTGCTTCCAGTAGTCATCAGTGGCACACTTCTCTGAGTGCTAGCTCTCCTGTTTTGTGGGGAAATGGAGAACTGATGGAGCCACAGAGGTGGCTCAAGGATTCCAGTTTTGGAAAGTTCAAATAAAAACTAAAAAACTAAAAAGCACAGAAATAAAATGACAACATATATCCAACCCTTGGATATAACTTCCAATATAGTTTCATTAATGTGCATACATTGTACACAAATGACCTGTTACATAGTACATTTCACCTCCAGTTGAATTTATGGGTTGTGGGATCTGTAGTAACAGAGGTTGCATGGTCAGCCATGATCATTTCTGGTGCGCTTGTTTGCCAAGAATCCAGATCGGTGTGAATAACCTCAGGACTGGGCTGAGGAGAAAACCAGTGGTGGAGACAGTCCTCGCTGTTGGCTGGGACAGGCTCACCCACAGCAATATGCGCTTAGAAATATGGGGCGGAGACTGCTGCCGTGGTGACAACCTGTTTTCCTGAGGTAATGTGCAGTTGGGAACTGGGCGGAGACTGGCCGAGGTGCGGGGTGCTGGTTTCTCTGGGTGTAAAGCATGATGGGAGGAAACAGAGGCCGTGGCACATACTGTAAATCTGAATGACTCAACAGTGGCCTGAGGCTGGGATTTCATGTGTAAAAGTGCTTCTGTTTAAAACCACTTATGATGTACGATCACAAATATGTGATTAGAATGTTCTCAACTGAACATTCTAATGCTGTTGCAATGGAGTTCTAAAAACAAAACTACTCTTCAAAGGATTAAGGTTATACAGTGAGCGTTTGAGTCCTGATACAGAGACTGCAAGGAGTGGTGGTATAGCTGTATATATTTTATAAGATATGAAGGTGCAAATAAAATTTTCAAAATAGATAACTGCAGAAATGTATATTCCATGATGACATTTGTCTTGTTTATACATGTATTGTACAGGTAATATTTCATTACCTGTAAATTGAAACAATTTATTGGATATTTTTTACAGGTCTGGACTTTTTTTTTATTATAATGCAATATCACTATTATTGTCATCATAAAAAAACGTACTGAATAATACTAAAACATCCACAATTGCATTGCTCAAACAAAATGCATAATCTACTTGTTTTTTTGCATGCAGGGATTTACCGTTTACAAAATTCAATTTTCCACTAGATGGAGGTAGCCTATAGTTTGTGTCTCGTGGGATTTCGGTACAATTAACAATTGCCATTAGGTTTAAAGGAGTATCTGTACACATACACAATATGCATCTTCATTATGAAAAGTTAATAATTGTGCAATAATACAAATGAGTCCTGAACGCCTTCTATATTTTAATATCAGTAACTCTATTATCCAACAGAGGGCAGCAGTGAGTTCAGACCAAACCCAAAAGGCACAAAGTACAAGTTGGGAAAGGAAGTGCACTTGGACAGGAGGTGTTTCTCCTGTGGAAGAAATGCAAAACCTGTGGGAACTGCGTGGAGCTACAGAGGACAGGATTCAGACACAGCCAGATTGAACTCCTTGAACTCTCGAGCTCTGTGGAAGCAGCTCCAATCCACTGCAACCCTTGAACATTAGTTTTGCATGGTTGTAGTAGGCGACAGAGAAATAAACACGTTGTGGGAGGCGTGGGAGCTGTTTCAGTGAGACGTTTCAGTGATGTAGTTTCAGTGAGCAGAGGGTGAAGTTTCAGTGAAAAAATGCTTCTAATAAAATATTGAAATAGGTAGGCAACAAGGAGCTGGTAGGTAATTCTCCTTCATCAAATTTGTTTTACTAACTAAATGTTTAATTTGTTTGATTCATCCTTTTACAACTTATACACTTAAAAATGTACTTTTTACTGAAAAAAGAGCTCTTTCCATTACGATTTAAATTAAGCTTCATTCAAAAGACTGTAGGTAACAGTGATTTGGTGGGAAACATCTTGTACTTTGTTTATGATATAGTCTGATTTCCTTCTAAACAAACGCAGAGAGATATACTGTAAATATATGGCATAGCCTGTTTTGATGGTTATACTCACAAAAAAATATATAAATCCAAAACCAATCTACTGTTTTGAGTTCCCAAGCCGACAGTAGGTATTGGATTTATTTACAGTAGCTGCATTGTACGTAGTCCAATATTTACTTATTTATTTTTAATACAACTATTTATTTTGGAAAATCATATATTAATAATTTCAATATGTAGTTTGAAAAATGCTCATCAAACACCATGCATGTGTTTAACACTGCTGGTTTCTCCCTATATTCCCACTTTCATTGTTCAAGTCAAATAAAGACATATAAATACTAAAAAAGACATGAGGGCTGTAATTTATTAATTTTTTCCACAAAGTGAGTAAACATCAAACATCATTTATCAATTAGAGGTGACATCTTTCTTGTTATTCATCATAAAACTTTATTGCATACTTCATAAATGTGCAAATGCACCACAACATAAAGTGTGACACAGGTTTTTTTTTTAAATAACATAATTAGGGGGGTAATACTTCTCAGAACATTAGATTTAAAGCAATGATATCGTAAAGTTAAACTGAAGTCTTCACACTGTTATTTCAACGCCTGTGAAGAACAAATACATCCCTCTGGCAAGCCTTCACAGATTGTATGTACTGTGAAGTTGTTCCAAAGGTGTTTCCTGTTTGGAGAAAAATATGTGACATAATTATGATACTTAGAAGCATGGCATAGTTTTTCATGTACAGTCACCTTGATCTATATATGCTTTAGACCAGGTTCCCAGTACCTTCTTTCTTCCACTGTAATGCATTGTCATAAAGAAATATGTAGCATAGAGGTAATATAAAAGCTATGCAGTTGTCTCAACATTTTGAGTGACAGAAAAATCTACAGAGTAATATAAAATAAAGCTAATGTAATGAGATTTGTCAGCAAAGATAATGCCATCAAAAAATCTCCAGCATTCGTTATCATCTTTTTAAAAAATTCATTAATTTATAGCGAGCAAAACAATCTCCGTGTTCGACAGGAAGTCCTCACCGCTAAAACTGTTGGAGACTTAATCCATCGTAATCAGTTCTGGAACAGGAAGTGCATCATTTGGAGCCGGAGTTGCGGCTATCTCTGCCGGATCCTACAAGGAGGAAATGTGCAAAATGACAATTCTTTTTACTTTTTCCTGTGATTCTTCGTCATTTATCATGTTGATCTAGATGGAAAACAAAGCAAAACTATTAAAGTAATAAATATCATACCTCATTTTGCACCTGTCCACAGGCCTTCACAGGAATTGTACGCTGAAATAAGGGTATGAGGGTATTAGACTCCAGTAAACGCAAACACAGAATACGGTGAAGTAAGCAAGGAAATCTGGTCACCGCGTACCCTGTACCTCCTTATGGGTCCAGTCTCAGTAGGTCTTTGCTGCTGGTTCACATTGCCAGTCGCTCCCTGAAAATCGACGCATGAGGAAAGTCAATCGACGAGCAACGGGAGCATTTGGGGAGCGTTTGACTTAACGGTGTGTAAACATTTCATTGTGCTAGAGGAAGGTTTTGCACAACCCATGTTGTGACACACATGTCAACATGCATGATTTCCAAATCAAAGAAAGCTGAGAGTTTAAAAAATAGTTTAACGGCTCAGATATGGAGGGAAAACACTTGAATGTGCAATAAACTTAAACTTAAGGCAGATTTGGTTTTTTTGTGGAGCTGAATCACTGCTGACTAGAAATGAATGTTGTTGGCCTTACCATGAACTGTTGTTGGCCAGGATTGATTCCATAGGGATTTTGTGGTTGCGCACCCATATAGTAAGGCTGTCCCTGCCAATTAGAGGGTTGCGAGGAGTCATTAGGATTAGATTCCAGGTGTTATGATGAACTTAGAAAAAAACCCTTAAAAAAGAAGGTATCTTTTATTTTACCATGGTTTGCTGCTGGCCGGGAAACACTCCTTGTTGACGTCCAAAGTTAGTTGGCGGCATAAATCCCTGACAATTATAAGATTGCAAAGGTCATTGTGAATATTCCTTTAAAATATTCCTAATTAAAAAATGAATTTAAACAAAATGTAAATGGGAGAAATGGATCAGATGAGTTGGTGTTCTTTAACAGTGTTGATTTTTAAAAGAGACACATGATTTTTTATGTTTTTTTTACCCCATTAGCAGGAACAAAAGCCTGTCTCGGAAACTGCTGTTGCTGAGGGAATCCCATCGCTGGCATGTAGGGAATGGCCTGCGGCTGCATGTATGTGGGAATGCCAGGAAAAACCTGTAAGGAGGTTTTTTAAAAATAGTTTAACGGCTCAGATATGGAGGGAAAACACTTGAATGTGCAATAAACTTAAATTTAAGGCAGATTGGGACTTAAGTCTTGAGAAGGCTTACCTGGGCAAACTGGGGCTGTGCAATCAGACCTCCGCCAGTGAGCAGAGGGTTGAATCCAGCTACCGCTAGTCCTGGGTTAGCCATTACTAGCCTTGGTCTCAGCCCAGCCACTGCTAGCCCGGGGTTCAACCCAGTTACCAGTCCTCCATTCAAACCTGTGATCAGTGCTATTTTCTGAAGGGGGGGGAGAAAGACCGTTATATCGTCGTGGTTACCATTTCTTCAGCTTAGAGTTCGCCTGTGGGATCTAACATGGGTATGCCAATGCACGCGCTGTGACTCCATCTCTGCCTTACCTTATCAGCACTGACCTAGAGATGCAGGGGTAGAGACACAAAGTTACATGTGTCAGTTATTTGTATGTTAACTCACATATCGTGTGAATGCTATGGGGATTTTATACAGAGCGTATACTCACATGGAGAATGCCTGCTGCGAAGACGACGAAGATGATGCACTTCATGTTACAGCCTGACTGATGAAAACACAACATTTCAATGGTGAACATGTCAGTACTCCTGTTTTCTTCATATGTTAACTTTCCACATAAATCGTAATGTAAAGTAATAATTTACTTCACAACTGAATATAAAAACATACAAGTGAACGTCCAATAAATGCTAGTACCTTATTTTCCAGTCTGAAGTCTTGGAAGGATGGAAATATGTTGAGGTCTGTGATACGATTGTGGCTTTTTATACCTTTGCCATTTTACTGTCGGTGATTAACAAATAAGTGCAGCTGTGCATCCAGACAAAGGCATCTTTTAGAGGAAATCCGTTTGCCCGCTGGTCATTCCTTAAATTACCACTTTTGGGAGTCTTCTCATCGAGGTAAGTAAATATGGTTAAGTAAATATGGTCATTGTATATGTCTGATATGCTGTCGATGCAGGGTGACAGCGTAAATGTGTGGCATTGTGTATCTGACATCTCAGTAAGATGCGAGCTTTGGTGTGGATGACAAATATAATGAGATCACTGTACCGGCTGTGATCCACGCTACACGGAGTGAGGTATCCGTCATTAGACAACAACAGCATTGTCTAGCCGACACAATACTTTACCAACGCCGGCATGTTTGGAGGTGGGGCCGAATGCTGAGGTATTCGCTCTGCATTTGGATGAATGGAGTGTACATCAATATCGACGTGTGATCCGTGTGTGAATCAACTGCGGATCTCATCTGTGTCCTGTGATACGAGCGCCTTCGGATGTGCCGTCTTTTCCACAGCCATTCAAACAAGGTTTTTATGTCTACGGTGGTATTTGGAGTTAGATTGTTTGAGATGGATATGCAGTGTTTACTGCTGAGATAAATACCACTTTCGGTGCCAAGAGGAGTGCGTAATTACACAGTCAACGGTGGTTTGGTTAGTGAAGTCAGAGAAGCAGGTTTCTGGTTCGTAGGTTAATTATATACATCTGCTAATGTCCTCATTATTCCAGCCTCTGTACAGACACAACACACTTAATTGCCAAGACGGAGAGTTGTCTGCAAAACACAGGTTCAGTAACTCAGTGATAGTATATAACTTTCTATGTATGTAGCTAGCTCCCTTGTAGGTAAAGCAATGTACCAGCAATTCTGAAAAAGAAATGGTTTAACAAAGACTTATTTTAAAAAATTTTAAATAATCAGTTGAAAAATGTTCAGAATTCATGCAAAGTGCAAGTCATGATTTTTCGTACTGTGTGCTAATGTGATTAAATTTATAATTATACATTTCAGTTTGGAATCCAATAAATTTTCTATTTGTTACAGTATGTCCTATTTTATTTTTTCAGTTTTGAGAAAAAAAAAATTTAATGGAAGTTCCCTGGAGAAAGTTCCTGGAACATTAAACAAAGCAAAGCTATTTGTTGGAGTTTTGAGAAACATGACCCTTATCAGTACTCATACGGTTAATTAAAAAATGTCCTTGTCAATTATTTAATTAATCTGCCCTAGGGGTCCATATTCAACACCTCTTCAAGTTCACATTATCCTAATTTCAGCAACTTAGAAAGGCATACATCCAATCATAAAACTATACCTAGGTCCCTGCGGTATGTGACTATGGAGAGAGCAAGTATTGAAGGAACAAAACTAGTGT
Source organism: Synaphobranchus kaupii (assembly GCA_029718625.1). Lineage (NCBI taxonomy): Eukaryota > Metazoa > Chordata > Actinopteri > Anguilliformes > Synaphobranchidae > Synaphobranchus > Synaphobranchus kaupii. The sequence continues at coordinate 136,075,752 of CM056376.1, read as the reverse complement.
GAAATTATTGCTCTGAAACTGACAAGCATAGATGGCCACTTGTTGCTGATGCAACATTGAGTTTCCTCAGTTGTCTGTTGTTGGATTCTGGCCCCACCTGCTGGACATACACAAGAACAGCTGAGAATTTGTCCAAAGCAACTGTGGACCTGTCTTTCAACATGGCTTCCAAACGAAGAGATTAGCTACAGTAGGCCTACAGGGTGATATATATAATATATATATATATTTTTTTTTTTCTTTTTCTTTCAATGTCTATCATATGAAGTAGATTTTCTTCAGTTTTTGTTTACCATATTTCTGCTCTTCTGTTAAAACTTAAAAGCACGTATAATTTCGCTAAAAAAAATGGTCAAATGTAAGGGGGAAATACAGTAGGCTACTGCGCACGCTCACTCCGGCAGAGGTCAGTCATCTCCGGTCTCGGCCACGCCTACTGGTGGGGTGAGCACACGCACCTGGGTTGTGTTAACGAATCAGCCCAGGTACTTAAAGGTGTGCTCTTTCCAGTGCGAGGAGTACGCACAGGGAGAGCGAGACTGTTGTGATGGCTGTCTGGTTGTCCGAGCAGGAAGACAAATAGGAAAGTAAATGGCACCAAGCTGGCAACTGGTTGCTGGGTTTTGCTTTTGAAGGTGTTTGTTTATTCGTTTTTGTGTCACCGTGGATGCACTCTCTCTCTCTCTCTCTCTCTCTCTCTCTCTCTCTCTCTCTCTCTCTCTCTGCATGTGGCAAATTCTACACACACGCACGCAGGATGTCTTCCCGGGGTACGCAACAGAGGAGGCCAAGCCATAGGCTACATGAAAACAAAGCCACTACTTAGGACTAACGTTACAACGTAATTTACCGATATATTTTGCACTCATAGGGTCGCATATTACAAGAAGTTCTAACGTAGGAGTAGGCCCAGCCTACGTTAAAGTCGGATCTTTCATCAGCAAAACCGGAGAGACTTACTTCACAATAGAATGGAAATGTTGCGCGCAAAAAGATGTTACGTGATTTATAGTAGCCTGATCTTTCATCAGCAAAACCGGAGACTTACTTCACAATAGAATTGAAATGTTGCGCGCAACAAGCTGTTACGCGACTTACAGCACAGTTAATGTTAACACAATGAAAACACTTCTGACAAGTCAATGTAACTATCGAACATGCTCAACAAAATGTATTCACTGCTTAAATTTCTAATAAAATATTATCACTGAATGCTCGCCAATTGTGTGTGTGTGTGTGTGTGTGTGTGTGTGCGTGTGTGTGAGAGAGAGAGAGAGAGAGAGAGAGAGAGAGAGAGAGAGAGAGAGAGAGAGAGAAAAAACACGCCACTGCAAATAAAAGAAAAATAAATAGCATCTTACCCTTAAGCCCTATTTGGACGGGATAAGTTTTACAGGGGGAGGTGGGGTAATGTAATAATTACTGGAAGAGCTCCGCTATTTTAGTTCCCATGTCTGTAACTTTTACCGACTGTGCGCTAAAGATTAAATAAAGATTCGGGAGTCTACCTACTGTTAAATGTCCTGTAAAAATTACCCCAGGTTAAAGCTATCCCGTGCGAATTGACATGTCCGGTAAAATTCTGTTATTTCCTGCGATAAATTAGTTTTCCCCAGTCTTTTCTACTGGTTTTTCACGTAAGCACTCGAGGACGCCTTTGGTTGTGCTCTCTTCGGTCCAACTATTGACCGACCTCTAAATTAATGTAACGTTACAGTAAATAAGAAGACAGAGAGCAAAAAAAAAAAAAAAAACAGGCTAAAAAGTAGGCTACAGTGGGGCAACGCTTGTGGCCGTTTTAGGTAAGCTATTGTAGCCTAGCTATAGCCTTACATACATGTTTCTTTTCAAGCTAACGTTAATAAAGAGGTGTACCGTGTAATTGCAGGATTCCTCACGCTTTTTGTGGACATGTTTGCCATGCCAACATTGTCTCCACGGCGGCTCAGTTTGCAGTGAAGATAGGATGTGTAACGTTGTGTACTCGTGGGGGACATTTTCGGTGTGACGACAACATAGCGTAGACACTCCCATCTCTGTAATTCTAGACGCTGCTTACGGAGATAGCTACTTTATCCCGTCCGAATCGGCCATTAACAGTACAGACGTCCTGTGGTAATAATTACTTTACAGACATTGTCCTGAAAACGTATCCCGTCCGAATAGGGCTTTAGAATGTGAGATTGACCCTCCTTGTCCCGGTTGCGTCAAATTCCCTAAGCACCCGCTCTGTGTCGATTTCAAAGTAATTGTGAATGTTCATAATCGCCAATCGCGTCTGTCATGCTGTTCCGTAGGTAGGTTTTCAGACGTCTCAAACAACTGAATGAGCGCTCGACCGAAGCAGTAGACACGGGCATCGTAAGAAGGACTTTCAGTATGCTATGAAGTATTCGTTTAAGTTAGTTATCTTGACTGACAAGTAAAAAGGCAACTCTAAACTTTTCCCGGTCTAAAGAAAAAGGTGATCCTCCAATCACTTTCAACGGTGTTAACGGCGGCATGGTGATCCTCCAATCACTTTCAACTGTGTCTTCCAATCACTTCCAAATGTTTGAAATATGCAAAACTTGGAAAATACAATAACCAGGCAATACAACGAAGACAATAAGCAAATATCATTCCTCAACATCGTAGAAACAGAGACGCAGAGACTTTGACAATTCACGTCAGTTTTAATGGAAATACTAATTTTGCTGTTGTTGCTAAGGTACGCAGACTGCGTACTCTGCGTACAGCTGGGGGCGCCACTGCACACACACACACACACACACACACACACACACACACACACATGTAAATATCTTTGACGGTGGCAATATTAGAGCAAGTCATAAGTGAACTCTTGCATGCACTGTTGGTAAAGCCAACCAAACAGATTTCAAAAGTCTCCCCTTTAATTCTCTGTTGCTAAGACACACGTGAGTATTAATTGTGTTTAAAAACTGGAACTGGCTGCTTACGTCAACCAACCAATATTTTTAATACATCAGTAACTAACATCCCACATTCCTTTACATTTCATTTGGGTGCGTCCGATATTCCTTTCTGTCATTCCTTCCCTCCACTCGTCTCCTACCCGGAAGTATGCTAAATAAGTGGCTGTGTCCGAATACGACCCCTGTTCCCTGTCCACTCAGACCCCTGTCTGCTATGTGCCCTGTCCCCTCACTTTGCAAGCAGTGTGCGAAAGAAATTCCGCAAAACTCTTTCCAAACTAGTGAGGAAGTAGTATTTTTTTTATTGAGAATATCAATCAGTTACCATAGGACGATTGTGACAAAGTGTAGATTATGAGTGAAGATAAAATTGACAAAAATAAAAAAAGAGTATTTCGTAATATGACCCACTGCATATACGTTCTACGTTTTTACTTCTGGGTTACTTACTGAAATTGTCGGATGAGTGCACCGTTCTGCACATGAGCGTGCTCCTGAATTCCCTCAACAAAACCCCGGAAATAAGGGGTTCATCCTGGTATTTTAAGTGCCCCCATTTGTGAGAAAAAGTCACCCACTCAAAAGCTTTTTGACGAAGTGGACTCAAATATGTGCCCTCAAAAGGGTGTAGGGATCGGATTTGGACACAGCTAAGTAGTTGCGTGTACAGTCGGCTATATGATGTACCTGGCATTGCGGTTCTCATCCAGACATTCATTAATATGTAACAATTAATATGTAATCAATAACATTAGATTAGGACAAAAAGATCTGTTTCAGGGCACAGAGGAGAGGAGGTGGTAATGGAGGGAAGGAGGGTGCATTTTTCGAGTATTGGGACGCACCCTTAGAATCATTTGAAAATGTCCTCATTTAATAACTTGTCACAAATTTCATGCAGAAGCAGGCGATGCATGCATTGGGAGAAGCGTTTGCTAGTGTGCGACCTGAAGTGACAAAAAAAAAAAGGAAACTGCTGAAGCCTACTTATTATTCTGGGAACAACACTGTAAGAAAGATATAACTGATTTTGAAAGAAAACGTATGAAGAATGTCCACTAAATTAGACTTGGACTTAGATAAATTGGTTAGTGGTGTAAAATAAGGAACGACTTGAGATGCTTAATCTGTTCAGGGCTAACACAATGAGACTGAGGTATAATTGTGTTGAAAATTTAAAATTAATTATAAGGGGGTTAACATTAAAGGGGATTAATAATGTGAACTACAAAATATGCTTAAAGTTGAGCTCTATCAGAAAAACAAGTGGGCACAGGTGGAAGTTAAAAGGTAAATTCCGCACTGATATATGAAGTGTTCGTTCGTTCGTTCGTTCGTTCGTTCGTTTGTTCGTGCGTTCGTTCGTTCGTTCATTACATTCGTTGTTCGTTCGTTCGTTCGTTCGTTCGTTCGTTCGTTCGTTCGTTCGTTCGTTCGTTCGTTCGAAAGTTGTGAATGCGTGGAGCTTCTTGTCAGATCATGTAAAACAGGAAGGGGCCCTTGATATGTTCCGGTCTGGGCTTGACACATTGCAGGCTATTAGTAGCTGAAAAACTGAATGGCTTGTCATTATGTAGCCTATTCTTATGTTATTGTGTTCCTATAATGATAAAAATAGAAAAAAATGGTCCATTTGGCACTCAGTATTAAACTAACACAGACTGTGCTTATAGTATCGCCGCTGCCTAAGGTTCAACCAAGGCTATGGGACTGTATTTATATCAGCTATGTAATGTAGGTGTCATAATTTATTGTATGCACTGACATAATGTATTGCTTTCTGAATTAATAAGTCTTACTTACTACTGAAAACACACACACACACACACACACACACACACACACACAGGAAAACTTGCTGACCTACTTTTTGTTTTACCTCTAATGAGAAAAACAACTTGTCTGGTTTCTGAAACTTCTGTGATAATGAAATAAAAATGGCTAGACAAGAGTTATTACCACTTTTATTGGTATGGTAGATGCCCTTTTCCATGTCTACATGATATGTTTGAGAATAACATTAATAATTAATCTTTTAATATTACCTCGGTTTTACCATGTGTATATCGCAAAGATACATATTCTATAAACCATTGAAATGGACTGCAGAGGTAAGGAATTGCTTATTATAAGAAATAACTTTTGTCTCAGATTGTTTCACAGGACACATGTTATAAATTGGATCTTAGAGTTTAGTACCACTTTCATTGCATTCTCTTGTTGTCATTGGACATACTGTACGCATCCGTCCGTCTTCTACCCACAGCTATGCCACAGAGCCTACACAAACCACAGAGAAACAGCCATCAAAAGCTACAAAGGGAAACATCTGTGAAATATTAACTTTCAATCTTGAATGAGAGGGCTGTTGTTCTGAACTTTCAACAATAGTTTGTAAGTGAAATTCTGTACACTCACAGGAAAAAAAAATGTCTCCATAGGGTAATACTTTTTACTTCTTCATGGAACCCTCTATGGGAGGTGTGAAAAGTGTAAAAGCTCCCAGATTGAACCATTTTGCCTGACAAAGAACCCTTGAACTTGAACTAGATAGGGTTCCTCTGTGGAGTTGCAGATGAGCCTTTTGGAACTATTTCTTCTGAGAGTGTAGCCTTAGGTTAAGAATGACATACAACTAAAATGTTTCTATTCAGTATTCACATGGCCATTTTTCATTTAAAAAAATAAAATAATAGAAGAACAAGAAGGTCTGTATGTCCAGACTGAATGTGAAATGATATCCTTTAGGTAATATGAGTTCACGTCGCTGAAGGCCTCTGCTCCCTGGTATTGCGTTAGCTGTCTATGTTTTTACTGTGACAGCCACATCCGCCTGAGACAAAACCACAGTCACCCCGCTGGCATTCCTGGGCTCTTCCTCCGCTGAGAAATTGCAGGATATAACGCAGCTCGCTTTGTAATTATCCCCGAAAGACCCACATATTCCCTTTATTTCGCTTGAATTTTGCAATCAGGTCTTCGGAAAATAAGTCAGAAAAAGCATGTAAAGCCCCCAACATTTCATCTGCTCCTTTTTTGAACACAGTCTTAAAATGACTTCCGCAGAAATAAGGCGAGCACTGTGTGGTCTCCTGTAATTGCATGAAATAAATCATTCTGGCAGAAGTGAGTGGAGTGAGAGGCCACAACATGAAAAGTCAAAGGAAGTTAGCAAGCGGACCAAATATGGTTTTCCAAGAAGCAGTGTACAAGAGGAAACTCTGTTAGCTAAACAGCATTAAATAAACTAACTGGAGCTGATATGTTTTTTTTTATGGTAGTAGCTATACAGCATGCTTTTGAAATACACCCCTGTATTAGGATATGATAACCGTCCACCCCTTCCATCACATCCCCTGAACTCTCTCTTTGAGACTCTTCCATCAGGTCGAAGATTAATGTTCTTGCCCCTTAAAGCCAAAAGAACCTGAAACAGCTTTGTCCCTACAGCTGTTAGACTGCTTAATGACACTGGACATCTCAAGACCGTAAAGGTAGACGCGGAACTGCTATTGCTTTTGATGCTCAATTTTTCATTATAATTAATAATGCATTAATTGAATATAATATAATTTTGATAATAATAATAGTCATTTTAATCATAATCATAATAATGATGTATTCCACTCCACGCATACCTTCACTTTAATGTTAAACATCTGATTCAATTGAATGTCTGTATTTAACATGTTTGTTTGTGTTCTATCTATGTCTTTTTTTTTATTGCTGACAACTAAAACTGAAGTTCCTTTACAGGAACTAACAGTTATTCTATTCTATTCTATCCCTAGTTAGAATTACGGTGTGTGCTTGTCTGTCTGTGCGTGTATGCGTGTGTGTGTTTTACATTTCTGAGCGAATTTTCTGAAAAAACAACATCAGATGCAACATATGTATAATAATATTTCACTCTTACACATTTGCATGAGATTATTATGTATTACAGTTATTGTCACTAATTTTGTTCATGGGAATGACAGTACCCTGCCACAGAAGAATACATTTTTATAGTTGTACTTTTATTGATGCAGTTATTGTCAGTAAGGGCATGACATTTCCCCACCACGGGTTAATAATCACAATCTCCCTGGTTTACATATCAGTTGTGCAACCACCAAACCACTTTCCTGAAAACTGAAGCTGAATTGAATCTGAAAAAATCCATGACCTTAATTTCTATCAGCATGTTATCTGAGGAGAACCCACTGACAGTATGGTGCCAGGTCACTCACTTGGATTTTCAAACCTTGGCTTTGTGCGGTAGTGACTGATGTGTTGTCCTTTTATATAACTTTGTGCATAGTTTTGAAGTCTCTCCCAATACAAAAAAGTTAATATATGAGAATGAATTCACTTTCAAATACAAGAAAATGAGAGAAAAGGTATAAGATATTCAAAGCTGTGTGTACATTGTCTGACAGCAAGCTATACTTTGGGGGGCGGAGGTTTTGAAAATGATGTGGTGGCTTTTGGTAGCTGTATATGATATGTGACGTAAGGCAGAGACAGGACGTATGCAAGTGTGTAAATTTGGAAAGCTAAACATTAACATTTTTTGAAAAGACCCAATTACATGTACTATGTGGCAGCAATCATTTTCAAAACCACATATGTTTCTTTTAAATGATACCTGATGACAGGAGGAAATGTAGGCGTCCAGCATCATGGAGGTAGCACAACCAAAGGGCCACTGGACAAACAGAGTATAAAAGCCAGTGGCTAAGTTCTCCACCATATATCATCACTTTTGGAAAATAGGAGTCACATCAACAGAGAATTTTGAAATACATATTCAGACATAAAGAAGTATTTTATCAGCCAATCAGAGAAACTAATTCCAAAGGTAAGAGTGTTCTTGAATACTTAGTGTGATGGCAGACATGTTCTTCAACTCCAGATATTGTATATCTGTAAGATCAGAATATTCCAAGTAATTCTGTTAATATATTTTGTTCATTTTGTGTCCAATATTCTTGCTAATGCATTATTTTGTTGTGGCATTTCTTATGTGCTAAAAAATATTCTCTTTTGGAAACTCCCGACCAATGCACCAACTATTTTGAAAATAGTTTCAAAACTATTATTATGAGATAAAAGTAATCTTATTATGAGATTTTATTTTGGTTGGAACTTAATGTTTTTATACAGTAAGCAGTGAGGGTAAAGCTTTGATCTTCCGAAAAAGAGGCCACAACATGCTGTTCAAGGGAATAAGACATAAATACAAAAGTTTTACAAATGCATAACATGTCTTAAGCGATTGTCAGTTATTATGATTCAAAAATGTATTTTATTTATCTGGATGATGCCATGGTCTTTATTATCTGAATGGTTTTATTACTGATTTTTAGTTTTATTTTATTAAGTGGTGAAAAATAATTTGTCTCATTGTACATATGGTGGAAGTTATGGATTTATGCGTTAGTTTTGGGGAAAGTTAAGTAGCCAAGGCTAGCTCGTAGTGGTGATGAGATGCAGGACTTTAATATTAATTATAAAATGCATGCCTTGGTGACCTTAAGCTGTGTACAAATATCTGTGATCCTCAGTTTTTGCAATAGCATTCTACATTGAGCTTGACTGTTACTTTACATTGAAAGCATGAATATAAATTTATGCTTTTACAAGTACATCCTAATGAAACAAACTGAAATGTCCAAAATAAATCTAAAGGACAATTTATTTTATTATTATTGTTGTTTGTTTCACAGGGCTGGGTAACAGTATGAAGTCTGCTGTTGTATTAATTTGTATCTTGGCTGTAGGTGCTGCTCTACCTGTAAGTAGTGCATGTATGACATGTTTCTGTTTGCTTTGAGTCAAACCATATTCTGTATATAAAAGTAAAAATGCTAAAATCACTCATTATTATTTTTGCAAAACAGTAATTTATCTAGTGATGAATAGAACAAGATGAAATTATAACATTTGATTACTCACTACCATTCTGAATATCTGTACTCAACATGAAAAGGCTTATGTGACCTTTAGTTTTTTTTTGTGAAAATGTTATACCTCATTTTTTTTTTCTAGACTTACCGGAGTAAGCGGCAGTTGGAAAGTTATGAGGAAACACAGGTATGTAGTCAATTAAAAATCTGCAGTGACCATCTATGGTGTGTGTGTGTGTTTATTTAGTGGGGAATGTCAGAATAACCCATTATTATATCAGTGAAATTTACACATGTATAAATGCAGACCCTATATATAGGCAGTGGGGTAATATGAGATGCAGTTCTAAAGTTTAGAACAATTAGAAAGCTCTGGGAAACTGGGGGTATGTTGACTTTAAAAGTCTAGATCCGGATGTATATTTACAGACCCTATAAGTAAGCACAGTAGTAGCCTGTCATTTTCAGTTTTCTTTCTAGGTTATTTTTTGCCAACTGTATCATACACTGCCTGGCCAAAAAAAAAGTCGCCGTTGCACCCGTCATGCATAGTGTCCACTGTACAAGCCTCTGGAGGCAGTGTTATGATCTGGGGTTGCTTTAATTGGTCAGGTCTAGGCTCAGCAACGTTATGCAGCAATAAAATGAAGTCAGCTGAGTACCTGAATGTACTGAATGACCAGGTTATCCCATCAATGGGCATATTCCAGGACGACAATGCCAAGATTCATGGGGCTCAAATTGTGAAACAGTGGTTCAGGGAGCATGAGGAATGATTTTCACACATGAATTGGCCACCAGAGTCCTGACCTTAACCCCATTGAAAGTCTTTGGGATGTGCTGGAGAAGACTTTATGGAGTGGTTCGACTCTCCCGTCGTCAATACAAGATCTCGGCCAAAAATGAATGCAACTCTGGACGGAAATAAATGTTGTGACGTTGCATAAGGTTGTCGAGACAATGCAATGATGAATGCACGCCGTAATCAAAGCTAAAGGTGGTACAACGAAATATTAGAGTGTGCGACTTTTTTTTTGGCCAGGCAGTGTATTTAGATTCCAGTCAAGTGTTTATTCACAAAAAAAGTTTTTTTTCTACTTAGTTCATATTTTAGCAATGAACTTATCCATGACAGTGTGACTTCATTCTCAATGGCCTCACTTAACATTAATACATTGGTGTTTTCATGTTTAATTTAGTCAGAAGAGGCAAGTAATCCCCCAGGGTGTGAAGAGGATAGTAAAAAGGTATGTTTGTTATACTACATGCAATTAAATATTGTCTTTTTATCACCATATGTTTGATTAAAAAAAATAAAAACTACTTATCAATGTATAAAATGTATAAAGTATGTCTTCTTTAATCTAGACTGTTGCAGACGACAGCAATATTAGCACAACAGAAGACAATCAAAGCGGAGCATCTGATACCAGTAACCATGGAAACCTTATAAATGGAGAACTTGGAGGCCACAGTATTGTAACTGTTCATTTAACCAACTCGGAACACAATATAACAGCGGCTGTGAGCGACATCACCGTCAGTGAGGAAGACCTCGGTGGTTCACCAACATATCATGACAAAAAACTAAACCTGAACAGTACTGGGAATAGCCTTGGGAGTGATCAGATTTCTGTGATTAGTCATGAGGATTTGCATAGCGATGACCCCGCAGCAATCCATAACTTCGCCTCTGTCATTGTAATAGTAAAAATAAATGAATCTGACTCAAATTCTAGCAGTGAGACAGGAAAGGGCAGTGAATCTGACTCAAATTCTAGCAGTGAGACAGGAAAGGGCAGTGAATCTGACTCAAATTCTAGCAGTGAGACAGGAAAGGGCAGTGAATCTGACTCAAATTCTAGCAGTGAGACAGGAAAGGGCAGTGAATCTGACTCAAATTCTAGCAGTGAGACAGGAAAGGGCAGTGAATCTGACTCAAATTCTAGCAGCGAGACAGGAAAGGGCAGTGAATCTGACTCAAGTTCTAACAGTGAGACAGGAAAGGGCAGTGAATCCGATTCACATTCCAGCTGGGAGACAGGGAAAGGCAGTGAATCAGATTCAAGTTCTAGCAGTGAGACAGGGAAAGGCAGTGAATCCGATTCAAGTTCTAGCAGTGAGACAGGGAAAGGCAGTGAATCCGATTCAAGTTCTAGCAGTGAGACAGGGAAAGGCAGTGAATCTGATTCGAGTCCTAGCAGTGAAACAAAAAAAGGCTGTGAATCAGATTCAAGTTCTAGCAGTGAGATAGGAAAAAGCAGTGAATCGTTGAGCGAAAGCATTGAGTCTGAAAAAAGTGACTCCAGTTTTGGCAGTGCGAAGGACCCAAGCAGTGCCTCCAGTTCCAGTACTGAGGAGGACATCAGTTCTAGCTCAACCCTCTCTAGCAGTGAAGAAGACATTGAGTCCGTGTCCGCGTCTAGCAGTATGGCTCACTCCTCTGCAAGCGTCAGCACCGGTGAAAGCAGTGAATCCACGCCCCAGTTTAACGGTGCTTTTAGAAACATGCACTCTGCTTGGCTCGTTGTGGACAGCGGAGTCCAGAATGATCCCAGTGCAGCTCTAAGCTTAACCAGTCACGGAAAAAGCAGTGAAGAGGCTTCCAGCTCCAGTGCTAGCTCTAGCAGTGAAGAGAGCGCGAGCAACGAGGACGCCTCTGGTGATGGTGATGAAGAGGATGGTAACAGTGAGTCTAACTCAAGCTCAAGCAGTGAAGAAAAACACAGTGAAGGAAGTCTAAAAGACTCCAGTCCCAACTCTGGTCCCGCTACCCAGGAGAATAACGACATTGGTGAAGATCACAATGCTATCAGGGGGACTCATCTTAATGTGTTATTCTCCAGCAGTGAAGGTCAGATTAGTGAGTTCGCCTCAAACTCCATCACCGCGACAAACCCCAGTGCTAAGTTTGCCACTGGCTTTATCATTACACCGAGTGCAAGTGGGGAGTCAAGCTCTAGCAGTGAAGAAAGCCAGGAGTCTGTCTCCAGTACATCAAGTCTAAGCCTGGGCTTCATACCCAACTCTAGTAGTGAAGAGACTGAAAGCACTGAACCCAGCCCCATCGTCACAAACACACTGAGTCTGGCCACTGAGCTCGGTTCTAGCTCCAGCAGAAAAGGCAGTGAATCTGATTCAGGTTCTAGCACTGAGCTCGGTTCTAGCTCCAGCAGAACAGACAGTGAATCTGATTCAGGTTCTAGCACTGAGCTCGGTTCTAGCTCCAGCAGAAAAGGCAGTGAATCTGATTCAGGTTCTAGCACTGAGCTCGGTTCTAGCTCCAGCAGAAAAGGCAGTGAATCTGATTCAGGTTCTTGTAGCACTGAGCTTGGTTCTAGCTCCAGCAGAAAAGGCAGTGAATCTGATTCAGGTTCTCGTAGCACTGAGCTCGGTTCTAGCTCCAGCAGAACAGGCAGTGAATCTGATTCAGGTTCTAGCACTGAGCTCGGTTCTAGCTCCAGCAGAACAGGCAGTGAATCTGATTCAGGTTCTAGCACTGAGCTCGGTTCTAGCTCCAGCAGAACAGGCAGTGAATCTGATTCAGGTTCTCGTAGCACTGAGCTCGGTTCTAGCTCCAGCAGAACAGGCAGTGAATCTGATTCAGGTTCTCGTAGCACTGAACTCGGTTCTAGCTCCAGCAGAAAAGGCAGTGAATCTGATTCAGGTTCTTGTAGCACTGAGCTCGGTTCTAGCTCCAGCAGAAAAGGCAGTGAATCTGATTCAGGTTCTCGTAGCACTGAGCTCGGTTCTAGCTCCAGCAGAACAGGCAGTGAATCTGATTCAGGTTCTAGCACTGAGCTCAGTTCTAGCTCCAGCAGAACAGGCAGTGAATCTGATTCAGGTTCTAGCACTGAGCCCGGTTCTAGCTCCAGCAGTTCAGCAGGGTCAAGCGCAGAGTCTCGAAGCAGAAAGACAGAAGAAGACAAGCTCAGCTCAGGCACTGAGGCGCAGTTAAACGGTGACGGTGACTCTGACAATAGCAGTAGCAGCAAAGAGGGTAAGAGCAAGAGCGACTCCGGTTCTAGCTCCGAGGAACATCAAAGCAGCGTCTCTTCTTCCAGTTCCAGCAGTACGGAAGCAAAATGCGGCGCCCCAGATTCCAGCTCTAGCAGCGATGGCGGTACAGACTCCCGGTCCAGCGGTCAGGAAGGCAAACGGCATGAGGAGGAGGACGCTGGAGCCGTGTCCAGTTATTCCCTCAACGCAGCCTCTCTGAGACAGATGAACCTTCAGAAGATCGTAAAGCTAAACCCCTTCCTGCCGGTCCTAATTACTCAACACAAACCTGCAGGCCTTCACATGCAAACCAGCAGTAGCAGCAGCGAGAGTGACAGCAGTAGCCCCAGTGCAGACAGTAGTGAGGAAAGCAAAAACTCTCATTAACCCTTTGAAGAGTAGATTATTTTAAGAATGTTTTTTTCAAGAATTCTAAGTCAGTGTTCTAGAACTCCATTGCTTTCCATTACCAGTGGTGATTGTTACATCAGCATTAGAATGTTCTGTTAAGAACATTCTAATCACATATTTGCGACACCTTAATGAGTTAGTGGGAATATCTCTGAGGTCGCTTATCGCATTCTTGTAGATCAGTGGATCATTCTTGTGGATCAGTAGATCATTGTTGGAGATCTGTGTCTCATTCTTGTAGACCTAAGTGGATCATTCTTGTAGATCTAAGTGGATGAGCACTTAAGACTTGAAATTTGAATGAAGGACAGTGAGGAAATAGGGTGGGTGTGTTCCACCCTATTAGGATGGGGAAATAGGATGTTCATGTATTAACTATAAACCACAAATACCTCTGTAACAGATTTGAACTATACAGTATTTAATTTTTGGATTCAGACCAGGTGCTGAACTGTTTGTTTTTAACTGTGAATAAGTATTTTATACCCATTTTAATTACTGGGCTCATAGTGTTGTGTAAGTATTAAAATTGAGCACTTTGTTGAATGTGTTACTTAAAATAAAAAATGACAATGACCTTGTGGTATTTGGAATGTGCAATCTCCAATATGACAATACCTCAATATCAAAATCAAATGTGCATTTTAAATTTACACACAGTTCAAATGAATCTCAGTAACATAATACAAACATTTTCAGTATGTAACACAGATATTAATAAACTGACTTTTGCTACCCATAGTAAATCTATCTTTTTTTGTTGTTTTTAAAAGGCAGTAGAATTTATATCATAAGATGAAATGCATAAATGTTTTAAACTTTTTTTCTGTCAATTTGTCTTTGCCTGCATCATAATATAGATTGTATATTGTGTATTAATGGAGATAATTTGAGATGAATTGGTTATGGCTGTCTTCCAACATCAATGTGGTTCAGTGAGCTTCACGAAGCCCATCTGAGACTGAAGCTTATATTAAAATTATTTATTATTGATTTGTAAATAAATTCAAGAATGACTCTTCAGTGCAGCACATTTTTTCAATAATTCACTGAACCTCCTCAAAGTCTTTCTGAAGAAAACAAATGGATACTTGCATACTATCTTGAGCCAAAATGAAGGACAGCTGAATCCAGGTCTTACTGCTCTGTTTCACTGTACTAAAGCGGTACTACTTTCTCTCTAAAAGACAATTATGTGCAGTATCTGTTGTTATGTTAGTTCAAGGCAGAGCTGGGCTCAAGCTTATCCCAGCATGCATTGGGCAAGTGGCAGGAATACACCCAATCCATCACAGGGCACACATACCATTCACCCTGACCACTCACGCACTCATACCTATGGGCAATTTAGAGTCTCCAATTAGCCTAACCTGCATGTGTTTGGACTGTGGGAGGAAACCGGAGTACCCGGAGGAAACCCACGCGGACACGGGGAGAACATGCAAACTCCGCACAGAAAGGCCCTCAGCTGGGATTTGAACTCAGTACCTTCTTGCTGTGAGGCAACAGTTCTATCATCGTGCCGCCTGACAAAGACCTCTTTGGTCAAAATGCTGCATCAATAAACCACAAGGGAGAATTTGCTAGTGTGTGGGTATTCTTTATTTTTCTTTTTTTTTTGGAACACTTTTGGGCCATAACAACCTTCTTGTTTAGGGCCACCGAAACCCTATTGGTCGGCTCTGGTTCAGGGATGACAAATACATTCGCATATTTGTTTTGGCTTGTTACTCATAAGGTCAAATTCTACATAAACAACAACAACAATAAATATAACACTCAAAAACAAGTTGTATCCAACAAATTATAACCTAGAGGCCACACACATAAATAATTACCAAGTGTGGAAGTGACATGGACGGGAGCCAGGGACGGTTGCCACATCTGCTTGACAGCAGATAATAAATTATTGTGAAGTATTGTCCTCATTGGACTTCTTTCTAATATGATGGTAAAATACAGAAACAAACAAGTAGCGACTGTAAACATGAGGGAGTTTCATTGCACAAAGGAAAGAGTTAGTCACCCATTTGAGGTCAGTTTAATTTGTTTCTTCAGCAAAGTTGCACACAATCTTGATATTTTTATACTTGTATTTTAATGGTAAACCAAAATCTTGCTTCTAAATGTGTATGTTTATATTTCTATGACTGAACATAGCATACATAGTCATAAATGCACATTGGTGAAATAAGCTACCAGATTGTGATTGCTTTCTGGTATCGAACTTGACCATTTCTGCATGGATTTTGATCACGTGAAAATGTTAAATTAATAATGATGAGGCTTCAGATAATATTTCAATTGCAGTTTACTTATCATGCATTAACACGCATGGTTCACATACAAACATATATCCACCCACTCTCCCATAGGCTGCCTCTTGTCCATTTAAGCTTGTACTGAAACTCGATAATAGCACACACCATATACTATGCTGCTGTTTTAAATATTGTGACAAAGTGTGTATGTTTATGTTAAATTTCTGTTGGCTGGTGGATGAAATGCATTCCAGATGATTCTGTGATGTCATCGTTTAGAGCTTATACTGTCAGCTGCCAGTGTGTTGTGCCAATAGAGCTGCATTGGCACTATTTTGAAGGATGTCAGGTGCCCGTTCATTCACAGAGGAAATGCACTTGCTTGACAAGATGGGGTATATACTGCCAACTGAATTTCTCCTTCCCTGGGTGATGTTATAGCAAAATTTTACATCGGCCAGCACAACAAATGGCCACAGTCAAAACTGGCATGGATACTCAAATTTGGACCTTGAATCCAAATCCAGCTCTGGTTTTCTTTCTCCCAGGTAATTAACTAAACAATTAGAGCTAGTGATTGGCCAGACTGGCTTCACACCTGGCTCCCAGGTAAAGGGAGGGTGGAAAACCAGAATACCAGAGAGGATCTCTACATCAGGGCTGCCCGACCCTGTTCCTGGAGATCTGTAGGTTTTCATTTCAACCCTAATTGGGCACACCTGATTCTACTAATTAGCAGCTCAACCAGCATCTCAAGCTGTTGAATGAGGAGTGCTTTCTTAGGGTTGGAGTGAAAACCTACAGGGCGGTAGATCTCAAGCTGTTGAATGAGGTGCGCTTTCTTAGGGTTGGAGTGAAAACCTACAGGGCGGTAGATCTCAAGCTGTTGAATGAGGTGCGCTTTCTTAGGGTTGGAGTGAAAACCTACAGGGCGGTAGATCTCAAGCTGTTGAATGAGGTGCGCTTTCTTAGGGTTGGAGTGAAAACCTACAGGGCGGTAGATCTCCAGGAACAGGGTGGGGGGGACCACTGCTCTACATCATCATATTCATCTCATATGTTAAAGTTCCCAAAGCAATTAAACTAAATTAGGGAATTAAACGAGTTACGAAAATATTATGGATACTGCAGTAATAGAAACCATGGAAACACATTGTTAAACTTAGCTCACATTAGTTACACATCCATTGTGCACCCATCTCTAAAGAGGACAAGTGGTTTTTTTGTTTTTCTTTTCCCTCCAAAAGTCGGAAAACAACAAAAGCATAAAATAATGCTGTCATTGTGTTCATCCACATGCCTTGTGTGGCAGTACGCCATGTAGCAATCATTCAAAATTAGAGCGCTTTGATAATACAGCCAGTGTCCGCGGGGAATAGCACAGCCGTCCTCCCACCGCAAAGGGCGTTGAGAAAGGGTCTCTCCTCCGTGTCAGAGGGGAAGTGGCGTAGGTCAGGGGTCTACTTGGGAGAACCTCACACCTTGGTCTCCAGCCGATAAACAATTCTGTGTGCAAGCTAAACACACCACATATAAACGTAGCTTTGGTTAGCGCAGAGAAAGCTTCACTTCGGATTTTAAGTTCAGCAACAAGGCCTGTTTGCAGACCAGGATTACAATTTAGAAGTCTTTTCTAGGATCTTGAATATCAGCTGGGAAAGGTAATGATTAGTAATTGTTTTTTACTGGAGGTCGTCAGGTGTCATTGCAACAGTTTCAAAAATGTATTTTAAAACCTGTTTTCATTGCATCTGGTGACAGCTGAGACCCACTGTATGTTCTTTAATAGGATGAAGGCAACCATTGTTGTTGTATGCCTGCTAGGAGCAGTCTTTTCTAACCCGGTACGTTTGCTCAATTAAGAAAAAAATAGAAAAAAAAATGTAACGGATAAATAGAGAGAGAATGTTCTGAGGAAAAATAAATCACACTTTTTTTTCTGTTTGGTTCCTTGTTTAACTGAGCAGATTTTGCAAATCAATATCTTGGATGCAACAGTAACAGTAAGTACGTGAATATTATTTTGTGACGTGTATTGTCTAAATACTCATGTCAGCTACATAATTCTTCACTTTAACTGGAAAATGCATAGCCTTTAGCTTACAGAGGAAGAAAGTGATAAAAAAAGAAGAATAAGTACTCATCTCACCCCTTTATTATAGGTTTCCATATGATTAGTATCTACATCACACTACTCATTTGTCTTGGAAGAAAGACTATCTTTTTCCTGCTGTAATACTGATGGCAGTAGAGATGCCAGAAATCCCTGTATGAAGTGCTATTCATTCACAACTGTTTCCATTATTCATTCACAACTGTGCCCTTGTAATTATTCTACATATTTACATAATTCTATATAATTATGCCGTATAAACAGACTGATACATAATGAAAGATTTTTGATTATTTATTTAAACAGGATAGTTATTGATAATGAAAGAAAATCGATATTTCACTGAAAGATTTTGTGTGTGTGTGTGTGTGTGTGTGTGTGTGTGTTTGCCGATAAGTAAAAATAAACATTTTTCCCATGGTTCTTTGCTCATTTTAACAGCCTCTTCGAGGGGACATGTTGGAAGAAATAGTCCGACAGACACACACAGTGAGTATGGTTCTTCATTAATGTGACTAAATCACAAAAACTGTCAGTCATCTTACTGTCAGTGCAGTAAAAGCATGTAGCATGCAAAAAAACAATCAAATGTCATAAAGTCACGCAAACACACTCCATTGTTGTTTTCAAAACGTAGTTATTAATGTGGCACCCCAGGGTGACTTTGAGGTCAACCTGGTCTCATGTGAATTTGGTAATATCCACCGATTGTTAATGTCGCAAAAAACGGTACCTGTTTCCGAATTTTGCTCAAGCGCCCCCATGAGCCTGTACTGGCTAATGCTCAGTTGTAGAGTGTAGGAAACAGGTACCGTTTTTTGAGACATTAACAATCGGTGCATATTACCGAATTCACATGAGATCAGGCTCTTGAGGTGATTGTATTCCTTCAATAAAGCAATTCAGAAGTGAGGAGGCTGTAACATCAGTAACCTCGCGCAGCGAAGCCCTTTCTGTTTTATAGGAAGTCAATGGCTTCTCTGTTCAAGAGTATCAGGAAACAAGGCCATTTTGGATAATTGTAGGCTATGCTATTACTGATATAACTTTCTCCACATATGCTCCATTTGTCTTTGAACGTAGCAATTGCTATGGCAGGACAACGAGTAATTATTTAATAAAACAAGTGACGTTACTGAATTACATCATGCATTCAGAACATATTTTCATTTTATATGATTCTGATTCATTGATTCACCAGTAATAAAACGGCCATCTCCGGTCTCTTTTTTCACTTGAGCAGATTTTCCAAACGGATGAACCCGTCCGGCAGACAAGTACAGTGAGTAATTTCAGTTGGGGAAAATTGAGTCGCTGGGATTTCTTTTTCACTGCAATTCTGGTTAAAGACAATGGCTAAAGGTCATCGGAATGTTCCTGAAAGCTTCAGAACATGCTGCAGTTTCTTCCTTTATTTGGGGGGGTGGTGGGGGAATTGAGGACAATTCTAAGGGCCCTGACTGAACTGGCAGCGGGCCTGAAAAAATAGTACTGTATTGGCCCAGGGTGGTGGGGCCCAATGTGAGATATTTTTATGGGGCCCAAAGTCCCTGAGCATCCCTGAGGACCTCACTGCTTAATACTGCTCTTAATTTACAGCCACAGCCACTGGCTCTAAGTTCCTCTTCATCTGAGAGCTCTGAGGAAAGTGACGAGTCTGATCCTGACGTAGGTCAATGCATGACCACAATTACATTAAATTACATTATTAAGTGAGTTATATTTTCACTAAATTAAGGTGGTTTTTTTTGTTCCACAGAGCTCTCCAGAAAACACATCTGAGGATACGGTAATATCTAATCGATGCAAGGCCAGGCCACTGATTAAATCATTACATCCATCTTACCTTATTTTAAATTAACTAAGTGATAAGGAAAATAATTCACTCAAACCCAGCTTCTACCATAAATTTTAACGTGGAAGTTGAGTTTGTTCTGGTAACCATTGTCATAATTTCCATAATCCTCTACAGTTTACCATCTTCATTTGAAGAGCTTAAGAAATTATATGTTTTGTCTGTCTAACACCAACTGAAATTGTTGGAATCATTTTGAAAATGCCTACATGTTCCATCAATACTCTGAATTTGCTGACTCAGCACAGAGCCAGCGTTTTTATTACACTCAAAATAATGTTTAGAGCTGTTGTATCGTTATACAGACATCTGAGTCAATGGAAACCACATCTGATGATAGAAGTTATTCTCCAAACTTAACTAACCGCCTGATATAAAGTTAACAAGCTTTTAGTAACCATGAAATGCATTGCTGTTGTTATAGTAATTTCCATATGCTCTTTTTCTTTCCACAGACATCTGAAGAGAGTGATGGCAATTTGCTGGAAATGGTAATGTTCAAAAGCAAACAAATCATCTACAAAATGCAAAGCATTACATGCTACATTTTGCCCAAAAATACTGTGGAGCTTAACAGTATTGTGGTGAAATGAGAAGTTATTACGCATGAATAATTCACACAGAAAAACTGTAGTGTGTAATTTTTCAAACAACGCATGTATTGTTGATCTCTGTCACATACTACTTTAAAGAGACGCCTTCTCTAGTTCTAGTTGAAGTTTAAATTCTAGTTTGCTAATTATTTAAAGTTACATGCGAAGTATTTGCAAAAATGGCTAATTACTGCCTCGCTGCTAGATTATAAACCTGTGGATGAAAAACCACTTCGGTATCATGAGAAAGCTGCTATAGCTGTACAACTGTGCTACTTTAGAAAACCAGCTCCACAAAAACCAGGTCACTATCTTTCCGTTTCTATGCCATTTCAAAATCAATACTGAATCAGGTGATTCGGCTTGTGCACCATGAACGATGCTTCTGTGCTGAAAATGTTTTTGAACAACAGGCAATCACAAAGTGCTGTTAGTGCATGCAGTTGTATACAGTCCATGAAAACTCGCAGAAACAAGAAACGATACTGCATCCAACAGTGTTTTTGTGAATAACGTAGCAGCACTATACTTTTTCCAGGTAATTTAAACACTGGGTAGCTAATTCTGCAGAAAGAGGGATATGGCACGGTAAAATATAATTTTTGCACCTAAATACAGTCTTAACGGGATGCGCAGTCCCAGCAATTTTGTATCATTTTGAATTAATTATCCTCAGCAGGCAAAGCTAACCTGGCCTGTCGGACGGGCTTGTCTTTGTGCTGTTGAGACGGTTCTGATGCCTGTGTGTTCGATTGGTCTAAACAGAGAGATCCTGACTGGAATGGCGATATGAGAGATGACAGTCGCGGTAGTGAACAGAACATTCCCAGAGTGAGTTAAGAGTCCATACAATCTCTTCTTCAAAAAACGACACGGACAAAAGCAATAACTGCCAGCGGTAGGGTGGGCATATATCAGGCAGGGTTCCCCAGATTAACAGCAGTTCCACCCACCCGTATGGCTGCCATGTTTTCTACAGTGAAATATACTCATCTGCTATGATGCCATGTTTTCAACAGTGAAAGATACTCCTCTGCTCAGCAATAGCTCTCTTCTGCAGTATACTGTTTGAACTAGCGAGTGTAAAATAGTCACAAGCTCACAGTTGAGTGCCTTGGAGGGGAGTGAACTAACGGTTACGACTGTAACCATGTTCTATGAGTTCCGGATGACCATTAGGGATCATGGGCTGTGTCCGAATCAGAGCTCTATCTACTGCGCCCTGTCTCCTGCGAAGAGTGCACTGGCAGAAGTGTGCTGTTTAATGTGCACTGTTTAGCAGGGCGCAAAAAATATCCGCTGTACTATTTCCAAACCGTACTGTGGAAGTGTCGTAAGCAGGTCATAAGACGTCCCACCAGTGTTGCCATGTCCGCGGTTTTACAGCTAAATTGGGATACTTTCAAAGTGCAGTCACGGGTAAAAATGAAAAGTCGCAAAGCACGCACTTATTTTAAAAAGTAAAAACATGATGATTTCTATTTAAAATACGTTGGTTTCGGTTAAAATAGCCTACAAATTGGGCTAGTTTCGAGTCTCAATTTGGCTGGAAAGTCTTACAAGGTCTGGCAACCCTGCACCCGACTCTTGCACTGCCATGTCACGTGTTGTTTTTGTTGTATTTGAAGGGAAACGTCAGCGAAGCTGCGCCTCACTTTTTCATGTGACCAAAATATTCGTGTACTTCTTGAAAAGTGTGCTCCCGAATGTACTCAGCGAAACCCCGGAAGTAAGTGTGTCATCCGGGTGTTTGAAGTATACTGCAATTTTAAAAATTTTTGCATACTCTACGACTTTCTCGTCCTATCTACTCACCAAGGCTACTCAACAGTGTGGAAGAGTGCTGATTCGGACACGGCCCCGGTCACTCGGGACCTTTTAAGGGCGAAAAAATTGTTCCGAGGACTTCCACAGTGACGCCCCCACCATTTATGGGAGGAATTACATCACAAGCGGGGGTCATGACAAACTCTGGTATAAGAGTCCCGATGCATCTGGCCCCAGAAAGCCATCGATATTGACGACCCTAATGGTCTAAGGAACAAAATAGAACTAGAGATAACTCAAGGAACACAATGGAAAACTCCAAACTGGGATTAAAAGTATATAGACGGGGGGAGGTGGGGGTCATGATGATCATATTTTGAAAATCAACTTTTTTTTTTGCTGTACCTTTAGAAATGGATTCAGCTCTTCAAGATTAACCTGAGGAGCGAGGAGGACACCAGTGAGGAGACAGAGGAGGCGGAGTCATCGGAGAGCGACTCTGACAGCGAGGCCAGCGATGACAGCGACGACAGCGATGGGCCACGGAGCATGCTCAGTCTGTGCGCCGACGGGCCGGAGAACGCAGGCTGCAACAGCCACGAGTCGTCCGTTGGAGGAGAGGACAACCGCATGGCATGGCAAAGGATTTAGTACTGCTTGATTATGTGCAGAAGGAAACTTGTGTGTGGTGATTTTCACCTCTGGAAGACCATAGATATGATAAAAATACACACATACACACACGCACATGCCTGAACACACATGCACACACACACACACACACACACATACACACATTTTATTAGAACTCTTCTGATTGGCTAAGCAGGCTATATATTCAGTACATAGATACACCAGGGGCCACGTGTATAAACGGTGCTGAGCAGAAAAATGCCCTCAGAAAGCCGCGTAAGCGAGTTTCCACGCAGAAATTCAGATGTATAATATAACACGTGCTGTGAGAATCTGCGTACCTCTGCACTCGATGGACACCATACGTACGCAATGTTTGGAGTCCGTGTGATATGGCGACACCGTGACCGAAAGGCAGAGGTAAAAAATGCAAAACTTTTTTTCAGCACATTTCCAACGTTCACCCTGAGCGTTCTTTTACGCATTCTTTTACGCATTCTTTTACTCAGAGTAAGAGTACACATGGCCCCTGGTTGACAAGTAGGCCTGAAAACGTGTTTTAGTACATTCCAGAATTAATAGCAAAAATACATCAGATAAACACACGATAGTCAAAGCTGATAAATCCCCTACAGCATGCTAAGACAGCTTTCTAACAGCTTATTCCGTAGCTTTCACAAAGCCTTTTTCTTATCTGATTTATAAGACAGAGTATTGGAATTCATTTCAGGCAGGCAGGCCCTGCCATAACTGTACAGACAGAATTTGTTTAACAGATAGTGGAAAAAAGCTTTAGATATGTTTATAGAAAATTTAAAATTATATGAAGCGCTTATTTTTAATAACAGCTCGCACCTAAGGTTATTGGATTTTTTAAAACAATACTACCACGAGGTTGTGAATAAAAGGCCACTACTTTTTTATCCATTTATTCTTTTACCACCCTAAACCACAATGTTCCACCTACACTGTTAATAGGGTTTTTTTTCCACAGGAAACCCTTTTTTAAGGCCGTGTCTGTGACCTGACAACATGCCTCTCTCGTAAAACATTGTGTTCTCGTGATTTTTTTATTTTTTTATTTTTTGTCACAAAGAAAACCTATCTGCACTGTTTTTGGAATGATGTCACAATCTGAGATTCTAAAATTCTAGAATTTCTACTAATGCAGCCAAGAGAGGTTACACAGTTCTTTCTCCTATGACATCAGCATTCCAGGTTGCCATTTTAAACGTCTTTAGGCTGTATAGTCTATTTATACAGCTGGATATTTCACAGAAGCAATGCAGGTTAAGTTCCAGTACTCAGAGGTACAACAGCAGTGCCCCAAAACTTTGGAGTTACAAACCCAGTTCCCTAATCATTAAAGGATACACCCCTGTACTGCTTGCTCATTCATACATAGTAAGGAACAATATCTGATTAGACCATGTAGTGATGACATTACATTACTCATTATTGTATATATATTTTTATTTCTCATCCAGATGGCTTATCTTCATAGTTATCCATAGCATTAACTGCTGACTGGTTTGTAATGTGCCCAGTCCATGTCTGGGAAGAGATTATGTAATGTTCACATGCTTACTACAAATGAATATGCCAGAACAGAAAAAGATATTAGGTCAGGTGTGGAATAATTTTGAATGTATTGAGAAATCTTTGCTGAAATTTAGCAGTGTACCTTACACAATTATAATTGATTATCACATATGCCAACAATATGTTTTTGTTCTACAAAGCATAAAACCTTGCTAGATGTGTATGCATGGTGTCCGCACTGAACTAATTGAAGAAAAACTTTTTAAAATGTAATAATGAAGTGTAACTATTAAATCATTATTATCTGAAAATAGTTAAAAATCTGAATTTTGCACTTTTTTCATTGTCGTGATAAAACATTAAACAATAATCCTGAGCTTGAATAAAAATGCATGAAAATCCACAAAATATATGGCAATTGATCAAGAACGTTGGTCTGCATTTGTTTGGCATGACTTTACTGAACAAAATCAGTCAATGTTTAAGTTTTTATTTCTGTAGAAATATATGAATTGTGATTGCAACTGAAGTATATGTATTTTCAATCTATTATTTGTGGCACCAATATGTATTTAGAATGTCTGACATGTTAACATTTCTGAAAGAGAAAATTATATTATATTATTTTCAGTCTGCTACTGTTATTTAATCTATCAATATTGACTCAAACAATAAATCTGAATATTGTATATTTATCTCATATATAAGTTATATAAGAGGATAAATGTATGAACACATCACTAATATGCTCATTGCATTGGCCCAGCAAGATTTTATATTTCATTGTTTGTAGCATACAATGCACCATATACACTATGAATGAGCATATGAATTTAGCCCCTCCCTCTTACGTGGAAGTGTGCCGCCTGATTGGCTGTCACTTCTTAGGCCTTACCAGGATCGTAGCATTAGCACAGACAGTATTCGATTCAGAACCCCAGTATGCATCAGTGGTTCAAACCACCTCAGTGTACCATATGTTTATATTTAAGAACTAAACAAGAGGTTTCCAACCCTGTTCCTGGAGATCTACCCGTCCTGTAGGTTTTCATTTCAACCCTAATTTGGCACACCTGATTGCACTAATTAGTAGCTCAATGAGATCTCTAGCTGTAGAGTGTGTTGTGCTTTGTTAGGGTTACATACAGGACAGTATATCTCCAGGAACAGGGTTGGGGACCACTGGAACTAAACCAAGTTATTATTATGTTTTTTTATCCTTTCCCCGCCTTTCGGAATGCCCAATAATATTCATCATCAGCGCTCATTTCCATAAACCTTATATTTAAACCATTATATTAAAGCCACGAGACTACTGCAAATGGCCCAGCAAGCTTTATGGAAGTTTAATTGAAATGTGTATGTGTATGTATGAATGAGCGTGTGGAGCAACTCACCAGCAGGCACTGAATTTAGTTGGTGCTAAATTACATGGATCTATTGGGTTGCATTTCTATCATGTAAATAACACGGTTAGCAGTAACGCTGACATAAGCAATTAAAGGCCCACTGGGATTGTTTATCTGCTTGAAGAAAACTCTCGTGTAAGAGCTTGGGATGTTTTTGGAACGTAATTTCTCTTATTTAAATAAATGTCACCTTAAGCATCTTTTGCATTATCTAGAATGTGACAATATTGACTACTTGTGCAGTTTGAGGTTCTATATCAAAATACATGCGATATAAACTCAATTTAGTAAAAGAGTAATGCTGAGGGCATAGGTGACCTTCACATGGACCCAATCTTCTCCATTCAAATCTGGAGAGAGAAAGTGGTGAATTGCTATGTCCTTTATTCTGGCTTACCACAAGTACAACCTTACTGCATCCTCAAACACATAATTCAGTCTGTATCTGATGATTAGCGTGGAAACGCAACTGAGTTTATTTATATTTGTACAGCTTGCAATGTTATGGTTTACTCATATGTGTGGGAAAAAGTTACTGTTCCACCCATATTCTTAAAATACAATTTTGGAAAAAGGAAATGTTGCATGCCACTTATGATATTTATGATACAGAAATAATAATCTTGTGACTTAATATTATGAGCAAATTAATTACTATCACCAGAAAATATATATATATATTTTTCTCTGGGCCATTTGTTTTTCTTAGCAGAAATGATGAATGACTCATATAATAATAGCGACTAATAGACTACTAGAAATTATAAGGACAACAACACAAACCTTGGAACTACTTTCATTATTATTATTATTATTATTATTAAGTATGACTTTATTGTAATTATGTATGGGAAACACACCTCATTGTTAGGCTAAATTATTTCTTCTTGTTGCTACAGCAGGCACAGTAGTGCATTCTAGGCCATGGATAGATGGGAAATGGGTAACACATAACCACATGAGTATGGCTATGTGAAGTTTAATAATAAATAAGCTAGCCATCATTTAAATCTGTGAAAATCAACTGTTTCATTTTTTGTTGTTTTTATGTGCATTTTCATCTTCCCTTCTAGAATATTGAATTGAACATTCAATATTGAACATTTTCCAAAAACATTTCATTGGCGGAATGCTGGCTTGTGTATCAGTGTACCCATTCACCTGCCAAACAACAGCCTCACCTGTGCTGCGTACCTGAGAACTGGCTGTGTAAATATATCCTCCCACTCCGCTCTGCAGGTAATTGTATACATTAAGTGGCCAAAACATAAATTTCTGAGAAGGTACCATATTATGAGGGGAGCATGCGTGTCATTAGTCAGCCACAGCTGTATTTTAAGGTAAATATATCTTCAAGCGAAGGGGGTGTGTGGTAATGTTACCACTTTGAGAGAAAGTAAGTCACACCTTGTGACATCACTACAATCACAGTGTTTTGATTTTTTCTGTACTCACCTGGGTCTGTTTAAATAGGCAACCACAGAGTACAGCCATCTCACCACAGGATTTTAACTTACATCCACAAACCACAAACTTACAGGTGGATATACCAACATTTTCAAGGGGCACCAAAAGGTAAGGAGGCCATTTTGTTACTATCATATAAAGCAAGATAAACCAGGACATAGTTAATTTAAACACCTATTTATTTGGAATTACTGGAATAAATGTATGAAAATATTTGTCCATTTTATTATTTTTTTTAATAAATAACCATAAAGCCATGGAGTGCTATAAGATTGAAAGGAATTTATATAATGTATTGCAGAAAATCCTGAGACCATGGAGGCAACATTGCTACTATTTTGTCTCGTAGGAACACTATCCGCTCTTCCTGTAAGTATCAATGTTCAATAATGTTTAAGGCAGAGGTGGCAGTCTAGGATGATATTTAGGGAATTGAGCATACGACTGTCGTTTGTGAGGTTGTGCGAGTTCCCAGGTGGGGAACACCTGTTGCACCTTTGAGCAAAAAATACTTTACCAGAGTAACTAGGTACTTAACCAGAGTTACTAGGTACTGAAAATATCCAGCTGTACTGTATAAATGGTTTGTATGCAAATGTAATCTGTATTGTTCTAGGGTGTCTGCTGAATTCTGAAATGTCATGCATTAAATAGAACTTCATTTTATGATAATCTATTGAAATTAAAGACTGCAATTTGCCTTACAGATACCGCAGGAGGACGCCATTTTCACAGTGAGTATAGGATGCACGTGCATCTCAGTGCTGCTACATTCAGGGCTTTAGAATATTAAACAAACGGTTATGATTAAAAACTAAATCTAAGATAATAGCAATGACACACAGAGCTGGTTGAAACTGGAGAAGATAATCAGGTCAACAATGGCAATGTGTGTGTGTGTGTGTGTGTGTGTGTGTGTGTGTATTATATATAGGATGGAAAATACAGATATTACCAATTCTGGATTTCTCTTTCTCCACTTCTTTTTTTAGGGTAGTGGTGATGGTGGCTTCTACAGCAATGCACCACAGGTAGAAGAAGAAGTTGTTACTGTATTGATCATTCAACAAACTGAGTCAACACAAACATTGATCCCAGTTTGACCATTGTAAATTATGTCTATTTTTGTCCCTTTGCATTGCAGAACAACAGCGAAGTAAGTCTGGCGCTTGTGGGCCTGTCCGGCGAAGCTGTCGGGAGTGGAGATGGAGGATTTCAAAGGGCCGCAGAGTCCAACAGCAGCTCACCACAGAGTTCCAATAGGATCGCTGAGGAACAG
The DNA here is from genome assembly GCA_029718625.1 of Synaphobranchus kaupii. Taxonomy (NCBI): domain Eukaryota; kingdom Metazoa; phylum Chordata; class Actinopteri; order Anguilliformes; family Synaphobranchidae; genus Synaphobranchus; species Synaphobranchus kaupii. The sequence continues at coordinate 136,047,593 of CM056376.1, read as the reverse complement.
TCTGGCTTTAACTCTGAAGAGCATTTTGAAATTGAATACTTTGAGTCCTCGTATATAATTAATAACTTTACGCACAATGAAAGTTCTGTTTACAGTGAAAGCTTTACTGCCGGAGATGAAATACTTGACGGTAAAAGGGTCCCTCTGATAAAACACGATGCGAGGGCCGTAGATCACACAGGAGTGTTCATAAAACACGATGCGAGCACCGTAGATCACACAGGAGTGTTCACACACGGAGCACATGACTTTGAAAGCCCTGTGAAAAGTTTTAGGTTTTCAAGAGATACTCATCTTCAAAAGCGCAGCGCTAGCAAAGCCAAAGATGAGGCTAAAGACAGTGGAGATGTGTCGGATCCTGTGGCAGCTGGTGATAAACCGGCGGAAGACGCCGATGCCCTTTCCACTGAGCAAAACACCGCTGCTCATGAAGGCTTCCTGGGTGATGATCTATTCGGTATTGGAAGTTTGAGCACTTCCAATGCTGCTGATGATTCTGCCAAACCCAGTGAATCCACAAAGTCAAGTGGCTCTCCAGGTTCTAGTCACTCAAGTAGTTCCAGTGATTCTAGTGATTCCAGTTCTAGTAGCTCGAGTGATTCCAGTGATTCCAGTGATTCCAGTTCTAGTAGCTCTAGTGATTCCAGCGATTCCAGTTCTAGTAGCTCTAGTGATTCCAGCGATTCCAGTTCTAGTAGCTCGAGTGATTCCAGTGATTCCAGTGATTCCAGTTCTAGTAGCTCTAGTGATTCCAGCGATTCCAGTTCTAGTAGCTCTAGTGATTCCAGCGATTCCAGTTCTAGTAGCTCGAGTGATTCCAGTGATTCCAGTGATTCCAGTTCTAGTAGCTCTAGTGATTCCAGCGATTCCAGTTCTAGTAGCTCTAGTGATTCCAGCGATTCCAGTTCTAGTAGCTCGAGTGATTCCAGCGATTCCAGTTCTAGTAGCTCTAGTGATTCCAGCGATTCCAGTTCTAGTAGCTCTAGTGATTCCAGTGATTCCAGTTCTAGTAGCTCTAGTGATTCCAGTGATTCCAGTTCTAGTAGCTCTAGTGATTCCAGTTCTAGTAGCTCTAGTGATTCCAACGATTCCAGTTCTAGTAGCTCTAGTGATTCCAGTGATTCCAGTTCTAGTAGCTCTAGTGATTCCAGTGATTCCAGTTCTAGTAGCTCTAGTGATTCCAGTGATTCCAGTTCTAGTAGCTCTAGTGATTCCAGTGATTCTAGTTCTAGTAGCTCTAGTGATTCCAGTGATTCTAGTTCTAGTAGCTCTAGTGATTCCAGTGACTCTAGTGACTCCAGTGATTCCAGTTCAAGTAGTGACTCCAGCAGTTCAAGCGAATCATGCAGCTCAAGTGATTCTAGTGATTCAAGTGATTCGTCTGATTCATCTGACTCGTGCCACACCAGTGACTCGGCAGGTTCAGAAACTGGTTCAGAAAAGAACAGCAGTAGTCAGGAGAGTAAATGACCCAGAGGTGGTCCTGAGAATGTTATAGTAGAAGTCAAGTATTTCTTCTTTGTGTTATGTTGCTTTTTTTCCCTGCTTGCCATTACTTTTATTTTATTTTAAAAATAGAATGGCTTCAAAGCCAGCTTGTGTAATACCACTATTTTTTAAGTTGATACATTTAACATTTTATACATGTGTAATATTGTTTACTAAGGAAAGTAAATAAAGTGCAATACATAATAATGCAGAAATATTCCTTTTTTTTTTACATGGATCCACTGCAGGACATTTTTATATTCTTTTGAAGATATGAATCAAATATTTAGGTAAAGCAAAGCATAAAAGGTCAGCTTTCCAAAACACTCAGAAAACCTTTGATCAGCAGAAATAAATGGCATGATTTCACACCACATGGCTAAATAAAACATGCACACACACACACACACACACACACACACACACACACACACACACACACACATGAGAGCTTAAAGTGAACTTAAAAGGGGTTTATCTTTTTTCCAAGATCAAATTATTTATGTGTGTATGCCTTTATATTGTATTTATAAGCACAATAATGATTAACAAAGCACAACTTCTACCACATCATAATGGAGCAATAAGCATTTGCTCACAATTATACACATAAATATCCATGTACCAGTACTTCTTCCCTTGGGCAAAGCTGTCTCATGTTGCCAACGACATTGGAAATAGCTCCATCCAAAAATAAAATGAAACATACTTTTTTTTGAAGGATATTCATGTAAAAGTACAACTTCTCGAAGCTTAGCTTGGTGCTTTGGAGTCATTTGAAGTGCATTTCCTGCTTTAGACCGCAAACCCCAGAATGACCCATGCCTACTATTGCAAAGCCAGTAAGTTGCCAGAAACTCATGTAAATATCTAAAATGTCCTTGTTCATATTGAAAAAGTGCTTGGACCAATCAATAACATAGACATAGAAATAATACCAAAATAACCCCAGAAAGAGAACTATCCATTTAAGCCAGCATTGCTGAACAAACAAAGAGAAGATATATATTGGTGTAAATGTAGAAATAACTACTTTCAAAATCTATCCATTTTCAAAATATAAAGCAATTCAGAAATCGATTCAGACCCAAGAAACCAGATAAGGTGAGTTAATTGTATTACCAATTGCTTTGATCACTTAAGTAACTTAAAACGAGCACACACTGCAATTCTCAAGGGTAAGAGTGAATATCTGGTATATTTATTTGGAATGAAAAAGCTATATGGTGGTATTTCAGTGAGGTTAGTAATATATCACAATGGAAAAAAATGGAGAATACATTTATAATTCATTCATTCATCGAGCACATGAAATTAGAGATATATACAACTGAAAACTGCAGTATGTAGGAGCAACTGATGGAAGTCAGTGTTTGTTTTTGTTTGGCATGTCCAAAATAAAAATAAAAAACTGGGATAATACTGTATAATTATATCTGATGACTCAAAAATGTTGCACTGTATTTGTCCAAGAGTTTTTGTTTCTTGACAATCACAAGGGGCTAAAATAATAATCTGAAATGAGAATTATTTGGAAATAACAATGCTCTAAGCACCTTTCAACGTGTTTAATTTAAAGGTCATCACTTTACAGACACAAAATAAACACCACCCTCCTATAAAATACACCTCTCTCTGCAGTAGCCCACTGGAGGCGTTTTGTTGGTTTAGGTAGATTTACACATTTTGGTCTCCAGAATAATCCCCCTGGTGACGTAAAAAAAATGTGGGCTCAGTTTATATGAAATTGTTCCTCTGGGTATTGCTATTGTTCTGTGGGATTCCAAATTAACCAAAGAGCTTCTACCCAATATTTAAGCATTTGCTTTTACGTATTATTATTTTCAAACTTTTTTAAAAATCTTTCACCGATGTGCAACCAGGTAAGAACCGTGCATGCTGTTTTTTCCCTATTATTGATATTTTAAAGAGAAAGAACATTATGTATGTATGCTTTTCTAAAATATGTATTTTAAGTAAAAGCTTATCAATTTTTAACTAATGTTTTATGACATCATCTACACATTATTATTATTATTATTTGTATTATTATACATTGTATATGAATTGTACATTTAAACCTGGAGGAGGATTTGGTGATTTATTAATGATTTATTCTCTTGCAGATTAATACAATGAAAATTGCTTTGTTTTGCATCTGCCTTCTGGCATCAAGCCTTGCTTCACCAGTAAGTATACTGTATATTTCACTAGTTGATCGTTTGAATGTTTACCAATGAAATTATTAAGAAACCGATTTAATTTGGTTAAAGGCCCAAAGGAGACGGGCAGCTAGATCAGACAGTTCAGAGGAAAGCGAGGTAAGTGGGTCAACATCCCTCTCCACATTGTGTGTGCGCATACATCACCTTTACACAGTGGCCATACTTTTTCACGTTGCTTTTGTACACATAAAATATTCCACAAGTATCCAATGCATACAAATCAGAATTTTCTTAAGAAACAAAAAAGAGCGAAATGTCCATTTGTAACATGTACATTACGTAATAATATATTTGTCATGATTCGTCAGTTTGTCATATCCATATCACTCCCCTCCAGACTATCCCAGTATTTCTGTAATACTGTTTTTCCCACTTTTCTTCTCTCTCCAGAGTAACGATGACTCAGTGAGCAGACACAGTTCAGAAGTAATGGGTTTTTATGGTTTTCTGTTCTATAAACTTTATGTATAAAACACTACATATATAAACAACTATGCTGACTATATCTGACTATAAACAATCTTTAGTTTAGTAACTGTTGTACAGATATGTGCAGTGTAATGTATGAGCTCCTGAATATTTTTGATATTCAACATATACCACTACCACAGCAAGGGTACTCAAATATGGCCTTAAAAAGCCAGTAAAACTGCAGTTTATGTTTTCTACCGTAATTAGAAAAGCTAATTGATTGATTCATGTCACTGATTGACCAGAGATTGTACTCACGTGGAGTTCCAGGTCTAAATCAGTCCCTGATTAGAGAGCAAGAATAAAAAATAGCGATATTATGATGAAGAATATCACAGCGGTGGATTGTTTTAGTTGATCCACCCTGATCTGTTGGAATGTTTGAGACTGAATTAAAGACAACATGTCTGGAAGGACTAGGACAAGGAGAGGCTAACTCTATATCTTTCTCCAGAGTGATTCCAGTGAATCGAGTGACGAAGAAAGGGAGGAAGAAAGAGGTGACGAAGATGGAAAAGGAGAGGGGAAAGAAGAAGACGGAGGGGAGAGAGAGGATGAAGAGTGGGGAGAAGAGGAGGGTGAGGAAGATGATGAGGATGAAGAGGCAGTAAAAGAGGAGGGAGGAGATGAAGGAGGGGAGGATGATGAGGATGAAGAGGCAGTAAAAGAGGAGGGAGGAGATGAAGGAGAGGTGGATGATGAGGAAGTAAAAGAGGAAGGTGGCGATGAAAGAGGGGAGGAAGATGAAGATTATGAGGATGAAGAGGGTAAAGAGGGGGATGATGTAAAAGAAAATAAAGAGGAAGGTGACAATGGAAGAGGGGAGGGTGATGAAGATGGTGAGGGAATAAAAAAAGATGTTGGAGATGAAGGAGGGGAGGAAGATGATGATGATGATGATGATAAGAAAGAGGCAGTAAAAGAGGAGGGAGGAGATGAAGGAGAGGAGGAGGATGAGGATGAAGAGGCAGTAAAAGAGGAGGGAGGAGATGAAGGAGAGGAGGAGGATGAGGATGAAGAGGCAGTAAAAGAGGAGGGAGGAGATGAAGGAGGGGAGGATGATGAGGATGAAGAGGCAGTAAAAGAGGAGGGAGGAGATGAAGGAGAGGAGGATGAAGAGGCAGTCAAAGAGGAGAGAGGAGATGAAGGAGGGGAGGATGATGATGAGGATGAAGAGGCAGTAAAAGAGGAGAGAGGAGATGAAGGAGAGGAGGATTATGAGGATGAAGAGGCAGTAAAAGAGGAGGGAGGAGATGAAGGAAGGGAAGATGATGAGGATGAAGAAGCAGTAGAAGAGGAGGGAGGAGATGAAGGAGGGGAGGAAGATGAGGATGAAGAGGCAGTAAAAGAGGAGAGAGGGGGAAATGAGAGGGATGAGGATGAAGAGGGAGGCAAGGATGAAGATGAGAATACTGAAGAAGAGGAAGATCATGAAGAGGAGGAGAGTGGAGAAAAGGATGTGGATGGAGAGAGGGAGGATGGAGAAGAAGGTGGAGAGGGGGAGGATGGAGGAGAGGACACAGGAAAGGAAGGAGGAGTGGAGCAATCTGCTGTGAATGAGGAGGTGAAAGAGAAGAGTGAGAGAGGCTTTAAGGTAAATAAGTATTCTACATAGAATGTAAGCATGATGGTGTCAGCGCCAAATGCTTTCTAATTATAATACTAAAATATGCATATTTCTTTCCCACTGTGTGTGGGTGCATGGGTGCATGTGTGCGTGTGTGTGTGTGTGTGTGTGTGTGTGTGCGTGTGTGTGTCTGCGTGTGTGTGTCTGCGTGTGTGTGTCTGCGTGTGTGTGTGTGTGTGTGTGTGTGTGTGTGTGTGCGTGTGCGTGTGCATGTTTGCGTGTGTGTGTGTGTGTGTGTGTGTGTGTGTGTGTGTGTGTGTGTGCATGTTTGCGTGTGTGTGTGTGTGTGTATGTGTGTGTGTGTGGTTCTTTCCATTTCCAGGGATGTGGAAATAATGGGAAACTCCATGAGAATAATGAAGATGGTGAGAGTGGAGACTATAACACTTAAAGGACAAACAAAGACAGCAGTGGGAAAGTGATGCTTGGGAATAGAGAGGAAACAGGAGGGGGGGGGGGGGGTGTTGGAAGGAATATGACAGCGAACGCCAACTTAAGAAAGAAAGTAAATTTCCCAAATAGCGCCGTTCTGAGGAACATTTCCAGAGATTAATGCTCAGTTCAGAAATATATTTGTTATGAAGGAAAGTACGTATATGAATGAGTGTCAAGCATAATGCACCTTACTCTCAAAAAACATAGAACTTTATTTTTAAAAGCACAGATCCTGTACAACAACTATGCAGTGTGTGTATATAAAATATATGAGATGTAAATAGAATTTATTTTAAACAGACTGTTTGTAGTTGTATAATTATGAGATGGCTATTCTTTACAATTTTTTTGCAATATTTACATTTCCATGTATTTCATTTTGCATTCCAGTTTAGAAAACAAAGAAATATGTGACCCCAGTTCTATAAATAAATGGAATACTTAATATATGGTTTCCTTTCTTTTCACAACCACCTAAATACAGTATGTGCAGTACAGCATATTATGGAAATTACATATGCAATTACACATCTTTGAGTACTTCTTAGTCACTTAGAAGCCACAGTTATATCAATTATATGGGGGAGGAAATTGTTACATTTTGAGCCATTATATTTGATGACTGCAATTTTTTTTCAAGACATTTAAAGCATGCTACTATTTATTTTTGGCTTGTCTAAGAGTATTCTGGTAATGTCCTGTGTGAGAATGAAACCACCAACCTTTTGTCTTTTTTTATCCACCACCAAAAGCAGTGCATAATAGGTAGGTAGTTTTTATTGTCCAATACATAGGACATAACACATTTATAAGTCAACTGGAAAGGTTTGTACTTGATGCGTCAGTGATACACAAACAAACAAAACACTACATATAAATACTGTGCATGTAGATTGTGTGTGTGTGTGCGTGCGTGCGTGCGTGTGAAAATATGAAAATGTGATGGTATAACACTGGCGGAGCGAACGTGGCCATTGCAACTTGTTGGTCTTCTTTGTTGTTGTAGTCGACCAGTGCCGGCACTACATTCATAGGTAACGTAAAGTATCGCTCCGCCGCCGTACTTCCACAGAGAATATAGGTCAGCACAATGGAGGATAGTTTGGGATTCAACGATAGTTTGACTTCAAAAATGATGGTATAATCACTGAAAATAACCCCGATAGACTGTCGTCGTATTTTATTTGCTTTGGGTGCACTGTGGAGTGTGTTTGGTAGTGGATGCTAGCAGTTACCTTAGAGTTGCGCTAGCATTAGCAATGTGTGTATGTCCAAAAGAAGGGACAGCATGGAATTATCTGAAAATGGTTTCCATCAATCAACTACCTCATGGGTAAGTCGTAATTGAGACATTATGTCCAAAATTCGGAACTATCCCTTTAAGTCATAAATCAGTCATCAGTGCCCCAAAACAGCCACAAGGGGGCGCTGCATGTTCAGATTTATACAGTAATACCCAGCAGTAAATGTAGGTGATGTACTGTACATTTTCACTGACGGTATTTTCTTTTATAGAATTAGGGGAAATACAGTCTCAAATTAAAATAGAAAAAGTAATGACCAATGAGCGTACTCATTATGACATAAATTAGATTGCTTATCTTACTTTATTGCATTTTTATTTATTAATAATTCACTAATATACAATCTGCTTCTTTATGTCCTTACATTTAGGTCATTCTTGTGATTGAGGACATAGAGTCAAAATATTTTTTTTTTTTTTAAACTTTAAATTCTGCTCCTTTCCAAGAAATTGATTAATGCCTTTTGAGCCACACAGTGAAATATTATAATGGCTCCTATTGTTGTTGTAATTACATGACATTACATTACATTTATTTGGCAGTAATAGTGGCTAAACTCGACCTAATATTAACCAGGTTCAGTTCTGTAAATTCTTAGCTTTCTGTCAGAGCTTTCAAAATAAAAAAATAAAAAGTGTCCCTCACTATCTGTCAGTGCCTTATAATTTCTTAATTTACACTCACATCGTTTATTTTGTCCTGTTCTCCACTGTAAGATGGAGAACAGTCCTGGTGTGATATAGCAGGGGAATATGTATACTGCATTTCATTCCTACTGTGATCATCCATCCATCCATCCATTATCTAACCCGCTTATTCCTGGTCAGGGTCGCAGGGGGTGCTGGAGCCTATCCCAGCATGCATTGGGCGAGAGGCAGGAATACACCCTGGACAGGTCGCCAATCTATCGCAGGGCACACACGCCATTCAGTCACACACTCATACCTATGGGCAATTTAGAGTCTCCAATTAGCCTAACCTGCATGTCTTTGGACTGTGGGAGGAAACTGGAGTACCCGGAGGAAACCCACGCGGACACGGGGAGAACATGCAAACTCCACACAGAAAGGCCCTCGGCCGGGATTCGAGCTCGGTACCTTCTTGCTGTGAGGCGACAGTGCTAACCACTGCACCACCGTGCATGAGTGAGGCGACAGTGCTAACCACTGCACCACCGTGCCGCCCTGAGCAGACAGTCAACTGTCCTTTTTCGTTTAAAAAAAAATTATTATCCAGACAGCGAGAAAGCAGAGATGGGTAACAGATAGAGAAGGATCGCAGCTCAGAAAGTGCCGTGGCAATAGGTGCAGGGGGATACGTATGCGGGTCAAGAGTCGGCATGCCTTACAGACTGCACCACATATCTTACCTTGGTGGTCTATTCATTTGGCAGTAGATTACAGTGATAATTAAATAGTCAAGCCATTTAGCTTCTTGACTCATTGCACACTTCTTCCCCATTGGTAGTCTTGTTTGTATTTATGGACAGCTTTCCAGGAAACTGTTTTCAGTCACTGGCCCTAGTCACACAATGACACAATTTAAAGCTTTGAAATGACACAACTTTAAAGTTTTTGTCATGCTTGCATTTATGTTGGGCTGGCAGTCCTTTTCTGTAATTATGTGTCACATCCAGGAAACGCTCACACCACACCTTGCAGGAGGAATGGAATCTAAAACTGAAATGATGATAAGGAAGCAATATTGAACAGTCCTAAATTATTCAATCGCCCTTTTCCCACAACTTGGAAAGCAATCACAACCCAGCTGTATGTTTGTCATTAATGAGTAATTTTTTTGTTTGTAAGTTGGTCATAAAATTCCCAGAGATCCATTCAAATGCAGAGGTTATAGTATCGCTTGTAAGAGTACCTGAAAATCTAGAGTCTTTTGATATCCTTTTATACCCAGTCATGATAGCATCACCTGTTTACCTGTGGAATGTTCCAAACAGGTGTTTTTTTTTACTTCCCAATCTTTTTTTGCCCCTGTCCCAACTTTTTTGGAACGTGTTGCAGGCATCAAATTTGGAGCATATATTTACAAAAATCAATAAAGTTGATAAGGTAAAACATTAAATCTCTTTTCTTTGTACTGTTTTCAATTAAATATATGAAAAAGATAATTTGCAAATGACTGCTTTCTGCTTTTATGTGAATTTTACATAATGTCCCTACTTTTTGGAATTGGGGTTTGTTTATAGGATTGTACAACAATTCCCTGCCCATTTTGGTTGCTTGTTTTTACCAGCAAACATATAGCTTTTCATAAACCTTGCAATGTTAATACAGTGTTAAGTGACTGAGGAATTAATAGCCTATTAAAATACCCTCTGCAAGTTAAACGATGATTCGCAGGCTCAAATCAAGTAGCCTAGGCTAAATGCATTGCAACGTCGCCAAATTACTGTAGCAACGACAACAACAAAAAAAGAACTAGGCTACATGACCAAAATATTTCTAAGACACAATACGTAAGAAGTGGTTTTCATTTGGGCAGTTCAACGCTGGGTGGTACGGAGATATGATTTCGAAATTGTTTTCAAGCGAATATGCAGGAAGCGCTTTGCGCATGCGTCAAAATTCGTCAACTTTGTTTCAAGTAAGAGATAGAAAGGGGGAAAGAAGGTAAACGACGAGTTTAGGAGTGGTAGATCGTTCATTTGATGTTTCAAAACATTACCGTAAGCCTTTAATCAGCAAAAACGCAAAAAAGGAGTATTCATTGAAGTATCCCAACCTTATTAAGAAAGAAAAGTACGAGAAAAGTACGCCGATTCACACAGGAAGTCCCCAAGGAAATCCCCTATTGTGCAAATTGAATGCGCCCTGCTTGTACAGTTGACCTTCTCGCTAGATGGAGGATTTATGCCGATGAGCTCACGGCAGCCCGACCTACAGCGTTAACTAAAAAAAAATAATTAACGTCCAATTCTGATGGAATAGTGCACAGTGCCGATACAACTAGCTGTCAGCGCGAAGGATACAACTTAAATAATCTGCAATGGAAAACTTCAAGACGGAAAACGAAATCCTTAAAACCAAACTTCAGAGTTATAATACTTTAAATACTATTTATCACGAAACGCGCCAAGAAGTGGCTTCTCTAACACAACAAATGTGCATGAAGGACAACGTTATTGCAGAGCTCAAGTCAAGACTGGGAAGATACGAGAAAACAGCCGTTCATTTGGAAGGAGAAGAACCCCTTGTGTTTGGGCCCTCTACATCTTTATTCGACAATTTGTGCAAGGAAATCGCCAAACATAAACAGATATTAAAAGACGCGGAGACGCAGTCTGCTCAACAAATGGAGGCATACAAACTAGTGAGTACAATTGTCCTGGATGGCAGTTTATCTAACGTTAGCCTATACTGAAAACCAGTATAGTAAGTTCATTCAAAGTAGGATGTTAATTTAAACTAGGCTGTAATGGACAAAAAACTGGCTATTTGCATAAGGTTTTAGGCAGTTTTTTCTAAGAACTAACGTTCATGTCAATAAATATTTTTGGTACAATGCAAGGAATGTACTGTAGCCTAATACCTGTGATGTTACTCCAATGGAAACGCACTATTTACATACTATAGACAGGCCCTTTCCCTAATACGGTAGTTTAAAATACTGTCTGTACTTTCTAGACCTAGTTTATACGTTTATTCCATGAGGTAATACCCCCAACTCCTCTTTCTGCGCTTATAATTACTCTTAAAAGGCACATCATGTGTCTATTTAAAGAGCACAAAATATGTGTTCCTTAAATCTCAATTTAGATATGTGTTTGTGTTATGTAGTGGTAGGTAATCGGAGTTTAAGAAAATATCAGACATGTGGCGAATATGCTTTTATCAATAGAAAGATGAATAACGGGGCCCGTTGTGTATGACGTGCAGGGGATTTCTTTACAGAAGTGAGAATGTTTCACTTTGGCGTACAAGTTGCAGTTCCCCTTCTTTCTCTTCATGTGATATGTAGCCTATAGGAGAGCAGAGCAGAGTTTTATACAGTCTATGGTCAGGACTGGACCCAGATTAAATTTACTCAAAAAACATAGAAATTAATCAGTGAAACACGAATAATATAATTTAAATCCTTTTAAATCCGCATTTGACGAAATTCCATCGCATGTATGCAAATGCATAAAATTAACAAGATAGTGCCTGGATGATTTATGACCTAAGGTAACATTCTTAAAGCTTTTTTTTTTTTTTTTTAAGAATAAACACAAATTAAATAACCATGTGATTTCCAGCCCACCTGATCCAAGTTGAGGGTTGTAGTGTGCTATTTTGAGCGCAATAAAGAACAATGTGGGCACAAATTGTCAGTGTGGGTCGGGTATTCCCCCCTCCCCGCAATAGTGCAAACGAAACGTTGCCTGAACGCGTGCGTCCCTTTTTTTGTCTTGAAGGAGATCCAGGAGCTGCAGCAGCTGGTGAAGGAGAAGGATCGGGAGATCGCGCGGATAACCCGCCGTCCGCAGCACGAGAAGGACCTGGAGATCCAGCGGCTGCAGCGCTCGCTGGCGGAGAAGGAGCGCGTTCAGGCCACCAGGGCGGTGCTGTGCAGCTCGCTGGCCGAGGAGGCCGACCAGCTCCGGGTCCAGCTGGGGGCCACGGTGGGGGTCTGTCAGGAGCTGCTGAGGAGGCTGGAGGTGAAGAAACGGGAGGGAGGTTCGGAGGAGAGCCACGTTCACACACAGCAGTCTGGCGAGGTACGTTACCATGGAAACGCATCCCATTCCCAGACATGCAGAGATGCTGTTTGTACTGATATTTCACCTGTTCATGGAGACAAAGGCCCTTAAATTTAACTAGCCTAACAACTAAAAGCAAGACCCCCCCCCCCCCCCCCCTTTCATATACAGCTTGGCGAGTTCAGCAATCACTAAAACTAATCTGCAAAACTGAGTTTGTGATTTAAAAAAGTGAAAAGGTCAAAGTTAAGGCTAAAAGTTAATTGAACAGAGGCCATCGTTTGTCTCTTTCAATGTTTAAGAATGTCAAAGCATAAAAGAATAAAGGTTGAAAAAGATGGGCATTGGTTGTTAGCCTAGTCTATGGATTCTAGTAGATATGGCATTATATCTGTTAAATGAATGCTGTTTAATATTATACAGTATCATGTACATGGAAATAGGCTGTTGTTGCCAGCCTGTCAGTGTAACGCATGTTCACGTTCTTCTACTGCACCTACTGTGTTACTATATTAAATAAATGATTTTTTATTTCTCTACATCAGTATACAGAGTCTGCAAATGCTGCCCATCTGAACCCGTTGGTCTGTGAACTACAAGAGGAAAACAAAGTTCTGAAACAAAGAGTGGCATACGTAAGAAAGCTTTCTCTTTTGTTCTGTAACATTTAAGTTTTTTTTATATTTTACATTTATGTCACAACTCTCACAAGCTAAGTATCCACTTCCACACAATATTGTAAGCGGACTGGTGCTTTTAAGGCTAATTTACGCCTGCACGTATAATTACAGCGATTAGCGAGTTAATTAATGTCGGCTTTTTAATCATTCTCTTTGGACTCAGATCAAACCCGCATTTTAAGCTACGGCAGTAAGAGAACAGATCTTATCACTGCCGCAGCAGAATTCTAATTATGTATCCGAGCAACCGGGAATGTGACTGTTTGTGGGTGGAGTCACTGATCCTGCCCCTCTCTACAGGTGGAGAGTCTTAATGCTAAGTGGCAGAAGTATGACTCGAGCAGGGAGGAGTACGTTAAAAGCCTGTGCCAGCGGTTGAAGGGGTCGAGCACGCGGGCGGGACTGGTGCCAGCCGACGCGGGCATGCTGCAGCAGGAGATCCTCCGACTGAACCAGCAGCTGGAGGAGAAGATGGAGGAGTGCTCCAGGATAGGGAGGGAGCTGGAGGATGTCAGGAGGAGGGACAAGGAGCACATCCAGATGCTGGAGCATCAGGTACGTTCGCTACACGGTGCCTGGATGAGTGTTACTTCTCCTTTCTCACGCTGCAGGATGAGTTGGGGCTTGTTGCCGATGTTGTTGATGAAATGTGAACTGTGGTTATTCCAGGCTGCATCAGGTCTTAGGGTTGCCATGACTTCAGGTTAAGAAGAGAATCAATCTATTATGTAGAGAAAATTTAAGCATAGTTTGTGTCACATGAGGAGACTAGTCTAAAATTCAGTGCAGTTGGACTTATGCAATTAGGTACTGACATGTTGGAGATTTTTTGGACTAGTATAAGGTGATAACAGTAGTATTTTTGTATCTTTTTTTACAAGCAAAATATTTGTTGAACAGAAGGGCATGACTTATCTGGTCTGAATGATGGTGTTTTAGCTCCAGGTTAAGTCGTTGTTACACCTGTCTTCTCTCAGGTCCTCACCTATGTGGACGACTTCAAGAGCGAGCGATCGGACCGGGAGCGAGCGCAAAGCAAGATCCAGGACCTGGAGGAGGAAGCTCTGCGTCTGAAGCTGCAGCTCCGTGCACAGGCAAGAGCCAACTCCGGCCCAAACGCGCGTTTCAACTCCGGGTCTTCCCACGGACCGCCCGTTTTACAGCAGCCTCGTGACGGACTGAATGCGTGGGCTTGTTTTAACGTTGTTTTAACATTGTGGTTGTTTTGTTTTTTTAGCAGGACACAAAAGATGTGGCGGGCGCCTGTCGAGCGCACACCGCGCACCGGAAGACCGTCCGCCCTCAAACGGACGCCGCGGCCGCTACCGAACCCCTCCCGAGGAAGGCCGCGGACCAGCCGCAGAAAAAGCGAACGGGCGGTCAGACGACACAGCCGGGGTCCGGCCGGTCCGAGCTCAGAGGCGTGACGGACTTGCAGTGTCCGCGGTGTCTAATGGCGTACGGAGACGACCAGACCGCCGCCTTCCTCAAACACTGTGCAGAGTGCGCCAACTTGTGACAGGAGCCGACAGCGAATGACTGTCCTAAGGCTGAGCGTCAGCTGTAAGGCCCTGAGGTAGAGCACTACGTACCCAAAGCCAGAAGACTGTGAAGAGGCCTGGGCCTGCCGGTTCTGCATGTATTTTAGCAATATGTGTTTGGAAGCTGCCCAGGTTCAGAAATGTCCTTTCGACTTAAATTATTTATATGAAAACAATTCTTAAACAGTGCATGTCGTCATTATACTCAAATAATACAGAAGATATTTTCAGACACTTTTTAAATTTATTTATTGTCCGAATCAGAGCCCTCTCTACTGCGCCCTGTCTCCTGCGTACAGTGCACTGTGTCTGAATCAGAGCCCTATCTACTGTGCCCTGTCTCCTGCGTACAGTGCACTGTGTCTGAATCAGAGCCCTATCTACTGTGCCCTGTCTCCTGCGTACAGTGCACTGTGTCTGAATCAGAGCCCTATCTACTGCGCCCTGTCTCCTGCGTACAGTGCACTGTGTCCGAATCAGAGCCCTGTCTACTGCGCCCTGTCTCCTGCGTACAGTGCACTGGCAGAAGTGTACTGTTTAATGTGCGTTGTTTAGCAGTCCGCAAAAAATATCCGCCATGCTATTTTCCAACCGCACTGTGGAAGTGTCGTAAGCAGGTCATAAGACGTCCCACCAGTGTTGCCATGTCCGCAGTTTTACAGCTAAATTGGGATACTTTCAACGTGCAGTCACGGCTAAAAATGAAAAGTCGCAAAGCACGCACTTATTTTAAAGTAAAAATATGAGGGTTTCTATTTAAAATACGTTGGTTTCTGTTAAAAAATATATTTTGTGCTAGTTTTGAGTCGCCATTTGGCTGGAAAGTCTCAGACAAGATCTGGCAACCCCGTGTCCCACCCTTGCGCTACCATGTCACATGTTGCTTTTGTTGTATTTGAAGGGAAAGGGAAACATCAGCGAAGCTGCACCTCATTTTTTAAAAAAATGAAGCTTCATGTCATATTTAGTAAGTAAGTAAGGAAGTGTGCCATCCGGGTGTTTCAAGTATACTGCAGTTAGAAAAATTTTCGCCTACTCCCTATCTGCTCACCAAGGCTACTCAATAGTGTGGAAGAGTGCGGATTCGGACACAGCCCATGTGTAAACCGCATATGACAGGTCTTCCTCCAACTCCGCCGTATGCAAGCTTAACTGTAGCCCGTGGTGTGACAGGAAGTAGTAGTGACACCGTGTGTG
Source organism: Synaphobranchus kaupii (assembly GCA_029718625.1). Lineage (NCBI taxonomy): Eukaryota > Metazoa > Chordata > Actinopteri > Anguilliformes > Synaphobranchidae > Synaphobranchus > Synaphobranchus kaupii. Next base: position 136,031,929 of record CM056376.1, on the reverse strand, counting down.
TCGGAGGAGAACTGCGGATGTCTACTCTGCAGAGTTGGCTGTGGGGTTCATGCAAGAACCTATTTTCCTACGGTCTATGGCAAGAACTTGGCTGCAGTTGCAGATAATTTTACATTACAAATCAACATGGGCGCTAAAAAATAAATAAAAAAATTTCCCCCCCATTTACAACATCAAACTCATCAAAATCCCAACACAATGTCAAACTCAAAACTTAAATGTACATGTAATCTTCGCAACAGTGCCTTATGTGGTGATGAAATACGGTAAATTCTGTGCATATTAGTCATAAGTTAATGATGTTGCGTAACACCGAAATGGTCCCGCGCCCCTCCGATGTGGTACTGCCAGAGCTTACTCACACCTCTCTTACTCATCTGACACTTCCTGACCATGGTGGGAACCCGCCGCTGCCCTAAATACATCTATAATGCCTCATAGTGACCTATTTATAATGCTTCATAACATTGACCTATTCTGTATCTCGGCAGACATTGGCTAACAAAACCTGTGTAGATTTTGGCACTTTCTACTGTGTTTGGCTTGTAAATGTGTATAGTGTATTTATTGCTTTAAAAAATGTACAAACTATTTTAATGGGTTCTTTGTCTTAATTATCTATTGATGGTGCTATGTGTAGTTGTGGTGTAGATCATAGATGTTTAAGTATCCTCTTCTACATCTGCAAAGCTACACCTTAAGTTTTGTATTTAACAGGTGCTGAATGCACCTTGTTAATGCCTTCTTGTGTATGCATGCACAAATGTATTAGGACATGTTACCTAAGTGCGTTGCATTTAAATGTTGCCCCGAAAGATATTTATCATTTGTAATGGATGACAGTATTATATTCACATAAATTTAAATGCAGTTACCTTGTCACTTTGCACTTTGTCTTCCTGTAATTGACGTTGATGAATCGTAATTATTACTGTTGTACTTCTATTTGCATTTTATGATACAGTGACAATAAAAACTTATTTTTTTAATGAACATTACTATGTTAAGTGCCATGTCGTGTTTTGACAACTGCATCATTAAGAAGATAGCTTTGTGAAGTCCAATACAGTGGCCTTATGGGAGCAACTGACAGTCCGTCCAGTACAGAGGCCCTATGGGAGCAACTGACAGTCCGTCCAGTACAGAGGCCCTATGGGAGCAACTGACAGTCCGTCCAATACAGGGGCCCTATGGGAGCAACTGGCAGTCCGTCCAGTACAGAGGCCCTATGGGAGCAACTGACAGTCCGTCCAGTACTGGGGCCCTATGGGAGCAACTGACAGTCCGTCCAGTACTGGGGCCCTATGGGAGCACAGTGAACACTAAATTTAAAATTTGGAGCCAGTGATTTTTAATGAGACAATGTATGGAGCTGGACTGTGCTTATCGTTGCTTTCGGTACACAAGCTGTGCGTGTCCACATTGGTTATTCCCACCAAAGGAGAAATGAAAAGTGGAACCTGAGTTATTATTAAAAGTTTAAAAAAAATAAAAAAAGTTATTATTCAGTTGCTTGGTAGAATAAATACTTCTGGTTTTTCAGAGCGATTGCTTAATTCAGAGAAACACTTGTTTTGAAGGCATGTACTTCACTGCTAATTTGTACAATGAACCAACATTTCTTGACAGATGTGTCTCAATAATATTGTCAATAGCTGGTCAGGTAGAAAAAAATAGGTGGTCAGTCTGACCTAAATAAGCTCATTTTAAAACCATGGGTCTGTATGTATGGTATTACATACTAATACTAAGAGTATTGGCTGACTTTGTTTATTCTGAGTTGCTTATGCCTGTGTTTTACTGTGAGTTATATTGACATTTAAATAACCCATAAGTAGTATTTCCCCTTTTATTTGCACAACATTAAGAGTTCTACTGCCATTGAAAAGCAGTGAAACGCTAGCTTGGCTCAAAGTTAAGGACAAAGCACAGTGCAGTTAACTTAAGTCTTGTTGATGTGATTTTGTACGTTCTGTCATAGACAGAAGGGAACACGGATGACCCATTTTAATAAGGCAGAATATTGTAAATGTATCATACTGTGAATTAATCATCGGGGGGGAAAAACACAGCGAGTCATTCTCAATATGAGTGAGACCCCCTCATCTACTCAACCCCCCCATGTCGATGATCATGCGGGGTACGTTGGAAGATGCGTGGGCAAACTTGGTTTTACAATTTGTACAATTCACAATTACTTCAGTTTCAGTAGGTATGTGTGACTCATGCATACCCAGACCTCACCTACGGTAAGACAAACCCATGAGGTTGTTATTTTGTGTATAGAATACCCCCCCCCCCCACTCTTCATTGTCCTTTAGGCCTAGAGGGATTCCCCAACTTTTCATCCAGCACCCCTTTTATCTGTAACTAAACAGTGTATTATTTAGGCAGAAATACTTACCTGACAAATATATTGTTTGTACCCAAGAAAATGTTTAAAAATATGGTAAAATATATTGGCTACGGGTAATGTTCAAGATTCATTCATGTTTAAATGTTAACTATGATGTTGGATGTGTTCTGGAGTTGGAGTTGTCAGGCCCCACAAACTGGTAACATCATTTACAGAACCACTTCAAAGACAAACAAAAAAAAAACTGAACTTGAATTAAAAACATTTTTTTAAATATATATATATCTGAGAGAGGCAGTGGTGCCACTTTACTCCTTAACCATTTAAGGTGTAAGAATTATGTGATTAGAATGTTCTTATCTGAACATTCTAATGATGATGTGACAAATGACTACTGGTAACTGAAAGCAATGGAGTTCCAGAACACTGACTTGAAAAAAACATTCCAAAAACCTACCCTTCAAATGGTTAATTAGCTTGGATGTATTTAATTCAAACACACTAGTGCTGTGCTCTGCTGACAAACCTGTGTCCCTTCCTGCTTCTTCCTTTAGGACTCAGAGGTGTGCGAGATATGCGCACATACAGGAAACAGTTAAATGTGACAATCATTCATGCGTCCATTAACCATGGGGAAATTCCCATAAAACCGGGGATTCCCAAAACCTGGCAGAGATGTAGAGTTTGGCTGTCGTATGCTCTGGACTGGAGTTCTTTATAGTTGGAGCCGAGTGTTATCACAACCATTATTATTATTGGCCGGTTTGTTTTTGAAGGTAAAGATCGGGGCTTTCGGCTGCCTGTGGTTTGAGCTGCACACAATTATATGATTTGGAGCGGGGAAGCACATTTCTGGGGTTCCCCCGTCGTGTTTTCCTCAGCCGTCTCTCCCGCTGCGGCAGGTGATCCTAAAACCACGAGACCACGGCGCTGTGCGCCCCTTTTATCAGCTCTCCTTCCCTCTAATTTTAAAATCATTACCTGTCTCTCTCTCATTGTTCAAATGCTGCCGTGCGGAAAGACCTGAATCAAGGCCCAGACTAAGAGAGAGTGCGGTAGAGGATATAGCGAGAGTAGGCCAACCGGGGGAGAGAGATGGACTAAAGCGGTGTTTTTCAAGTTTGGTCCTGGGGCCCCCCTGCGTATGATGGCTTTCGGTCCTGGGCCTCCCTGTGTATGCTGGTTTTCAGTCCTGGGGCCTCCCTGCGTATGCTGGTTTTCAGTCCTGGGGCCTCCCTGCGTATGCTGGTTTTCGGTCCTGGGCCTCCCTGCGTATGCTGGTTTTCGGTCCCCCCCTGCGTATGCTGGTTTTCGGTCCTGGGCCACCCTGCGTATGCTGGTTTTCGGGCCCCCCCTGCGTATGCTGGTTTTCGGTCCCCCCCTGCGTATGCTGGTTTTCAGTCCTGGGCCTCCCTGTGTATGCTGGTTTTCGGTCCCCCCCTGCGTATGCTGGTTTTCAGTCCTGGGCCTCCCTGCGCATGCTGGTTTTCGGTCCCCCCCTGCGTATGCTGGTTTTCAGTCCTGGGCCTCCCTGCGTATGCTGGTTTTCGGTCCTGGGCCTCCCTGCGTATGCTGGTTTTCGGTCCCCCCCTGCGTATGCTGGTTTCCGTTGTGACAATTACAATCCCAGACTTTTAACAACTTGTTCATCTTTCTTAATTGCACCTTTCATGTTTAGAGGGATTATGTACCCTCTTAACCTACATTATATCAGAAATAGCTATACATGCCATGTAGAATAAATGTACCATGTTCACAGGTAATTATTGTGCTATATTGAAAACAATTTCATTAAAAGAGGTACCAAAATTAGTTAATTGAAATTGAAGACCGAGGTTAATCAATAGGCTCCAAATTGGTGAAAGTGTGGACACATGGCCACTAAAACTAACCATTTGGGAGATAATGAAGAATTCAAAGACAACAGAAATGATAACGAGTCAAACCTGCAGTGTGTTAATCTTCTTCTTCTTTCGGCTGTTCCCGTCAGGGGTCGCCACAGTGGATCATCTGTTTCCATCTGTTCTTGTCCTGTGCTTCGTCCTCCGTCACGCCCACTGCCTGCATGTCCTCCTTCACCGTGTCCATGAACCTCCTCTTGGGCCTTCCCCTCCTCCTCTTGCCTGGCAGCTCCATGTCCAGCATCCTCCTCCCAATATACCCCACCTCCCTCCTTCGCACATGTCCAAACCACCTCAGTCTTGCCTCTCTCACTTTGTGCCCAAATTGCCCAACATGAGCTGTCCCTCTGATGTACTCATTCCTGATCTTGTCCATTTCCCAGGGAAAATCTTAGCATTTTCAACTCCGCCACCTCCAGCTCCCCCTCCTGTCTTTTTGTCAGTGCCACTGTCTCTAGCCCATACAGCATAGCTGGTCTCACTACCCTGCTGTAGACCTTCCCTTTCACTCTTGCTGGTACCCTTCTGTCGCAGATCACTCCTGCCACTCTTCTCCAACCACACCACCCAGCCTGCACTCTCTTCTTCACCTCTCTATCACAATCCCCATTACTTTGTACAGTTGACCCCAAGTATTTGAACTCGTCCACTTTCGCTACCTCTACTCCTTGCATCCTAACCCCCCCATCCTCCCGCCCATTCACACACATATATTCTGTCTTACTTCTGCTGGCTTTCATTCCTCTTCTTTCCAGTGCATACCTCCACTTCTCCAGGCTTTCTTCCACTTGTTCCCTACTCTCACTACAAATCATAATGTCATCTGCAAACATCATGGTCCACACTGTCCTCGTACATGTCCTGCACGCTTCTCACACTTTTCCGCCACCCCCGACTTTCTCATGCAATACCACACCTCCTCTCTTGGCACCCTATCATATGCTTTCTCAAGGTCCACAAAGACGCAATGTAACTCCTTCTGACCTTCTCTATATTTCTCCATCAGCATTCTCAGAGCGAATAACGCGTCTGTAGCACTCTTTCTTGGCATGAACCCATACTGTTGCTCGCTAATCATCACCTCTTCTCTTAGCCTAGCTTCCACTACTCTTTCCCATAACTTCATGCTGTGGCTGATCAGCTTTATGCCCCTGTAGTTACTGCAACTCTGTACATCTCCCTTGTTTTTGAAAATCGGCACTAGCACACTTCGTCTCCAACCCTCCGGCATTGTCTCGCTTTCCAAAATGTTGTTAAACAATCTTGTTAAAAACTCTACTGCCATCTCTCCTAAGCATCTCCGTGTCTCCACAGGTATATCGTCTGGGCCGACCGCCTTTCCACTCTTCATCCTCTTCATGGCTGCCCTCACTTCTTCTTTGCTAATCTCCTCCACTTCCTGATTCACTATCTCCACACTATCCGTCCTCCTCTATCTCTCATTTTCTTCATTCATCAACTCTTCAACGTACTCCTTCCACCTTCTCATCACACTGTCCTCGCTGGTCAGCACCTTGCCATCCCTGTCCTTTATCACTCTAACCTGCTGTACATCTTTCCCTGCCTGGTCCCTCTGTCTAGCTAATCGGTACAGATCCTTCTCTCCTTCCTTGGTGTCCAACCTCTTGTACAGCTCACTGATTGCCCTTTCCTTTGCCTCCTCTCTCTTCGCCTCACGCCGCTTCTTATTGTGTTAATAAGTTTAAGGAATAAACTTTGAAAGAACTTAAATTAATGCGTTCAAATAATAATTAGGAGCCTATTGTTCACCCCAGTTGTTAATTTGATCAGTTAAAACATTTTAACTATGTAATTGTTTGCAATATAGCACAATGTGAACATAGGACATCTAATTCTTAACTGGCATGTATAGCTATTTCTGACATAATGCGGCTTAAGAGGGTAAATAATCCATCTAAACATGAAAACATCTAATCTAATAAAGAAAAATGAACAGCTTGTTAATATTCTGGGAAAGCAAGTGTGGTTGGCACGAAAGCCAGCATACCCAGGGGCGCCCCAGGACTAAACTTGAGAACCAGTGGTCTAAAGGACTGCAGGCAGCTACATTGTAAATGTGCTGTCGCGGTCATAAACGCTAAAGAATTGACAGACTCTTGGGCTTCCCTTCTAGGGAACGTTAACTGGCGTAATCTAAATCAGGATGTCTGACTAAATCAGGATTCCCCATTGGCTGAGTTACTCCATGAGAGAGACTGCATCACAAATGACAACTTGTATAAATTTGCTGAAGAGTATTTGATGCATGTCCGGTAAAGTCCAATGGCAAAGGAAAGTACCGTCATCTGAAAATCTTCGTAGGAACACCTACTGGATTGAGATATTTAATACTCAAACTGAAATGAGGTAAAATGGATGAAAAAAAGCATTACTTTCAACATTGATCTTCATAATAAAAAACATAACGAGGGAGCCCAAAATCTGACTCCCATGTTACCATAACAATGGTACAGAGGAAGTTGTCTTGGAGTGTTTGTGTGTGTGTGTAAGCGTGTGTGTAAGCGTGTGCGTTTGTGCCCAATTCCACCTAAATGCTTGTTACTCAATGTTTCACTATTTTAAGTGATGCGGACTTGGTTGTTCCACCACACAGCAGAGTTCTAAATGACAGGATGTGTGAAATAACACAGGAAGTGTAAAGATGACAGATTCAGAAGCAAAAAAAGTTCCCTTTTTATACGAGTAGGTGTCTTCCTCAGACTGGACATATCTGGCATAAGCCAGATCCACTTCCTAAGACCAAAAAGGTTCCTTCGCTGTCAGTTTTCAAGATCATTGTACAAACCGTCGACGAGAAGTGCTAAAAGGAAACCATTTCAAAGCACGTACATCAATATCCTGCAACTCTGGTGACGATTTTCAAATCGGAAACACTAAGGACAAGGACAAAGACACTTCTCGGGCAAGGTTAGAATAAATAAATAATTAACAATAGCAAATTTCCGCTTATGTCACGAGAGGTTGAGAGAAGGCCTCATAACACCGGCATTTCTCTTACTCACAAATTCCCATCACTGGCCATCTCATATGCCCCTGACATTACTGACTATAATGCACTCAGCACAGGGAAATATATGACTATAATGCACTCAGCACAGGGAAATATAACGCACACTTGTTTAAAAAGCAGCCGGCCACCTTTAAACTGGAAGTTTCTTTTTTTTTTCCTTTCCAGTGATATCACCGAGTTTCTTCTGCTGTGATGTCACAGAGGTGTGAGTCACACTTCCTTTACTGCTTCTGGGGTCAAGCAAAGCACACAATAAAGCGATGTAGCCAATTCCTTCCTGCGTGCTGGCAAAGGGAAAGTTACATATTCATCAGAGATGACTTCCACAATTTTAAAGGCAGGCTGTGTGTGTGTGTGTGTGTGTGTGTGTGTATTGGATGCCGTAAGAGACAGAATTTCCAGGCTCTTCCATAAAATGCCCCACATGGCTCGCTCGCTCACTAAAAAAAGATTCATTGGTGATTGGTACAGCGGGTGAGATTCCAGTCATTATAGAAGCACAATGATCATGTGACATTTTTGGCTAATGATCCCGGAATACATTTCACGCGGAGTCCCGAAACGTGATACATGCCCTACCTCCAGTTTCACCTGCGGCCTGCGATTCAAATGACTGGGACACAGCAGCGCTGTCACGACTTCGGTTATGGCTTTATGGTTACGGTTTTGCTTTTGCTATCCTTCGAGTGCCCTAAATCTTTACGACACGGCGCTGGTCATTCTTTCTCATGACGGGGCAGAAGGAAAGTGAATCTGTTTTTGGAGAAACAGCAACGCCATTTGTAAAAAGGTTTCCATTATACGTATAGCTGGGAAAAATACATGAGCACTGCTCCAAACAAATAGTGATTTGCAGACGGTATTCTTGTGTTAGTGAATATAGGCTGCTTGATTCCTCTCTGTGTGGGTTCATCACTGCTTAGATGACCCCTTTCTGTATTAAGCCAACCAACAGTAGTGTGGTAGTCGCCATTTACCCCACAGATATTTATGTGGCGGTTAAATTTACCACACTAAATACCACCTTAGCACGTGACCAACCTTTCTGTGCACTCCCTGTGCCAATTATAATATTACATGAGCCCAACCCCCCTCATTAATATTCAACATATATGTGATGGTATTAAATGCACCTTGAGAGATGGTACTAGCAGGGTTGGGCACAACAGCACTTGTACTGAAGTAAAGTCCCTAAAATTAGCACGGCGGCACAATCCCTGCTTTTACAAGTTTGTGGGAAATTAGTTTTTAAGCCTGAGTTTAATTATTTGGACCTACCCAAGCCTTCTTCCTCCAGACTGCTCCTCTTCCTCAATAGAGGTTCCAACATATTGAGCAAAGGATCATTACTTAAATAAATCCTTAGGTGCATTGGACATCCATCATCAGCCCAGAAGTGAACAATAATATTCCAAGACACAAGGCAAAGCCTGCCATACGACTGTATTCCATCTTTCAAAAAAGAAAGACAAGATTTAATATTACTTAACAATATGTTAAAAAAGTAGCCGGATTGGGCTTCAGTGTTAATTCAGTATACACTCTATAACAGGTTCCATAGTGAGCACTTGTTCCTTTTCCATTTCACTTAGCATTTTTGATATAAGCTGGCTACAAATAAAAAAATAAAATAAAAAAAAAGGAGAAAAATTGCATAACTTTTACAATTCAACATCAGGTCGTCAAATGGAACTAAAAAATAAAATGGTCAAGTATTAGCCTTCCTTCCTTGCTGGATAGTGTTGATGAAGCCCAATCCCTTTTCGTTACTCCGGGGAAACGTAGGGTGCATGTGCGACAGGGTCCACATAGATTATGAGGATGGGAAAAGTCTGGGTTTCACAAGGGTCTTCATCCTAATCTAGACTGCATTGCATGAACCACAGCTACCAGTGTTCTATAGTGCCTATATTCTCAGGTAGCCTTTGTGGTGGACGGCAAACTGAGGCTTCTCTCCATTATCCAAAATAAAAGGGCTATTTTATCTATCCTCTGAAAAAGGATTAAGCATTCAAAGCTCTCTCAGCTTCATTAAGAGTGCCATTTATCGAGAACACTTTTGGGGTGCAAAGTTAAAAGCTTTTTTTTTTTTTTTTTTCTCCAGGATTTTCACCAAGCCATGCATTCAACAAATCCCCACGTCAACTAGGAAAAAAAAACAAACAAAAACAAGTTGATCAAGAGGACTTTGGACAGCTATTGATAGGTAGTTGTAGACATCCATCTACTTAAGATGGATACAGATAGGTAGATATGATCGCTAAGTTGGTGGAACCGTACTGCAATTTAAGTGCTGTGCGGTTCCATACGAGCTAATACCAGTTCTCTCAAAGCCTGTAGGGGGCCCAGTGCCCAGGCCCCTCAGTCTGCCGTCCAGCACGGAGAAAACTAGCGCTGCAGCGTCCTGTGACAAAGCGAATAAAAGCCGGTGGGATGAGCCTGGTGAGAAACGTCCTCCTCGCAGGATAAAAGCACACAAGCAAACAAACTCGTGTAAAAAAAAAACTAAAAAAAAGTGTTTTTTTGATTTTTGTTTCTCTCCCCCTCCCCCTCCCCCTCCCCCAGTTCTGTTTGAGACCAAAGGGGGGGATGTTTTGCAGCAGCACTGGCTGCAGCAGGAGCAGCAGCAGGGATGAGGCGAGGCGAGGCAGCAGTGGCGTGGAGGCCGGGGATACTAACGCAGGAACAGGAAGTTGTTGTCGCCACCTTTGGCATGTAAGCCAGAGCGGAGCACCGCCAATCACAGAGCATATTGGTAATGGCAAGTCGAATGTCAATGGTGATTGGAGGATACCTTCTGGCTACCCCTCTCGGACACCGTCAGGGACCCTGGATGCAAAGCCAGAAAGCATCCACCAATCACCGTCGGCTTTGTTCCGCTTCTGATTAGCAACGTACTCCGTGATTGGTGGAGCTCCTCTCTGGTGACATCAACGTCGTAAACCCCATGTTACTATCCCTCCAGATACAGGCGTTTCTCCGCACAGCAGGGCTGGGTCGTCACGGTGATTTGGTTTTTTTTCCCCGCCAGTCTCTCTATACATCCGGCGCCATCAGTGGGCGGCAAAAGTGGTTTTCTTCAAGCTAAAGTTGGACCAGTTAATGGACAGCCGTTGCTTGGTCAGTCTGGTGGAATCCAAGCAGAACCTGCAGAGGGAAGCACAGAGAGACGCTCGTTTCGTAAAGGGGAGACACGACGCCGTCCCTTCCTGTCATTTCTCTCTCTCTCGGGTAGAGGTAACGAGCTAGAAATGGCGTCACAACCGGTCTGCGATTACTCACAAGCTTTCCACAAGTATGATGCTCCCTCGAGCGTTTTGACGCAACAGAAAGTAAAAGCTGAATGAAAGAGCACTGACTGTAAAACCTAGACCAGGGAGGAGAGCTAGGGGAAACCTGCACTGTGTTTTTCAGAAGTCTGCAGTCATCCGCTTACAGTACACACACGCACACACAGAGCAAAACAAACATCAGACCCAGAGGCAGCTCAGTCACACCGAAACCCTGAATGTGAAATAACAGGAGAGAGGTTCGAGGTGGCTGTACCCATGGGAAATACGAGCTCGGAATACATCAGTTTTTCGCACCTTTTGAAATACTCCACCTCCCGCTCAGTTTCGTCCATCTCCTCGCAGTCCAGGTCGATGTCTTTGGGCAGGAACACGTCATCTAGGTCAGAAATTACTGGTTTTAGAACACACACTAATAAGAGACTTTAAAGATAAAAGTACGTGTACATTTACATGGCAAAACCTTATTTGAATTCAACTTTTTTAAATTGATTTTATTACTTAATCCTCTGACGTGCAATCCGATGGTTCTGACTAATGTGCGTGAAGAAAAGCTGTGATAAATACATTGTAAAGGAAGATGGTTTTATTAAAATGGGATCAAATGAACCCAGAGTCTTGGGGCGAAGTGCTCACCAATAGAGTTGCCGGTCTTCTCCCCTTTCTTCTTCTTGTTTTTTTTGGTTTTAGTCTTGGGTTGTGGGGACTGGGAGGTGGGGGCTTTGTCAGCCTGCTGCGGCGGATCCATCTGGGCTGGTTCTGGCTCTGGATGCGGCTCCGGAGCCGATCTTTCATCCTGAACCGGGGCGGACAGGTCGGGCCCGCTGCCCTTCTCCTCCGGCTCAGGATCCCCGGCGGGCGGGGGTCTGGCCTCAGTGCGAGTCTGTACGGCGCTGGTGGTCTTCAAAGCCGACTCCGCGGGCCTCTTTGCCGATGGCGGTGGCCTGGCCTTGGGCTTGCCCGTGGGCTCTCTGGCGGGAGCCGTTTCTCCGCCGCTCTCCGAGCCGAGCGGCTGCTGTACGTGTGCGGCGCCCTGCTCCTCCCCGCGCGCTCCCATGATGCCGTGCGGCGCCTGGGCCTTGCTGTTCTTCAGGTTCTCCAGGGCGGTGCGGGCGGACTCCCTGAGGAGCCGGGGGCTCTGGGCGGGGGGCTGCTCCGCTCTCTGCACCTCCCGGGATCTCTCCTTCCTCTTCTTCTTGGCGTTTCGGAGTCTCTGGAGCTCCTGCAGCCGGAGCAGCTCCTGTCTCAGGGCCTCCTCTTCCTCTTCCTCCTCCCTCCGTCTCTGCTCCTCCTCCCTCTCACGCGCCTCCGCCTCCTGACGGGCCTTCTCCTCCATCTGCACAAACACACAACTTTAGCTCTCCTCCATCTGCACAAACACACAACTTTAGCTCTCCTCCATCTGCACAAACACACAACTTTAGCTCTCCTCCATCTGCACAAACACACAACTTTAGCTCTCCTCCACCTAAAACACACACACACACACACGCACACACACACACACATACACATACACACACACACGCACACGCACACACACACACACCCTTTTAATCTTCTCTCAGATTCAACACTAGACACAATTAAAACAAAATTACTTTTTTGGTTCTTTTGAATATACTGAAACATAGTATATTTAAAATAAATTTTAATTCTCGATTTTCTTTTCCAGGGAAGCCCTGGGGATTTAAAGTGGGTAAGGAACTGTAGGGGACGATTACGCAACAGTATGCTGAGCGCCAGTTTTTGTGGCAATTTGACGAGGAAATCTGGGTTAACCCCCCCCACTCACGTTTTGGAGAGTTTTGCGGGATCTTTACTGACCGCGGCAAGCGGGGACCTGGTTTTAAGGAACTCGCCGCGCATTACCTTCTTCTGTTTGTGCCGCGCCCGTTTGGCGGCGCGCGAGCTGCTGGTGGGCTTGGAGTCCTCGCTGTTGATGAACTGCAGCAGGTCCTCCACGTCGCGATGGTCCTCCAAGCTCTCGCGCTCGGGCAGATTGTCGTCTCTCCTCGGCTGCTCCTCTTTGCGCTTGGTGAGTCGCAGGCGGAGTTTCTCGCGCATCTCCGCGTAGTTCCGGCTCGTCGGCGCGGCAGGAGGCTGCAAACAACCCCATATCAACGATAAACTCAAAAACATATTCATATCCATGGAACCACGTGGAAATAACTGCAGCCGGATTTCGTACGCTGCCATAGGCTTGGAAAAAGTGACCAGCATTTCTCTTTAACGTGTATGAAACTGCGATTAGGAAATAAACGCTAAATGCACACAGGTACCAAAATGCTGGTAAGATTTTGATTGTGGCTGGTAAGATTTTCTACTCTAGCAGCCACTTTGGCAGGTAACCAACCAGGCTGTGTTCTACTGTAAAAGGTAATGTGGCTGGTAAAATGTTTAAAATGGCTGGTGATTTGTCTAATCCACAAGCCACTCTGGCCAGTGGGCGAAAAACCTAATTTCAGTCCCTGAATGCACGTCACAGAATTGGCAGTGCTGGTATTAGTAACCGTAAGAAGAGTCTTACCCCTCCGTGGCCAAAGAATTCACAGTAGCAACAGTCACAGTATTTTCCCTCTTTCTGATTGGTTGAGGTGGAGGTGCCGGAGCTGTGGTCGGAGCAGCTGTCTTCGTCCTGGCTCTCCTCGCCGTCGTAAGGCTGGTGGTCGTATCCGCCGTGAGCCTCACACCGATGACCTTCGCACTCTGGGTCACTGCGAGGTCAAACAAACCAGACACAGGTCAACAAAACTACACCCCCCCCTCAGCACAGAGCCCACAGTGTACTCAACTGCTCATAAAGCTTAAAAAAAGTCATATGTTCAAAATATTACATTGTACATTAATCATGAATTGGTTATTTGCAGAAACAAAAGTAAATTTCCACAACTCACTTCCCCACTAGAGACTTGGCCAAAGCCAATCAGATTGCGCGGGGCATACCTGCACACGCTAGGCGGGGCGCTGACCCCGCCCTCGGAGGGCGGGGCTAGGAGGTCGGCGGGGGAGGGGCAGAGGCCCGGGCGAGCGTCCGGGAAGCCGGGCGCCATGGCGGTGTTCTTTGGAAAGGGCGGGGCCTCGGTGTTGGGTAGGTGCGGGGCGGAGCCTGGAAACGGAGGCGTGGCTGAGAGGGGCGGGAGAGAGGCCTGTCCAGTGGGGCTCGCTCTCCTGTGGTCCTCTATGCTGTGAAAAACGTCGCCTAGGCGACAGAACAAGGGCTTCAGTAAAGCAAAATATAAGCGCACAAATGGGAAAAGATTCTGAACCAATTTTTCCACATTTTCCGTGGTATGTACAGGGGACAAATCAACAAATTCCGAGTTTTGGATCCATTATATCACACTGCAATATGCATATTAATGTAACTGAAAACTATCTTGAAATTATCAAATAAATGATGAACTACTTCCACGTCTACTCAGGCAACTAATGGGAAAAAACCCAAATATATGAACTATTTGGGACAAAATGGAAGTTGCTAATATATAGAATAGAATAACTTTTATTTTTATGTATGTTCATATTGACTATTTCAAGCTAAACAAATAGAAAACCGGCACTGTTACGCGTGAGGCGCAGGCATTATGCCACTTTGTCAGGCTGCTAGCCTTGAGACACGGCCAGCGGCTCCTGCACGCTCCTCCTGGCCTCTTTACCTAGGAAAGTGGGCCTTTTAGATGAAACTTTGATCTGATTATTACTTGACTGGACAGTGGTGGCCGTGCAGGAGACGGACGAGGTGGCCGAAGACGTCGCCATCACCACTCTGTTGGCTTCCAGGAAGGCATCTTGGAAATTATAGAGACACTTCTTCTTGGCGGAGTTCTTCCGCTCCTTGGTTTCCGCGGCGACCATAGGTTCGCTGTTGCACGATGGGGGTTGTAGTTCCAGCCTGGCCTCCGGCAGAGCAGGCCCCAGCAAGTCACCTTACAGACAGAACAAAAGCCAGTCAGGACCAAACGTGATAGTGACATTTGGCTTGAGATTACCTGGACACAGGTGTGTGTGTGTGTGTGTGTGTGTGTGTGTTTGTGAGAAAGACTCCATCTAGTGTAGGACTGAAAGTGTAAAGACCTGAGATTACCTGGGCCTGGGTACAGGTGTGTGTGTGTGTGTGTGTGTTTGTGAGAAAGTATCCACCTGGTGTAGGACTGAAAGTGTAAAGACCTGAGATTACCTGGGCCTGGGTACAGGTGTGTGTCTGTGTGTGTGTGTGTGTGTGTGTGTTTGTGAGAAAGTCTCCACCTGGTGTAGGACTGAAAGCGTAAAGACCTGAGATTACCTGGGTCTGGGTACAGGTGTGTGTGTGTAAAGACCTGAGATTACCTGGGTCTGGGTACAGGTGTGTGTGGAGCTCTCCGCTTTGCCGGGCTTCGGGGAGGTAGACGGCCGGGTTCCAGTTCTTCATGGTGGTCTCCCAGATGTTCTCAAACTTGAGCGAGGGGGCGTGCAGGGAGCTGCCCCAGTCGCTGGCGTTCCCGAAACAGTTCTGATAGATGTGCTCCTGCAACGCGGGGCTGAACGCCTGCGGTTTGCCCGCATGGTTTAATGTAGGGGCTGGCGGGAGGGTCTTCAACAAAAAGAGTCAAGAAGAAAGGTTCATTTACAGGGGACGGGCGTCGCTATGAGCCGTTTCAAATATTAAACTGCACTTCAGGCTGAAAAACCCAAGTACAAACAGAAACTGATCAAGAGGGAATATTTCAATTTCATTTCACTGAACTTGACCAAGAGTGCCCCCTTGTGGATGACTCAAAAAAGGCACATGTATCTGATTTGCACTCGAAACATAACTTGACCCAAAGTCCTTTTTTGTTTACTGTTTTAAAACAAAAAAAAATGCTAATGCTAATTCTCAACGATCTCAATATTTTTTGAGATCTCAATGTTTACACCTGACAAATGTCATGGATACTGAAAATGACTACAGAGGCTTGAAGACAATTCTTGAGGCAATTTTGAAGGTTTGTGAAATGTATGTAGGGAGAGTGAATTGGGGGGGAACACCAAAGGAGATGCTTCCGATTCCCTCTGAAATGATCTCCCTCACACTTTAACAGGCAGTGAAAAGGGCGCCCCCTGAAGGCGATTACCTGTGGCGGCGGCCTCACCTGGCTGTGTGGGAAAGGGTGGGCGGGGTACAGGGAGGGGTGGAGCAGAGGGCGGGGTAAGTGCGCCATGTTCTGCAGGGGCAGGTGGCCGTGGATGTGGGGGTACAGGTGAAGGGCCGGGGTGCGCGGTCTTCTCTGGGAGGAACTGGTGGGCGGGGCCGTGGGCGGGGTGGAGCCGGCCGACAGGGTGGGCGACCCCGCACACGTCCTGCTTACAGGCGTGGCACTCGCACGCGTGCGGAACCTGCTCCGCCTGTTTCCGCCAAACACACAACACACAGCCCTGTCACACAGTCTGGAGGGGCTCCTCAACGTGCAGCCGCCATACATTTCATGATGCTGCATTTGTATTATGCTTTATCAGGTATGACATCACAATATTTTATTTGATTGTTTTCTTTTTCTTTTTGTAAAGCGGGACAATAAGGTTTAACAATTGAACGTAGCTAATAAGCCAGCTAGCCAAATATTTTTAATATTTTAGATACCCGTTGTTAATAATATGTTTTAAATATTTTAGATAGCTGTTGTTAATAATATGTTTTAAATATTTTAGATACCTGTTGGCTTTCCAGTGGCAGGTATAGGTCATTCATTTGCTGATAGAATATTATGAGATCATGATGTAGACATGCTGTGATGTACTCGTGTGTTGAATAGCCACCGTGTGGCACCATGCAGTGGGTGTTGGGTAAAGAATGTCATTTTTACGGTGCTTTCAGGCAAGTAGACCAGGTGTGCAGTACCTGCAGGTTAGGGTAAGATGGAGGAGGGCTGGTGGTGTTCGTCCCTGAAGAGGGATCTCCCTGCGGCCCAGAAGGCTCCCTGCTGCTCTCTCCATCCTCCTCTTCCTCATCATCCTCTTCCTCTTCCTCATCTTCCTCAGACGAGCTGCTGCTACTGCTCACTCTGGGAGACTGAAGGAGAGAGAGAGAGAGAGAGAGAGAGAGAGAGAGGGGTTAGGGGTCAGGGGTCATTCTGCCCAAGGCCGGACACAATGGCCGAAGGAACCGACGCGTCCTTGTTTCTGTGACGGCGGAACGCCTTTTAACGTGGTAGAACCCACATTTTTAGCAGGGTTCTACAAGGGTTCTAGGGCCCGCATAAGCATTCTTGGAAAAAAAGGGATGCAACAACTTTTGTTAAGTGTTTGTTAAAATGTTTTATTAAGTTGCATTTTTGTGAATCTTGGTGAGAATTTAAAGCTGGCCAGGCAGAGGCAATGGAAGCCCAAGGCAGTTGAGCATTTTACGCCCCATCTAACTTTTTAACTGAAGCGTGATCATCTTCTGAGGCTTCATTACATTACACGCAGTTAGCAGACGCCCTTATCCAGAGCGACTTACACAGCTTTTGAATTTTTTACATATTAAAATACATAGTATATATTTATATCGCTGGATATGCGGAAGCAATGCAGATTAAGTACCTTCTCAAGGGTACAATGGCAGTGGGAATCGAACCTGCAACATTTGGGTTACAAGTCCAGTTCCCTACCCATTAAACTACACTGCCCATTAAACTACACTACCCATTAAACTACACTACCCATTAAACTACACTGCCCATTAAACTACACTACCCATTAAACTACACTACCCATTAAACTACACTGCCCATTAAACTACACTACCCATTAAACTACACTACCCATTAAACTACACTACCCATTAAACTACACTGCCCATTAAACTACACAACCCATTAAACTACACTACCCATTAAACAACACTGCCCATTAAACTACACTGCCCATTAAACTACACTGCCCATTAAACTACACTGCCCATTAAACTACACTGCCCATTAAACTACACTGCCGCCTCACACATGCCCACTGTTATAACCCTGTGAGAGACAGAGCACGAGGCTGTTTGAACTGCCACAGCAGTGACTCAGCACTGGGCGTGTTCCTCAGGTGTTTGACAGGAAGGACACACCTGGCCGTTTACCGAAACGCCTCCCTCCCCGCCGTTGAGCTGCTCGCGGACGCCGTTCAGGCCGGACGCCATCTCCGCGTCGCCGTAGCCACTCAGCGGGTAGATATCCGCGAACTTAGCCGACAGCTGGAGGACGCCGTGGTCTCCGCCGCTACAACAACAGGAAGAATAACATCCGCATGACTTCGTCCACATCCTAAACGTGCAACAATCATTACTGTTCAAGGTGGGGAGCTGGTGATAATAACAGTATTATAGAAGCGGAGGTGTTCACTACGCGATGGCTATCTGTGGCATTGCTCTCCTGCACTCTCTGTGTACTGCATGCTCCTCAGGGCTATTTATAAATCGCTAACTGCTTTCTGAGGTAAAAAATAAAAAAAACTATCAAAAACAAACTGACATGGTATATGGTGCATGGATTGAAAGCAACACTGTTACAGAATTTCATAAATAACAAGCATTTTAAAACAAATTAGCAATTTATTCTCTCGGATTGGCAGAAAAACAATTTCCACTCTGTCTTGATCTGTCCGGTCGATTAACCCTAAAACGGTTGAGGACAACATAAATAAACAGATAATCAAATAAATAAATAAATAATACTTCAAAGACAAATCGAATAAACAAGAAGCTGAGAAGCATTGACCTTGTGACACTCCAATAAAAGGACTATAGCTGCTTGAGAGTACAGGTGTCCACTGTAGGGGATTTTGTTAACATGAGTAGACAAACGTATACATCAAACAGGACAACAGTAACAGCCGCTACCAACAGCAGATATCTGACTCGTTTATCGAGAAGATGTGTGGTGCCCAAGCCTGAAGTAAGCGTGCGGTGAAAGATGACTCACAAGCAGGTGGCGCCCCCTCTGTCTGGGAGTATTAGGTGCGGGTGCTGCTGGATGGCAATTGGGGGGCTGGAGCTGGAGTTGGAGCTGGCGGAGGACATGCTGAGGGGGTGGAGCTCAGACAGGTAGTCTGGGGAGGGCTTTGGTGGGTGGAGCTCGGACAGGTAGTCCGGGGAGGGCTTTGGTGGGTGGAGCTCGGACAGGTAGTCCGGGGAGGGCTTGGGGCCGTGAAGGCCGTCCGTGACGGAGGAGTCCATGATGCCGCAGGTCAGAATGTGTGAGAGGCTGCAGTCATCACACGTACATCTACGGCGAGAGAGATGGGTCAAACTTGTGACGGATATCTGGGAGAAAGGCTCCATACTCCTATTGTCAGCCAACTGCTTTGTGTCAATGTCAATGACCAACAAAATGTGCATGCTATGTAAGCACAAATTGAACTTGTTTGCACAAATCAAAAATCAATAGACATGTAATACATTTTAAAAAATAGCTGCGGAGAAATTATCAGACCGAGGGGGGGGGGGGGGTGTTCAATCTAACCTCCATCTCACCTTCTCTTTGAGCAGTAATCCTCAGCGTTACATTCGTACAGTGCAAACATTTCACTCATGACAGTTACTGACAAATACTCGCCCATATTTTGAGATAAGCACCTGCACAACACAAGTTAGAATGCGGCGTGAGTCAGCTCGTGTTAAATCCGCGAACGAGAGGCACTTAAGCGCATGACTTAAGTTGGCCATCTCTGAATCCGGCCCTCAGACACTGATGGCGCAAGGTAAGTGAAACAGCATTATACAAAGTTCAGCTTTTCTTTAGCCATTTCTGCGAATATTCTGGTCTACCCACTATATCACTATATTGTCATTATATCACCATTAAATCTGCGTTCCCGTCTTTCAACTAACACTTATAACGTGGTAGTCCCCCTAGATGGCTTTCTTTATTCAAACCTCTGACGTTAACAGTGTTAAGAATGCATGCATTAGATGTAAATAACTATGGGCACAAACAATACGGTCTTTCATTCCTGCCTGAGAACACAGACAGGCTAGTGATTTGGACTTGCCTCCTTCGGTAATTGCAGTTGGGACAGTCTGGTATACTCAGCCTGGAGGACAGAAGCTGTCTCATAGTGTCAGTGAAGTCTCCCGCAAGGGGCTTCCTGCTGTTTGTTAACTGGAATAAAAAAGTGAAAAGTGCGCACTTAGAACAGCTAGCAGTGGCCCACACAACAACAACGCTTAAAATATGACAATACATTCAACTTCTATTGGTGGTTCTGTACACCATTCGCCCGATAAACGTTTAGTACATATCAAACGTAACTGTGTCCTGTTGAGTAGTGCTACTAAACTTCATACTGGACAAAGAGCTTACCTGTTCTTCTACAAATCTCCTCTGTTTAAAGAACTCCCAGTCTTCTTTCAGAATTTGCTGTTTCGTTTTCAACGGCATCTTAAAAAAATAGACAACAAATTAAACAAATGCTGAAGGCACAGTAAACTGAAATATGAAAAACATCAAAACATATAGTGCAGTGAAATACTTACATTTTTGTTTACTAATGATTTATGTGGTTCCTTCCTTTGATGCGTATGGTTCTGTCCTTCAACCTTAACAAGTAACTGCCAAATATAAATAAGGCATCACTTTAAACAAGGATCTCACAAACAAAATGAAAAACCGTTTAATGCACAGGGATAATTAGATACGGATAAGGCAGACATGTTGTCACCTTTCACATAGAAACCAAAGAGGAGCTTCACCAATCAGGGACCATATTAGTAACAAGAAAAGGAACAACACTGATGGTGATTGGTGGACACTTTCTGGCTTTACTTCTGGAGTCCCTTACGGTATCTAGGCAGCACAGCCAGTATCCACCAATTGCCGTTGTTCTATTTGTCATTACTTTGTGATTGGTGGAGCCTCTCTGGTTTCAATGTAAAAGGTGATTACACTAATGTCCAGCCCCTCTTTAATTATTCCCGACTCAAGGGACAGAAGTGGCTCACCTGTTCATCTACATAGGCATCGATTCTCTTCTCACAATCCAGCCATTCCACCGCAACACTGTTCATCTCCCTGTCCAGCTGCTGGTAGCTCTCCAGGAGAGCACTGTACATGTCTTCACTGTACGAGTCACGGGAGGCGGTCCCATGCCTGGCCAATCAGAAACGCGGAAACACAAACCTGAGTTATGAACGAACATCAGCTCTTGCCAAGTATTTAATGCAGCTTTATTGGTTGTGGAAAAAAAATGGTCTTGTAAATGTCATCTTATATGCCATCTTACATCATCTTATATAGGATTCATAAACACTTCACGGCTCTGCTGTTATCTTTAACCCGCCTGTGTTAGGGAAATGGGAGGTGTAAGTAGACTACGTTTAATATATGTTACACCACGTCGGCACAAGAAAAATCACATTGTAAGGCTAAGTCCATAATCTTTCACACAGTGTCGTTTTATATACCAAGTGAATACTCAATTAGAAAAATATATAGAAATGAAATATTTCCATCTTGCTCCCATGAAAATAACAATTCGTTCCAAGAAACTTTGGATCTCCAAAACCCACGTACACACCATACAGTTCTCATTATTTTTTTATTGAAGATTGATAGTCACCCAATATAAATGTTTTACCAGCTAACCTACCTTAGCTGTGCAACCAGAGACGGTAAACTGTTGTGCAAAAGAGGTTCTGAAAACACAAGATTTTCAAAAAGGTGCTTGTTGTGCAGTTCCCACGTCACCTGGAACTTCTTCAAATGCTCATTTTCCTGCAAAACCGTTCAGAGTGTCAGGGCCTTGGTGAAATTACTGTATTACAATGCAACAATAAAGAAAAATGTCAACAATGGCAGGAACAAATCGACGGTGCATCCCATTTTTTATTTATTATTTCTAACGCTAGAACAGCGCCATAATAGGGCGAGCCAACCAGCAGTCTGTGCCTCCATTTTGAAAATAAATGAATGAGTTCTGTCCAAGCACATTAAAGGCTTTTAAACTCGTTCTTTCTCACATGCACACACAGGAGGCTCACCAGTGTGAGGAGGAAGGAGCTGATTGTGCGCGCTGCCTGACAGAGGGCGCTGTACTCCTCCAGGAGGAGCGAGATGAACTGGTGCGCTTGCGGAGGGCCTTCCTCCAGCGGTGTGACCTTTGACCCCGCCGACAGGTGCTTGAGGAGACGCACCTTTACCTCCAGGACGTACTCCCGGGCCTGCTGCTCCAGCCTCTGATACAGCTGGTATGGGTCTCTCTCACAGAGCCTGAGCACAAACAGGACCCACACTCAGTGACTTTAACCTTCCCAAACAGGACCCACACTCAGTGACTTTAACCTTCCCAAACAGGACCCACACTCAGTGACTTTAACCTTCCCAAACAGGACCCACACTCAGTGACTTTAACCTTCCCAAACAGGACCCACACTCAGTGACTTTAACCTTCCCAAACAGGACCCACACTCAGTGACTTTAACCTTCCCAAACAGGACCCACACTCAGTGACTTTAACCTTCCCAAACAGGACCCACACTCAGTGACTTTAACCTTCCCAAACAGGACCCACACTCAGTGACTTTAACCTTCCCAAACAGGACCCACACTCAGTGACTTTAACCTTCCCAAACAGGACCCACACTCAGTGACTTTGGGTCCTGTTTGGGAAGATTAAAGTCACTGAGTGTGGGTCCTGTTTGGGAAGGTTAAAGTCACTGAGTGTGGGTCCTGTTTGGGAAGATTACACTCAGTGACTTTAACCTTCCCAAACAGGACCCACACTCAGTGACTTTAACCTTCCCAAACAGGACCCACACTCAGTGACTTTAACCTTCTGAAACAGGACCCACACTCAGTGACTTTAACCTTCCCAAACAGGACCCACACTCAGTGACTTTAACCTTCCCAAACAGGACCCACACTCAGTGACTTTAACCTTCCCAAACAGGACCCACACTCAGTGACTTTAACCTTCCCAAACAGGACCCACACTCAGTGACTTTAACCTTCCCAAACAGGACCCACACTCAGTGACTTTAACCTTCCCAAACAGGACCCACACTCAGTGACTTTAACCTTCCCAAACAGGACCCACACTCAGTGACTTTAACCTTCCCAAACAGGACCCACACTCAGTGACTTTAACCTTCCCAAACAGGACCCACACTCAGTGACTTTAACCTTCCCAAACAGGACCCACACTCAGTGACTTTAATCTTCCCAAACAGGACCCACACTCAGTGACTTTTTCAGTGGCATTTTACTGCCATTTGTGTTATGGTGTTGCGACGGGTCAATATATAAAACATTTTTTTTAAAACATAAAGGTTCCAAGTTTTTTTTACATGCATCCTAATTCTCCAGGATGTGAAGCTTTTATGAAGCCATAAAGAAGAGCCAAAGACCTCAGGTGGAAAGTTAAATTGAAAGAAGTTGTAAAATTTAGGGGTACCTGTCCACCAGCCCTTTCACCCCCTCTTTGTCTCGATCCTGAGGCTGGTCCTGGTCGTCTTCCAACGGCGTTCCCGTTTGCCGGTAAATGTACCGGACCATGAAGCGCACATCCGACCAGGACTTCTGCATCTCCTGAGATTCCCTCTCAGACTCCGCCGAGCTTTCCCTGAAAGACACGGTTTGCACCACACCGTCATTCACCACGTCTAAGCCAAACTGCCGTTCACCACGTCTAAGCCAAACTGCCGTTCACCACGTCTAAGCCAAACTGCCGTTCACCACGTCTAAACCAAACTGCCGTTCACCACGTCTAAACCAAACTGCCGTTCACCACGTCACAGCCAAACTGCCGTTCACCACGTCACAGCCAAACTGCCGTTCACCACGTCACAGCCAAACTGTCGGTCACCACGTCACAGCCAAACTGACGTTCACCACGTCACAGCCAAACTGCCGTTCACCACGTCACAGCCAAACTGCCGTTCACCACGTCTAAACCAAACTGCCGTTCACCACGTCTAAACCAAACTGCCGTTCACCACGTCACAGCCAAACTGCCGTTCACCACGTCACAGCCAAACTGCCGTTCACCACGTCTAAACCAAACTGCCGTTCACCACGTCACAGCCAAACTGTCGGTCACCACGTCACAGCCAAACTGTCGGTCACCACGTCACAGCCAAACTGCCGTTCACCACGTCACAGCCAAACTGCCGTTCACCACGTCAAAGCCAAACTGCCGTTCACCACGTCACAGCCAAACTGTCGGTCACCACGTCACAGCCAAACTGACGTTCACCACGTCACAGCCAAACTGCCGTTCACCACGTCAAAGCCAAACTGACGTTCACCACGTCTAAGCCAAACTGACGTTCACCACGTCACAGCCAAACTGTCGGTCACCACGTCACAGCCAAACTGACGTTCACCACGTCACAGCCAAACTGCCGTTCACCACGTCAAAGCCAAACTGCCGTTCACCACGTCACAGCCAAACTGACGTTCACCACGTCACAGCCAAACTGCCGTTCACCACGTCAAAGCCAAACTGCCGTTCACCATGTCACAGCCAAACTGTCGGTCACCACGTCACAGCCAAACTGACGTTCACCACGTCACAGCCAAACTGCCGTTCACCACGTCAAAGCCAAACTGACGTTCACCACGTCTAAGCCAAACTGACGTTCAAAACGTCAAAGCCAAACTGTCGGTCACCACGTCTAAGCCAAACTGACGTTCACCACGTCAAAGCCAAACTGCCGTTCACCACGTCTAAGCCAAACTGCCGTTCACCACGTCTAAGCCAAACTGCCGTTCACCACGTCTAAGCCAAACTGCCGTTCACCACGTCTAAGCCAAACTGACGTTCACCACGTCAAAGCCAAACTGACGTTCACCACGTCAAAGCCAAACTGTCGTTCACCACGTCAAAGCCAAACTGTCGTTCACCACGTCAAAGCCAAACTGTCGTTCACCACGTCTAAGCCAAACTGACGTTCACCACGTCAAAGCCAAACTGTCGGTCACCACGTCACAGCCAAACTGCCGTTCACAACGTCTAAGCCAAACTGCCGTTCACCACGTCAAAGCCAAACTGCCGTTCACCACGTCAAAGCCAAACTGACGTTCACCACGTCACAGCCAAACTGCCGTTCACCACGTCAAAGCCAAACTGCCGTTCACCACGTCACAGCCAAACTGCCGTTCACCACGTCAAAGCCAAACTGCCGTTCACCACGTCACAGCCAAACTGACGTTCACCACGTCAAAGCCAAACTGCCGTTCACCACGTCACAGCCAAACTGCCGTTCACCACGTGAAAGCCAAACTGCCGTTCACTACGTCAAAGCCAAACTGTCGTTCACCACGTCAAAGCCAAACTGTCGTTCACCACGTCAAAGCCAAACTGTTGTTCACCACGTCAAAGCCAAACTGCCGTTCACCACGTCAAAGCCAAACTGTCGTTCACGACGTCAAAGCCAAACTGCCGTTCAAAACGTCAAAGCCAAACTGTCGTTCACCACGTCAAAGCCAAACTGTCGTTCACCACGTCAAAGCCAAACTGTCGTTCACCACGTCAAAGCCAAACTGTCGTTCACCACGTCAAAGCCAAACTGTCGTTCACAACGTCAAAGCCAAACTGCCGTTCAAAACGTCAAAGCCAAACTGTCGTTCACCACGTCAAAGCCAAACTGTCATTCACCACGGCAAAGCCAAACTGTCGTTCACCACGTCAAAGCCAAACTGTCGTTCACCACGTCAAAGCCAAACTGTCGTTCACAACGTCAAAGCCAAACTGTCGTTCACCACGTCAAAGCCAAACTGTCATTCACCACGGCAAAGCCAAACTGTCGTTCACCACGTCTAAGCCAAACTGTCGTTCACCACGTCTAAGCCAAACTGTCGTTCACCACGTCTAAGCCAAACTGTCGGTCACCACGTCTAACCGCCCTGTGTGTCCTGGCTCAGGCTACTCGAGCGCCGCCCAGAAAGAAAAGCTGTCGAGTGGATTAGACTTGTTTTCTGTTTGTTGTGCACTGAGATTTGCTCTGTATAATTGCCTCTCCTTTGCCCTTGCTATGGCCTCTCTCACCTCTGCTGACAGCAGGCCTCACAGCTGCACGGCGTATCCACGGCGACGGGAGCTTGGGTTCGGGTCGGGGCAGGGGTGGGCTGCGCTTCTCCTGCAGAATCCCGCGGGGGCTCGCCGTTCCCCACGGAAACGTGCGACAGGAAGTCCTGGTTCTGCACCCAGAGAGAGAGAGAAAGAGAGACATATGCTCAGTACTGCTGGGATTTCTTTCCCAAATCCGTTTTGTACCACAAAAACCAGTTTGTTCGCACAGCGAAGGTGGGGGGGGGGGGGGGGGGGGACTTTTTCCTTTAGGCAGGACAACATTTCAAAGAATCATGAGAAATTTTCCAGTTCTCTGCTTGAATTATGCCTCAGGTCAAGAAAAACACAGAAGAGACTGTTCAAGCGAAGAAGTGGGACATGGTGAGAGCAAAGGCAGGAATAAACATAAACAACCAATGAAGGGGCCAAACGTAGACTGTGAAAAGTTTTTAAAATTTTTTAAATTTTATACACCATTTGTCAGGCGTATAAAATAGTGTACTTCCTTATCTAACACTAATCTTGGCGAATATAAAAAATTAAATAAATAAATAAATTTGCAATAATGCATAGTGCTCCTCTGCAATGCACTGAGGTCATTCCAATGTTACACGCCTAACAAAATAAAATGCGATTGGTTATCTGACTGCTCCACAAGGTGCTCTCATTTACAGCCAGGCAAAATACCGCAAACGATAATCATCCAATTCAATAACGATCAAAAACACATCACATGATCGCGTGGAAGCTATACGACCTTGCTGCTGATTGGCTGTCTAATCGACACCCAATAGATATCAGCGGTCATGTTTTTTTCTGGAAGCATTTTACACTGCCTCTGAAATTTGTATGTTTACTACCACATGAGGTGTAATTAAAGAAAAAAGACAAAAAGAAAAGTAATGCCGATGATCGTTATTGCATTTGATAATTATCATTGCGGTATATCGCCCAGGGCCCCATTTCCCAAAGGGATCTTAGAATTTGTAAAAAAACATCTTCGGCTTTTTAGTTTTTATACTACTTCCATTATTTGTTTGTTTTTTGTCTTTTGCCCTCTATTTTTATTATATTTTTTTATGTAATGTCAGTAAATTTGAATAATTTTAATCATAAATTTAATAAAGCATAAACACAAAACACTCCAAGATGATCTTAACTCTAATCAAATCAAATCAATATTTATTTATATAGCGCATTTCACAACTAGTTGTCACAATGCGCTTCACAGAAAAACCCAGCCTAAACCCCCCACAAGAGCAAGCCAAAGGCCTAAACCCCCACAACCCTAAACCCCCCACAAGAGCAAGCCAAAGGCAACAGCGGCAAGGAAAAACTCCCTGATTTTTATGGGGAAACGGGGGTCCAGCGGGTTGGCGGGAAGCCTTACCCCCAGCGAAGGCTCGGGGGCGGAGCGCCGCTCCTCGTTCTCCACGGTGCGCCGACACTCGGGACACACCCACAGAGGCAGCGCCAGCGCGCTTCCGCTCTTCGACGCCGCAGAAGGCGCCGCTGCCGACCCCGGCTCCGGGTACGAGCTGTCCTTCCTCTCCCTCCTGCAGAGCAAACAGCGCTCACCGGTGGTGTAGGGTGACCTCTGACCCATCCCAAAGGTGAAAGGGGTCTGAAACAGAGGGACTCGTCTGTGAAGAGCGCGGTCACCGGGTCTATTTTAATTAACGCCACGATGACATCACTGAGGGAAGCATCACTGCGCAAGAAAGGGGACAAACTGTGATGTCACTAAACACAATCGCTAAGCGATCCTCTGAAAATTACAAACATCCTCAATACAGCCCGCTTAAGCTTTATGCCACACTGAAGCACGAAAAAAACCCATAAATCCTAATTAAAATGGACCCGGCAGAATCCTGTTAATTAAACGATAGATAATGTCTCATGACTTCAACAGTAAGTAGCTGTGCAAAGGGCGTTGTACAACATATTTACTTGACCCACTTCTGCTTCTGCAGTTGGACCCTTGAAGTCATTTTGAGCTTCTTGAAAATGTAAAAGTGGAAAAAAAGAACATGAACCGCATAACTATACTAATTACCTGCAGGACTAATTAACTGCATAACCATACTAATTACCTGCAGGACTAATTAACTGCATAACTATACTAATTCCCTGCAGGACTAATTAACTGCATAACAATACTAATTACCTGCAGGACTAATTAACTGCATAGCAGGACTAATTAACTGCATAACTATACTAATTACCTGCAGGACTAATTAACTGCATAACAATACTAATTACCTGCAGGACTAATTAACTGCATAACAATACTAATTACCTGCAGTACGAATTAACTGCATAACAATACTAATTACCTGCAGGACTAATTAACTGCATAACAATACTAATTACCTGCAGGACTAATTAACTGCATAACAATACTAATTACATGCAGGACTAATTAACTGCATAACAATACTAATTAACTGCAGGACTAATTAACTGCATAACTATACTAATTACCTGCAGGACTAATTAACTGCATAACAATACTAATTACCTGCAGGACTAATTAACTGCATAACAATACTAATTACCTGCAGGACTAATTAACTGCATAACTATACTAATTACCTGCAGGACTAATTAACTGCATAACAATACTAATTACCTGCAGGACTAATTAACTGCATAACTATACTAATTACCTGCAGGACTAATTAACTGCATAACAATACTAATTACCTGCAGGACTAATTAACTGCATAACAATACTAATTACCTGCAGGACTAATTAACTGCATAACAATACTAATTACCTGCAGGACTCCGCTGAAGTCAGAATTCACCGGCCCTTCGGAAAACTGCGTACCGTTCATCGAAACCTAAAGGACAAAAATGGCATTTCATAAAGAGGTATATAGTTTTAATTACCATACAGAAACCTGATGAACGCAACCAACTAGCACAGTGAACTGCTGGAAGGGGCCTCAAACTCCAGTCCTGGAGAAACGCAGCCTCTGCTGGTTTTTGTGATTTCCTTTCAACCAGCAGCCAATTTGAACCTAGGAAACAAGGTCTGTAGTCTATTTAGCCAATCAATGACTTAAATTAAGCACTTAAGTGCAGGAATAAATTAAGCACGTAAATGCCGGAGCACATAAAAAATAAAAAAAAACCAGCAGACACAGCGGCTCTCCAGGATTTCAGTTTCAGATCCCTGGCTTAGACCAGCATAATAGGCTGCAATTTTGGCTAAACCAATAACCAGAAGTGCACGAACACCGCTCTTAAAATCACGAGAAATCTTGCATCACCAACAAATTTTATTTCTGTAGCTAGATACATCGGGTGTGCTCTCTGCTCCTTGTATATAAATGATATGACACTTAATTATACCATGAATCATATTCCCCTTGTAGATCACGGCACAGATTTGGCTCGTCCAGGTGTCTAAAGAGCTGCAGAATCTCCCTCTCACTCTGGTCTCTGTGAAGTGTCCCAACCTTACAGTCTATGGTCCCAACAGAGTCTTACAGAGCAACTCATTCTGAAGATTTACAGCTGTATTTTGCCTATAAGTGATAAAGTTATATTTGCTTAGAACTTGATAACGACATGACAATTTTATAGTGAAAGTGTGTTTTTTTTCATGAAATGAATGCACTAGACAGTAAATTATTATACAAGCACAGAGAAATGGATTGGATGCAAAACTGTGCTGCTGTTGAACCAGCGGTGTCGGCCAGAGTCAGACCTAAAACCTTACATAAAGCATTCAGAAATGGCTACAGGGAACAGGCCTCACAGCTGTGTATGATCTATTCATGTACATAGTAAGAAATAAAACTTATTTAAATTGTGCATCTTTTAAATAACATATTTAGGAGTTGGATTACCTTCTGAATTTGACTTTGAGGACAGATGAACTGTGCATTATGCCAGATAAACACATGATTGTGGAGACAAGAATATAGTCAGGTCTGTTTGTTTTTCTTTAAAAGCCATGGGCCCTTTAATAAGTGTATCAAATATGAAATGATGGTGAGCTCACAATCCCTATACAGTGATTTACAAGGAGGACCAATCAAAACAGCAGAACAGCAGTAAAGAATGTGGCATAAACATAAAGTTTAAATCACTGTAAATCACCAGCTGTTTTAGAAAGATGTCATCAGTTGAAACATTTTTTTCAAGGCGTGAATGTTGTGACACGCACAACATGTGTAAATACATGTTTTTAAACAACACTTGTCCGCTCCCTGTCCAAACGCAACTAGCAGAACTAATTTGCACACAAACATTAGTCTTGCAGTAGCACAATGTCTGAAGCTGTCAATAAAATGCATTTGATTTCTGTAGACTGGGAAATATTTTACAGTGTCAGGATGGTGTAAAGAATGACCTAAAAGGCTGGTCCTCCACTTGTTGGTATCAACAATGAGCATTGTTTCCCGTGGCCACGGGGTGTTCCCCACCTTGAGGTTTGTCTGGGTGTGTCAGGAAATACTCAGAGAACTAACCCCCAAACACATCACTTTTTTTGGATTTTGTTATTTAGGGAACCCATAAACTGGATGGGCGTGGCTAAACTCGATGGTTGTTGCTTTTTGCATGACAGACCTTGGGCTCGTAATGAGTTCTGCTACAGAAAGCCTTGAGATCTAGAAACACTGACTGACACTTGCTTACATAAATAAATGAAACGCTATTAGCCAGCTAGCTACTACCTGTTCGTAGAAAGGATATATTTTGCAGATGGTACAATTGTGGTACAGTGGAGACCACTCACAATTCACTCCCCGTTTTGAAAGGGTCAGAACTAGGAGCGAGATGGATAGCTAGCTAACGTTAGCAGTCAGGCATCAGATAGCTAGCTAACGCTATTTAACGTTAACGTCTCTAGCAGGTAGCTAACGTCAGCTAGCTCGCAGCTAACCAGCGGTCAGTGACTGATGTTTTAAGCGGTCACTCAACATAAACAAGTCTCACGTTCGCGTTAGCTAAGCTAAGGGAACCTTATGAGCCTATTTAGTTGGGAAGCTAACAAGAGCTTCATAAACTTGTTAGCGAATTAGCAAACATGAGTGGATAGTTGAAGACAACCAAGGGCAGGGCGGCCCAATTTATGCTCAAATCTAAAATCTGTGTTCATAACGTAGCTAACTAACTTACTAGCAAAACTGATCAAGTTAGCTCTATGTTAGTTGACATTAGATTAAATTATTATATACATTAGCATATGTATGAACCCAGCAGGCGAGTTGGCTAACTCATTTAGCTAACAAAACAAACAGCGATCACACTAGACAGACGGCTAACATAGCAAGCTAGCTATAGCCAACAACTCCTTTGCTTTAGCAAGGCCTTAGCTAAAGATGCATTAACTAGCTGGTTAGCCAGAACATTACCGATGACGTTTCCTCACCTCTCCATTCAGGCCTGAGATGCTTCCTCTGTTACTGCTCCCAGCGCTCCCTGCTGTTAATAAGCCCATTATGGACTCTGGTGTCCCGGTGGCTTGGGGACTTGTGACCGTGGCTGGAACTCCGGCCTTGCCGCTATAGCCGCTAACACTGCTGCCGAGGATGTTACTACTGCCACCGCCCCGCTTGCTTTTCCTGCGCTTGGCTCCTCGTTTAGCGTCGGTTGGGCTCATTTCACTCCTAAAGTCACAGATACCCTGTTGTCTGCAGGAGGATGAGACTCAGGCGGAATGTCAGGATCAAGCCCTTACCTGAACAAACCTTATGACAGACTCCAAAATACTGAAGTCAGTCGGCACTTCCAGTACACACAAAATCTTTAGATTCCAATATGGCCTGCAGTGCCCAACAGGAATGAGATATTTGCAGCTACGTCAATACGCAATGCATGTATGGTATTCTGGGAAATAGTGTTTATAAACTCCTGTAGTTCTAGAGTGCGTTCGAATTCTTTGAAGAGATAGTTCACGTTCTGGTTTATTTCATTATTTCAGTAGTAATGTATGATTTAACGATTATGATTGGCCCAAACAGTTTTGTGTGTGACGAAGGATAAGTTTATTTTCTTGCTATAGACCACAAACCACCTGTCCTATAGCTACCTGCCACTGAAAAATTGTTAGGCTATCAAAAATGTCAGAATACCAAAGTCTTGGAAGAGTTGGAAGAAACTTGGCAAAATTAAACAGAAAAAAATTATTTTTTATATTAAAAGGTCAGTCCATATTATTTTTATGTGAGCAGGTATAATTTTGGAGGTTGCTACAGAAAATACTCTCTTACAATTTTTCTTGACAAATGGTCTTTAGAAGATTTTGTCATAAAGCTTGACTCAAATAAAGGACTACGTTAATTTACACAGTACGGCACAGTATTATAGTCACATGGGGTTCTGCACCAGCTTTATTAATTTAACAAAAAGTTATGAGAGCCTTGCAGTGCATAGAGCTGAATGAAAACTTGAAATTTTGGAATTCCTTGGAATTTTCTGTCTTATGTGGCTACTTATTTCAACGATAATTTGCCTCCTATATATAAAATAAATACATGGATAATAATAAACAATACTCAGAAAATATAACAGACTTTGAGTTTGAAGTTATAGAATAGTTGTTGACATTTCTCAGAGGGGGTATAGTGACAGGAATTCAGTGATGAATTTGCTTGAAACCGACATATATGTGTGATATTTACAATATGACAGTTTAAGTCTTTAAACTTTGAGAGTAAACACAGTCATTCATCAATAGATGGCACTGTCTATCTACACAAAAAACAGGTCTGGAATATTTATCTTGCAAATATTAACATGGAGTTAAATAAAGACATCCAATGTTAATATCTCAAAACATGAGTATTTACATGTTCAATTATGAAGGTGTGCTACAATTTTATTTCCCAGACCCACAGTATTATGTTCATATTAACATAACCAGTAAAAACTTACCTGTGGGCATACAAGCAATGTAAATGGGTGTTTCAGGCCAGTAGACTGTTCATAGTAGTTGTTTCGTTGGTGGTTCCTTTTTTTTTTCTTCTGGAAGAATTAGTATGCAGACACATAGGGTCTGATTTACTAAGACCTTTAGTGTGTGCAAAACCTTCTAGCATACACAAAACTAAAAACACAACCAATGATTTGTGCAAAACAAATACCATGAGCAGTCATTGGTCATGCTATTGATTTTGCGTGTGCTAAAAGGTTCTGCGCACGCTAAAGGTCTTAGTAAATCAGACCCTATGTGTTTTGATCTACATTTGCAGTGGATATTATAACACTAATCTGCAATACTTTGGTAAAATTCTGAAAATTGCAAACCAAAGGGAAGCCAGTGCTTGAACTCATTTCGGTAGGCCTGAATGATAAGCCTATTAATCAGTTTTCAGAAAAAGTTATTTTCTTAGTAAAATTGATTGTATTGATTTCACTCAGAA
Source organism: Synaphobranchus kaupii (assembly GCA_029718625.1). NCBI lineage: Eukaryota > Metazoa > Chordata > Actinopteri > Anguilliformes > Synaphobranchidae > Synaphobranchus > Synaphobranchus kaupii. Next base: position 135,998,975 of record CM056376.1, on the reverse strand, counting down.
ACAGGACTAGTTTTGACCGTGCTTTACTCACGGCTCAACAACATACAGCTCTCACAGTGCTGATCATGTACACAGTAATAACTCACACGCCAGGATGTGTAGCTGACACTGCCCTTAGTATAACCGTCATTCTGGGAGTGTGAACAGTGTGCATAGCGTAGCTGTAAATAGTGTGTAACACTGTGGGCTGTGTGGCAAAAAGCCCCATAGGAAGAAGAGTCACATGACAAGGGGCATAATTCAGTAGTTTGATTGCCTAGTATTTACAGTAAAAGTTTTGTTTGGTGAATAAATGTACCAAATAAAAACTAAATAAAGTAGCCGAATGAAGTAAAAGCTCTTCACATTTTCTGGTTGCTGTTATCGAGCCACAATTCGTTTGGAAAATTAATGTGTGGGGAGGTTTCGCGAGATCCTCCAGCTTTCTTTTGATTCTGTATTCTGTTTTTAGCTTCATATTATAATCTCAGATCTCGGGACTTAGTGTCCTGTAGAAGTGACAAGCCCGTGTCATAAGGCTTGGTCAGTTTGCCACCAGTAAAAATGCATCTATTAGGCAATGGAACTCACATCTGTAACAAAGCTAACTTGTGTCTTCACTCAAGCACTCGTGATTGACAGAAGGTGGATTCAGAGGAAAACTTAAACCAACAGGGAGGGGCAACGAAGAAGGACCACACACCAATTATTTGTCATTATTAGTTCCGGCAGAGTGTCAAGACAACATCCAGCTATGTGACCACGCTATTCCAAATAGGAAATAAGATGTAACCCACCAGTAGACCAGCTGGAGAATCAGCTGTCTTCAAAAATCCTCAGACAGATGGAGTATTAACAACACATCATCGTTTCAGACTCCACAACTTAAAGTGACATTTGCATTTGAGCAATTAAAAAAAAAAGCTTCCTTTCATCTGTTTCACTGTGTGCCAATAATAGCAAGTGCAACATGTTTACAAATTGTGTTATATTAGTCTAATAACTTGGGCACTTGAGTTATTGGTTCTAATGAATTGTAATTATAATTCATTGTCAAAGATTAACCTTTGAGTGGTGCTCCATAATAATAAACCCACCAAACAAAGACATAATTCCTTTTCTTATTGGCAGTGCATACTAACTGACAGCCATCAGTCACCTTCAGTGGCTCTGAATATTGTACATTCATTTAGAATCATGTAATTTTAGGTGTCACTCAGACTGCAGGTATATTAATATACTCACTGGTAATAATACTCAGGGGTGTGCATAAATTTAGTTCTTTCTTAAATACAGTGAGCACCATAATTAATTGGACAGTGACACATTTTTTATTACACATTGGACAGTTTAACATAATGTAGAATAAAGTAATCATTTTTAATATTTGGTTGGATATCCTTTGCATGCCATGACTTCCTGATGTGTGTGACCCAACAACATCAAAAGACTCTTGATATCTTATTTTCTGATATGTTAACAAGCGATACTATAACCTCTCTGCATTTGAATGGATCTCTATGGGAATTGGGGGGTGGGACTAGATTTAGCTGTAAATTATGCTGGAACAGTATGGAACACATGATTGGCTGAATGGCTGTAAGTCATCAAGGGTTTTACGTATCAAACAAGCCTTAAATCATCACTCTGCTGTCAGAAATACAGTAGATATGGATGGATAACATGAAGGGTTTCTTCTGATTTTTCCAGAGTTCAATAGGAAAATTTGTCAGGAGAAACAACCCTTAAAGTGATCCATCCATATCTACTGTATATCTGGCAGCAGAGTGATGGTTTAGGCTCGTTTGATACCTCAGACTCTTGATGACTTACAGCCATTTCGCCAATCATGTATTCCATACTGTTCCACCATAATTTACAGCTAAATCTAGTCCCACCCCCCAATTCCCATAGAGATCCATTCAAATGCAGAGAAGTTATATTATCGCTTGTAAGAGGACCAGAAAATATGATATCAAAAGCCTTTTGATGTTGTTGGGTCACAGACAGCAGGAAGTCATGGCATGCAAAGGATATGCAACCAAATATTAAAAATGATTACTTTATTCTACATTATGTTAAACTGTCCAATATATTTTGATGCCAGAAAATGGGGAGGCTATGTACAAAAGGTTCTATAATTTCTAAACGGTTCATCCGATATGGATGACAATACCCTCAAATTAAAGCTGACAGTCTGCACTTCAACCATTCATTTTCATTGTATCCTTTCAAACTCAAAGTGCTAGAGTACAGAACCAAAATAACAAAAAATGTGTCACTGTCCAATGAATTATGGTGCTCACTGTATGTATGCATCTTACAGTATTAATTTTTCATAGCAATATGAAACACAAGTCTCCAAACAAAAAGCATCCAAATTACCATAATACACAAACAATATTTTAAAGAACCAGGGATTCAATCAATAGTTGTTCTACAAAACATTAAAAACAAGATTTATTTTTTTCAAAACACAGATTGGTGGATTCAGCAATCATTAAACGTACCTCACCAAACTGAGTTTGTGAAGAAAAAAAATGCTTTTGTATAGGCATAAATGCGAACTTAAAGAATGCAAAATAATGGCGCATGTGGTCTTTAAGATATTTATTCATTATTGATGGTAATTCATGTACTGGTGCCCCATTTAAAAAGACACCCATGGTCCTAAGATAGACTTCTTAGAAAGGCAGTCATAATTTACCACGCCATCATTTTTTCCATATTAATATCCAATGTCATACCAGTGATTGCTGGTTTCCATCATCCATAGCTTAGATATAAAACTCTGGCTGAGGCAGTAAGACAGCTGCTCGCTTTGTGAGAGAGTGTAAATTTTGCTTCTGGCATGTTCTGGACGTGGAATGTTTACATGGATGATATATGACTCCATGAATCTTTATCCTTCTCCTTATTTGTTGTATTACACTCATTGGTCACTGTTTGTCTGTGGTTTACTCATTCATCTTCCTGGGATTATACTTCCTTTTATTTGTTTGTCATCCGAGATCCCCTCTTCCTCTAACAATGGCGCACACTGCAGTCCTTCTTTGTCAACAAAGGCGTCTGGAGAGAGCTGTACAAAATCTCAAAGGCATCAGTATGCCTCTTCTCATTGGCTACCGTACAAACACTGCTGTCTGCTGGTCACTGCCTGGACCTAGGCTAGGCTAGGCTACTGTCTGTTATACTGTCATATTGCTTAATGCCTTATTTTCTGTTATTTTATTTGTCAGTTTGTATGGTTTTGACTGCATGTTTGTAGACACCTTATAGGTTTGCAGTATGTATTTTATGTATGAACCCCAGGAAGACTAGCTTATACACTGTAGTGTGCAGCTAATGGGAATTCTTAAAAACAACAACAACCTCAAAATGTGTGTTTACCTCTCTTATTTTAATTTTTTTAAATGAAAGACAACAGATCATGCACAGCTATTTCTGTGAAGGCAGCTGAGCAGACCATGTGACTGTCAAGCCAACAGTCATCATAAGGAAGAAACAGATCAATTCTTTTCTCTGGTCTGAGAAGGATGTGGGACATCAACAATGACGTGTGCAGTGACTCCAGAGTTTAGACCCTGTTTCAGCAGTGTACGCTTGTCTTTAACAGAATAGCTTTTTTATACTTCAACTGTTAAATACCGTATGCCGTGTGTATTTCAGCAGACTAAGGAATATTAATATGTGATGGGCCATCTCATGGATGTAACATCTCACTCCTGTCACAGATATAGACGATAAAATAAACCACAAAACCAATTACTGTAAGACAACAACTTATGCAATTACTTACCAACAATTTAGATCGTAGGAGTAGAATTATACTTGCGATTTTCTCATATCTTGAAATTAAACAATAAAAATAATTTAAATAAAAAAAGTCCTGGGATTGGCCTCTCAGTATCCACATATATCTACATATCTGTTTGGCAGTCTGATATTCAAAGATCCATACACTTGCTTTTTTTGTATAGGCTACCCTGAGTGTATGACAGGAGATAGCAGACATAATATCAAAGATAGTTCAAATACATGAGATGAGAGCACTATCTAGGTCCCTACAACGCAAATGAACATGATTCCAGGTGCATTCTGTCACAATAAACACCATACAAACCTCCTTTGCAATGCTAGTAGTCCCTATGTTGTATGTTTGGGGGAAAAAAACTGCTGCAGGTAATGAACAAGAAATGCAAGCACCAACGTAAAGTCACCAAAAAAAGTTGTTACTTTTACTAATCCTTTTCGGACTCTAAGTTGTCCGAAGTATCGCAAAGCACCACGCTATTATCATTAAAAAAAAAGATTTTGCTGTTTTAGCTTTTATAAGGAGACCAAACATGAATATATTATAGGAGGTAATAAAGCTTAGCTGTTGAATATACCTCTAATAAAAATGTTAAATGCACTCCCTGCCTCCGACAATAGAGATGAGGTTTATAAAAAATTATGGTTCAGTCCAGCCCATTATTGAAATCTCCATTTTGAATCTTGGAAGCCTCAACAACTATTACTTAAGTGAGAATTAAAATACGATTACTCGTTTTTTTAAATTATTATTGTAGGCTGAGGACGTTGAACTTTAGCTCCCAGATGGATATGTGTAGCCATGCTGGGCCCTTCTTATCTGCTTAGTTGGTGTCCTGGTGCTTCTTCAGAGAGATGATAAACCTCCCACTCACGGTGATAACCAGGACACCCCACCCAGGGTTTTATCTACGAGGACGTCAGCATGTGTTCAATGGAAGTTCAGTTAGATTTTTGTGGTGGGGAGGGAGGGGGGGGGGGGAGAGAGAGAGAGAGAGAGAGAGAGAGAGAGAGAGAGAGAGAGAGAGAGAGAGAGAGAGAGAGAGGGGTAGATAGAGAGGGAAGGAGAGGGAGAGAGCGAGAGGGAGGTAGAGAGAGAGCGAGGGTAGGAAGTTCATGGTAGTTCAGTTAGATTTTTGTGGTGGAGAGAGAGAGAGAGAGAGAGAGAGAGGAGAGAGAGAGAGGAGAGGAGAGAGAGAGAGAGAGAGAGAGAGAGAGAGAGAGAGAAAGAGAGTCTTCCTAGGTTTTGTGGTTTTGTGTATGTCAGACTCAGTGGGTACATTATGTACCTGGGGCAGTAAAATGTTTTATACAGATGTAATTAGTGTTTTTAATTAATGCCTTAACTGCACATGTCAAGGCCAGTCGGTTAACATAGAACAAACAAGGCCACTTGATAACAAGCCCATATCAAAGCATTTTTCCCTCTCATGTATCCCATAATCTATAACTGAGATATCCAACAGCACCATTATGTAACAATCCATTCAATCATCTAATGTACATAAAAACAATGCCAGGAGAGTCTGCCCCATACTAGAAACTATAACACCTGATTGGAGCGCCCTGTTGCATTTCTATTTTAGTTGTTTTTCTACTTTGTGTGTGGATTTGTTCACTACCTGTGCATACCACTTTGACAATATATCACCACATTAGCACCATACTGTATATCCTCTTCCTAGTCTTATTGGATTTCTTCAATTTGTATTTCATCAGTTTGTATCGAATAGTTAAAATGACCTATAAATGGATAGAACGGCAAGCTAAAGTGACTCAATATTGACAGATCAAAATAATAATTTGGTGCGGAGCCTAAAAACTGTGTGACCAACCCCCACATCGCACTTCTCGCCTGAATTCTTTAATGAATTCCTTTAATCCCCGATACACACTAAATAAATAGAAAACAGCGGCTGCCTTAATAACTTGAGCGCAGATATTCCACGCCACATCAGCACAAGCTAGTCTACTTTTGTCCACAGAAACGACAACAACACCATTTCCCCAACTCAATAAAGTCCAATTGATCTCCCTTTGCCATCTAAGCATTAACCTTAAACCTTCCCCTATTGATATCTGTCTAACGTCTTGATGCGATTGGCGAGGGTCAGGCCTTTCAAATAATGGAAGAGGCTTGTGGCATTTTTTAACATGCTTCACCTAAACAGAGGAATTAATTAAGTAGCAGGGATGAGAGGACGATCACAGAAAAGCGAAGGCCAACAGGGCTGACCATGAAAACAGTGATGAACCACAGCAGGAGATGAGCTTAATTACTCCGACTTTTTCAAGCTCTGAATCAATCATTCTAATCCAATTTCAAACCTCTACTTTATTGTTTTCTTTATCTAGGGCAAGACTGACAATAAGCAAAATAAATAAAAAAATTATTTAGAAAAAACACATCCAGCAATAATTCACTTTTGATGTGATTAGCCAATTACTTATCTTTCCATTGGGTCACGTGTTTATGTACCTTGGTGGCGTTTATAATTATAAAAGAGTGATTCAATTTATTATACAAGAACATCAGTGCTGAAGAGGGAGTTTAGGCCGAGAATACCTGAAAGAGGGCAAGGAGTCTGATGCGAAAGTCTCTCCTGGGTTTAATTCCATTAAGTAAAACAAATACAGACTTAAATGGAACTGATTCACAAAGCATAGTCTAGTGCTCATTTCTGGTCACATGGGATTCATGGTTAAAACTAATTTTGATTAGATTTGCAAAGGTGGGCATACACAAAGCACACTGAGACAATGCACTGTGTTACCATTTAAAAAGAACAAGGGCATCATTACAAAAAGTGCTGTTTGCTACATTACTGTAACTGCTAGAAGACAAATCTGACCGTTCTTTTTAAAAAAATGAAATGAATTGGCTATTAAATAAATAGTCATTTATGGTAGTAATCTTTTTGTCCACTGTACGCACGCGCATATTCAGTGTGATGTCACAAGAAAACGTATCTATAGTGCAAGGCAGTGTATGACATCATACATATTGTGCAGGCCAAAGCCTGTTTCATATCAAGGCAAATGTATTCGTTCCCAGTCGATTTGAAGGCACACGGCTAATGACACACAACAGCCCGTTGTTCTCGTTTGCATTGAAATATGAGAAGTCAGTGGTGACATTTTAAGTTTCTGTCCACTGTGCATCTCTGACATGAAAGGTACTCCCACTACAATTATTCTCTAAATGCCAATTTTTTTCTCCTGAGCGTCAACACAATTTCCATAGTTGGCAGAATTCAATAAAGGGTCCGGCTTCTCGAATGCGCATGACCATGTCTGTCAAAATCCTTTGATTAATTAAGATTCAAGCACAATGCTGGGCATTGGCACTGATGATCGATGCAACCTTTTCCATTTTTCAACAATGACTCATGGAAGAAAAGCTACCTTTTGGGGTTAGGCAAAAGGCTCTCGTTTCTGGAAATACAAATACTAAAATCCTTACTTCAGTTACGTTATGTGCATCAGAATATGCTTTTCCATTAAACTGCAAAACCTCTCTATGTGGATGAAGCAAAAAGATAATAGCAGTAAATCACACTTTAGATCACACAGCTGTTTTGTTTATTTATTTATTTTTACATCAGACTCCTTTCAATGTCCTGTACTCCACACCATTTAGTGCCCCCTCAGATGGTGGTCTTGCTTGATTGTTGAGAAAGCTTTCGACTGTGTTAAGTGGGGTTACTTAATATGCACTCTGTAAAGAGGTGAGTCTGGACCCAGCTTTCTTCTTGGAAAAATAGCCTCTACACTCTCCATTTAGCCCCATTCACACACACACACACACACACACACACACACACACACACACACACACACACACACACACACACACACACACACTAACAACAGATCCTCCTATTTTCTACTTCACTGTAGTACCAGACAGGGGGTACCAGACAGGGGTGACCTCCACCCCCTGCCTCTGCTCTTCTCTACCGTGCTCTGATACAGTGTATATACGTATATGTTATTTTAAAAAATAACCTATATGGTTATGGAATAGAGATTTAGAAAATATTCCTATAGGCTGATGGCCTTAAGTTGTTTATCAAAGTACCTGCGTATCTGAAGCTCTCACATCATTAGAGCAATTTTTCAGGATATCAGGCGAATGTGAGCTAAAGTGAGCTGATCCCCGTCAAGTAAAGCTGCTTTGAAGGGTTTCTACTCAAATTGAAGGTTCAGCGTTATTCATGACAGATTTAAATAGTTGGGGGTGATACTTTTAGAGGGCTGCTCTACTCGCTGCTGGGCTGATACTTTTAGAGGGCTGCTCAACATGGCTGCTGTGCTGATACCTTTAGAGGGCTGCTCTCCTAGAGGGAGAAGCCTCATAAGGTCATATTATCTCTTTAGTTACCAAAACAGCCAACCTCTAATATATACTGTACATTGGAGTTGATAATCTCTGTAGAATGATCTTTTAAAGCTAACAAAATCTCTTGGGAATCTTATGGGGTATAACACAAATAGATGTGTGCTGCCATTCTGTCTGTGGCAATACACAGTTCATGGGTTTGTGCCAGACTTTGTTGTATTTAAAGTCTGAAGTTCAATTAGGGAATCTATTTCCTGACATTGAGCCCGTTTTATTTTGGTATAAAATAGAACTGGCTTCCCTGCTTCACCCATTTTGGTCCTGTTCCAATTTAAAGGAAAAATTCATCCAAAAACAAAAAGTGGCATTTCGTACTATATGCAAATAATAATAATAATATTCAGGGCATGATGTGTGTAATACCAAGATTTACAAGACAGTGGTTAAAGCTAAAGATTAGACAAATTACAGCCAATTAAGGACCTGGGGAGAATCCCACACCTGTTAAATGCAAATACTATGTACATCAGCATCCATGCTCTCTGTGAATTTATTTTTCATTATCTTTGGAGTTTCAAAATTATATATACTGCACACGTGCAAGTTCTTGACAGTTGAGTACACAGGCATGTAAATATCCTATAAACTGTATCTTAAAAGACAGTGGATGCACTGTTTCCTGTCTCTCCCTCAGCTGCCATAGTTCATTGTCAAGTCTGTCAATAACCTTTATGAGATGTTGCAGAATCACTTGATGGGCGCTGTACTGCAGAGTCAGATTGCTTTACTGGTATTGCCCCAACAAGGCAGAATTTTAAGAATGCTCTTGTTCCAAAGTTTCTGAGACGTGGGTGTTTCTGACATTCGGCATGTCCTCTCAGTGCACTCTTCAAAGGGCTCTGAACACAAACACAGGCTATATTCAGCTAAAGGGATCATTCTACTGAACTGCAAATCTGAAGTGTCTGCCTCATGCAATCATTAGGTTAGACTGGCTTAGGGATGATTGCAGTTCAATGGAGAAAAAAAATAAAATAAAATAAAATAAAATGTATCTTATGGAGGGGTCTGGTAAAAAAAAATAAAAAATAATAATAATAAATTATTAAGATTATTATTATTATGATTAAACCTCTCTCTTGTCTGGTCTTGTTTATATTTTATTTTTAATAGCTGATTGGTTTCCCCTTAGTTAATACTACTGTTCTGCAGCTCCTGCCAGCTCCTCTTCCCTCCCACAGCCCTGCAGGGACCTTGGACAGCACCAGTCCTGCATATAGGCCAGTTAGCCTGAGGTTGATCTGAAAGCATCCCAGGTGTCCGTTGCCTTCGCTAGGCCGAGTGTAAAGATACAATGTACTGTCCTTCGGGGAGAGGGGGTGAGGAGGGGGGGGTTCCATGATGGTTCCACCTGATACTGAGACACAACCAGTCCGAGGGGTCCAGCACAGTCGCTTCTTACGCCCATGTTTGGAAGGCCAAACGGCATAACTATTGTTAGTTTTTTTCCTATACGGACCTTTTTGGGTGTGCTCTCGAGTAATTGTTGAAATGCACAGGAGGTGGCGACTACAATTAAATCAGTTAACTGATTGGTAAACGTGACTCCTTTTACCATCTATTGCTACCGAAGGGCATAAATGAAACAGACAGGAAAACCGGGTGGAAACCCATTGTAAATGCGACAGAAATCATACCAGAGAAGGAACTTGCTCTCTATGGTAGATTCCAGGCTTTGAAATGAGCCTGGCTTTGGGTCTAGGATGATGTTCTGCAGTAACAAATTGGACATTGTGTACAATTTGGCACATGTGGCTGTTGTGTAAAATAAGACAGGGATATTTTAGGGCTAAAGAAGGATGCAGGATGTTTCTCATGGAGAGGGGAGGGAGGCAGAAGAAAGGACAGCGAGAGGAAAGAAGGGGATTAAAGAGAGAGAGAGAGAGAGAGAGAGAGAGAGAGAGAGAGAGAGATAAAGAGCAGATCAGGAGAGGGCAGGTGGTCGGTGTGTGAAACAGCAGAAGCTCTGAGACTCCAGAGTTGGTGAGCGGACGGACGAGAACCCAGGTGAGGAAGGAGGTGATATGAGCCCCGTTTACCTCACAGCCAGGACTCCCGAAATGTCCTCAAAGAACACTGTGGAGATCAGCAGTGAGAGAAGAGGAAGAGGAAGAGGAAGAGTGGGAAGAGGGTTGGGCAGGAAGGATTTTGACTTATGGCTGCAGCATACAGCTTTCTGCCCATTTTTTTATTTTATTTATTTTATTTAAACCTTAAATAACCTTTATTTATACAGGGTAGGTTGACTGAGCATGCAGGCTCTTTTACAGGAACACCCTGTTAACGCCCCCCAGTTAGCCGAACATACATGTCTTTGGACTGTGGAAGGAAGCCCACATGGACACGGGGGAGAACATTGCACAGGCTTTCGAACCCGGGACCTTCGTGCTGTGAGGCAACAGTGCTACTCACTGCACCACCGTGCCGCGTATGAGCCGTGCATTTGAGGAGAATGTTTAGAACGAGATGTAAGCTTTGACTGAAGGGTACACAGACTGGAATCAGAATTAGAAGTATATTTCGTATGAAGGGTACAAGGCATATACACTGCCTGGCCAAAAAAAAGGTCGCCGTTGCACCTGTCATGCATAGTGTCCACTGTACAAGCCTATGGAGGCAGTGTTATGATCTGGGGTTGCTTCAATTGGTCAGGTCTAGGCTCAGCAATGTTATGCAGCAATAAAATGAAGTCAGCTGAGTACCAGAATGTACTGAATGACCAGGTTATCCCATCAATGGGCATATTCCAGGATGACTGGTTCGACTCTCCCGTCGTTAATACAAGATCTCGGCCAAAAATGAATGCAACTCTGGGCGGAAATAAATGTTGTGACGTTGCATAAGGTTGTCGAAACAATGCCACGACGAATGCACACCGTAATCAAAGCTAAAGGTGGTTAGAGTGTGCGACTTTTTTTTTGGCCAGGCAGTGTATTTAGCATGCATTTTAAGTGCTATCAGGAATAGGTTTCATTTCAGTGGAGGGGGTGTATGAAATATTTTGGGCACCCTATATCAATTTTTATATCCAATATCAATATCACACACATGCCATACAAACAAGTGTACACAAATCATATATATATATATATATATATATATATATATGAAAATAACTGGCATAAAATGCAGTTTTTTCAATAAAGTTTGCATTTACATTTTATTTTCACAGATAGACAAGTGAAGTAAACTGAAGTCACCAGCGCTATGTGACTGACAAATTAGTCTGAGTTGAGTTTGTTTCATACATTATACTTTCAAAATACTTTGCTGATCAGGTTGCTTTTATATTCTGCCCTGTAAGCAGAGCATGCAATATGTAGCAGTTACTTTAAAATTTCCAATCCCCTTTCTAACACCTCATAAGAAATTAATCTCATGAATATGAATTATGAATGGCGATGGGATTAGCAGGGCTGTGCGAAGGGATTTCTGTAACCACTAGGGGGCGGTCTTGCACAGGGGCATAGGAGGGATGTAGGTGGGTATGGTTTCCATAATTAAGCCCATCGTCTTCCTTGGAGAGAGTGGTTTAGAGCATAAGCCAGATAAATCAGAGGGTTAATAATGCATTCATCACATAAACATGGCCCGTAGCCGCCGGCTTCATTTATTTTTCTCTCTGTCTTTATTGATCTGGCAGAATACTCCTAAATGGGAGGGGAAAAAAATGGGTCGCATTAAAAAGCATCTTATTCAATAGGATGAGTGCACCATAATTTACAGCACAGGCTCAAGTGCAGGCGAATCTCCCATCACAAATAACAACTGATCCCAGGCGCTAAAGTATTCTTGAAGGGTCACCCTGCGTTGCTGTAAAAACATCTTATTACAGGTAATTGGCTACCTAATGAATTGCATGGGTAGATCTTCATAAGTCACCTGTGTGTGTGTGTGTGTGTGTGCGTGCGTGCGTGCGTGCGTGCGTGCGTGCGTGCGTGCGTGTGTGCGTGCGTGTGTGCGTGCGCGTGTGTGTGTGTGTGTGTGTGTGTGTGTGTGTGTGTGTGTGCGTGTGTGCGTGCGTGCGTGCGTGCGTGCGTGCGTGCGTGCGTGTGTGCGTGTGCGTGTGTGTGTGCGTGGGATATGCTTAGCCCAGCACATACTCAAGGGCATTCGCTCATTGGCTATCTGTTTGTATTTGCATACCCTCTCTGATTCTACAGTTCTCTTATGGACACTGCTTCGGGCATTCGCTCATTGGTTTGCCTTCCTCATGTCTTAAGCTCACGGCCTCAGAACAAGTATTGCTCTTTTATAAGCAAACAGAAAGATTAAATCGCTCACCTCCTATTCTCTAACCCCATGAACAACAGACAAAGAATTGGGCACACACACAGCTACACAGACACATACACACACAATGATTATTATTACCAGTCTTGAATGAAAATGTCTATGGTATAATTTGAACTTTGAGATTTATTGAGCTTTGATAAGTCTTTCCATGTATATTTATTCAGTGAGATGCTAACCATTGAGCTCAGAAAGCTAGCCTGCTGCCTATTCTGTGATATTAAATATTGAAGTCTCCAGTGTGAGCTGATTCTCAAACTTTATCAGCATGTTTCCATCTAACACAGATATCAAACTACTGGAAACTACCACCTGAACACTCTCACAAATAAAGGTACAGTGGAGGTACATTTTTGTTCCTTAAGGTACAAAAATAATGTTTTATTTGGGTACTAATAAATATTCTTTGGGTACTAATAAGTACCTTTTCAAGAAAAAAAGGTACAAATTAATTGTGTATTGTTGGCTAGGGGTACAATTTTATGTACTTATAGGGTACCACCCTAGCGACCTTTGTACTTTTTTAGGTACTTTTTGTATCTTTTTTTCTGAGGGTACAATTTTATGTACTTATAGGGTACCACCCTAGCGACCTTTGTACTTTTTTAGGTACTTTTTGTATCTTTTTTCTGAGTGTGAAGATGTTACATCCATGCAGATGTTACCCGGCTGAAAATTACAGCTAAGACCAGCTGGGATTCTAAGCTGGTTTAAGCTGTGTTTTCAACATTTTTTTCAGCTGGTCAAAGCTGGTCTGTATTTGGTCAAAGCTGGTTTGTCGCTGGTCAAAGCTGATCTGTGGCTCGTCAAAGCTGATCTGTGGCTGGTCAAAGCTGGTCTGTATTTGGTCAAAGCTGGTTTGTCGCTGGTCAAAGCTGATCTGTGGCTGGTCAAAGCTGGTCTGTATTTGGTCAAAGCTGGTTTGTCGCTGGTCAAAGCTGATCTGTGGCTGGTCAAAGCTGGTATGTAGCTGGTAAAAGGTGTTAGAGTAAAGCTGGTAGAGTAAACTGGTGGCCAAACTGGTGGACTAGCTGACTATAGGCTGGTAAGTTGGTCGTCCGGCCAAAACCAGCTAGAAGTGTCGAAAACACAGCTTATCCCAGTTTACGCTGGTTCAAACTGGAATTCTCAGCAGGGTCTTGATAAATCTGATTAATTGAATTGTTTCCCCTTTGGTCTTCCATGTATGAGCACGAGCATGGTTTTATGTGGGATTGGTGATTTGTCATCACTTTATCAGCACTGCTCTAGTGCTGATAAAAATGTATCAAAAGACAGACCAGCTGCAAATTCTGTAGAAGGTAAATCTTCTTCCTGTGATGGCCCATTGTTTGTGCGTTTATTGCATAGTGTTCATGTACTCTTTGCTGAAATAGATCTCCAAAGAAGAATGTTTGTCTAAAGCAGGTTTCCGGATGTGTTAGCTGCTGTGTAGAGGACCATCTGATGAAAACACTGTCATTTTCCTGTGGTGGATATTGGAAAAGATGGCTGTTTTGACTGCTGTACAAACATATCTGAGAAATAGCAGTTTTCTTCAGTACTGTTAAGTTAACATTCACGGGTATAGTCATGACCAACCATGATTGAATCAACTATGAGTTTCACGATGAAATTAGATACGGTACTATTAGATGTAACAGGTTTTGGTTGTGATCCTACCAATCTATTGAGTATGTGTGTGTGTGTATGTATGTGTATGTGTGTGTGTGTGTGTGTGTGTGTGTGTGTGTGTGTGTGTGTGTGTGTGTGTGTGTGTGTGTGTGTGTGTGTGTGTGTGTGTGTGTGTGTGTGTGTGTGTGTGTGTGTGTGTGTGTGTGTGTGTGTGTGTGTGTGTGTGTGTGTGTGTGTGTGTTTGTGTGTGTCCGCGTGTGTGCTATCACGTTCATGGTAGGTACGAGGTGACTTGTATTGAGGGGAAAATGCGAAGGAAAAGGAGGCTGCTCACAATGTGCTGTTGAAAAGAGAGGCAAAGCCACGCACTGATGGATCACTGCAGGACAGAATTAGGCCAAAGATTTCTTTCTTTCTCATGGAGACCCGGGAAACTGAAATGATGAAGGACAATGGGTCTTCCTTCAATCTATCGGTTGATCACGGTGTCTCTGGTGGTTAAGCTGTAAAGACAGATGAGTTTGTCAACTCTGATTTGTCAGCTTCAAGGATTGGCATTCTTCTTTTATTGTGTTTTACAGCTACCCCATATCCTTTATCTGAAGAGAATAATCACCTCTGGGAACCCTGGTAAAACTAACAAAAACATTCTGAAAAAAATGTTGTATTTATTAGTTCACATTTGTCTTAAGAATGAAATATTCTTGCTCTGCGTGAGCTCCCTATGGAACATTCTCCAAACAGAAATTATCAAAATTAAGCTAGTTATTTTCAAATCACATTGTTCACTTACATACAGTACTTTGTCTACCTTCAATAACCACATACATCTAGGTTTTCTCTTTGTGAATGAATGCCATTTTACAAAAATAAAAATACAGTATATATTTTTCTTTATTTTTAATAAAATGTCATACATACATACATACATACATACACAGACATTTTCTACCTTTTGTGTTGTGAAGCCTGATATTTCTTACATTCTCTTTCACCCATTTTTATTGAATTCATATTAACATGTATTTCTGACACTTATCTGGGTAGTTTCATGGTAGAGTAAAACTCTATATATTATTCACATTCATATTCATATTTTCACATTACTTCCAGGGACTACGGGATAGCAGTGCTCTGTAATTTTAAATGGGCTGAAACAATGCACTGAAAGCTTTGTGAAGTAAGTGAAGTCTGTGTTGCAATTGAAAGGGTGATAGAAAGCAAACTAAAGGATATTAAAGTACCTTTTGAAGGAGGTAGTCAGAGCATCGATTTTACATTTGATCACCTATCTTCTCCTTTCTTGTACAGGAATATGTGATGCATTTTACTGTGGAGTAATTGATCAAGAAGCAAACCGTTTCAGTTAAATGGTGAGCAAAATCATTGCTCACCATTTTATGCCACCATTTTGTGTAATTTGTGCCCATTAGACACAATATTAAGCTACAAAGTCTATTTCTTCAGTTAAATGTCTATACATTTCAGTTCAAACACAAAATGGGATTATATTCTGAGAGAGAGAGAGAGAGAGAGAGAGAGAGATGTTCAGAGAATACATCACACCAAGTTGTCCCTATATATACACAACTCGGGTTGTATATGTGTCACCTGGATTCATTAAAAACGTGACTGACAAATGCAAATACAAAACATTTTTGCCTTGAAAAAAGCAAGCGTTGCTTTTATTTTTAAGTCAAATTGAGGAATAATGTTGGTCGAATCTAAGCCGCGCAGACAGTTGTTTAACAATTAGTGGTGCTATGGCCTTAGAATGCAAGAAGACCTGCTGGACAGACAGCTAACACAGGCCAGCTCAGAGAACCGTCAGGAAGACTGGAGAATGCTGCTAACACAGGCCAGCTCAGAGAACCATCCGGAAGACTGGAGAATGCTCTGAATCAATAACTACTTATTACTGTATATAACAGAAGAACAGTTACATAACACCAAATCTACATTGAATATAAGAAAAGGCCACAAAGATTGATATATTAAGGAAGTCAAATCTAGGGATATATTATGAACAGTAAGGATTTCAAGGTAATAATTGGTTGAATGGTAGTGTACACTACCAACTACCATGTGTCATATGTCACTGTCATTTGTGTGTGTGTGTGTGTGTGTGTGTGTGTGTGTGTGTGTTTGTGTGTAGTCACATAGGTACAGCATTCCAATTTCCACACGTACATTAATTATTTTGATGAAGTTGATGAGATTCAAGGTGATAAAATTATATGAGAAATATCTGGAGAATTGTGCTATTGATCCACTGGGCTTATGCCGTTAGCGACAGAGACCTCTAAACACAACGACCTTCATGCATTTACACCAAACGCTCCCTGAGAGTCTCACGTTTGTCTAACAAATTAACAAATTTAGGCAGTCAAACCAAGAAATGAAAGATTAAATTAAATTGAACATGGAATGTTTGTTTTATCATCATGCAGAGCTCTGTCCAGTTTCTCCAATTTATTTGTTCACAGTAATTTGCAGGTTGCGCATGATGGGGAACGTGTTCATTGATTTATTTATTTATGCATTTATATATTGTCTTGTATTTTGTTATTATATTTCTATTTATTTATTTATTTTACACATAGCCAATATGGCTTGTTCTCAGATTAAATAATGGCTTTAGATCAGGTGATTACAAAAAATTATGTGTTAGTTGACAGTAATAGGGAATATTATGTTAATCCTCATTGTTTTGCTATTCAGGTAAGTGACGGATATACCAGTCTTTACATTGTCTGTTTCCGGATACATCTATCTGACTGAACAAAACAAAAACCTTGAAACCCAAGAAAACATCATTAATTAATACAGACAGATATTTAAATGCAAAGCTTTTGGCTGTAGAAGGCTATGAAAGTGTATAAATCATCATATTTGTTTTGCACAGAATCCCAGACCCACTATGAAATTTCAAAAAGATGGAAATCAATATAATGCACCTGAAACCAAGATGAAGGCCACTGGGTTCACCTGCTGCTTACCTTTTCTAGAAGGGCACATGTCTGTTAGAAATGCTTGTGGTTGAGCTAATGAACCAAACCCATCCTGTATCATTTCAATGCAACACTATAATGCTGCGTAACTGTGTTGTTAATGTTAATATCTAGTGGTATATACAGTACATATCATTATTTTAATGTGTGTCATTTGTGTTCTGATGTCTGTCATAAATTACATTCATGTTTCCGTTTTGAATAAAACCCTCCAAGTCTGCAAGGTCTTATGTCATATTACCTGTCATTGTGGGTCATAAATAAAATATGAGTAGACTATAAGGGCATATACTAAATAAAAACTGACATTTGAAGGGCTGTATATCCACTGTATACTTTTACAGAATGGCAGTCCTCATGCAAGGACACACATATTTCCATGTCGATTACATTCGCCATTAATGGTAATCATTTAGTGTATACGAGGAAGGACGTAAATGCAGAACTCCCAACGTATCTCTCATTTGTATATTTAATTACTGCTTAAAATCAGCATTTGTACTGCACAAGCGTGCTTTCAGTTCTTTGTATTCTCGTTGTTGGCTTCATCTTCAAGCAGTGCAGAAATATTTCTGCCAAAGCCTTAAAAAATAGTACCATCGTGCACAAAACAGGCAAGTGTTGAAGCTGAAGAAGGTTTTTCATTTTTTTTATTTTGCCTTTAATCAGATGCTGATTTGGGGGAGGCACGGGACAATGAGGGAGTTTGCATTTTTATGTCATTCCTTCTTTTCTCAGCAAGAAATACAGGATAATAAGGAATCATAAATGAGGCTGGGAGGACCATCATTTGCCAATGAATGCCTACAGACACTCTATGGTAAGCTTTCAAGTAAATATACTGCAAAAATCAGATAAGGTATCAATGTCACGATCAAACAGTAAACAGGAGCAGTACTGTCGCGTGAGGTGGAGCTCTACGTTTATAGAAATTCAGATTTGAGATCAAATTTGTTTTTCCCAGCCATAAACAACCAATACATTTTTATACACAGCTATAATTTCCATAAAAATGCATAAACAAAGGATTGTAAGTAACAAGGAATGCATCGTGGCACCATAGTTTTGGGGGAATTGCCACAATGCATTCTTAATGTATGAAAAATAGGAAATGTAGGAATGGCTCTTGTGTAATGTGTCCATTTTATTTAAAATAAATAAATAAATGAAAACTATTATGCTGAATACTGATTAGATTTATGAGGTATATTTCCTATTACAATTCAAATTGTAAAAAAAAAGTCTGCTTTCTCAAAGGCAAAATAAAAATTATTCAAGATCATTACCTTAATCAGTCCTCTTCGTCAAATTAGAAAAAAATAAGTTATTGCATTCCGGAATTTCACAGAACTCGCCAGCTATAAATAGCAACAATGAAAATGATTGAAAAAAGTAGTACGCCTCATATTTCTACAAAATAACCATTCAAAGTATGTCATGGTTTTGGACTCTGTTGTCCTATGCGGTCGTTTTCCTCGGTGGCCACGCGAGCGCGCTGCCCTTTTGGTGGATGCTTGCTCCGCCCTGCTGAGTTGGGGGAGTTTCTGGTTAGCGTTTCACCTGTTCGTGGTTCCCTGAGAGTTATATAAGCCTACAGTTTCCTTCGTTCGGGCCTTCGACATTGATTGTTAATTGTTAATTGTTAATTGTTTTGTATTGTGGTGTATTGTTGGCTGTGAGTGCTCTTACCATTTTTAGCGTCTCTTTGTAGAGGCAGGGCTTATTTCTTGCTGGCTTTGTAGTGTATTATCTCGTAGAGGTTTGGGACTGTAAATCTCTGCTCTAGTTCGCCTGTGTGCGTTTTCCTCCGTGTATGGAGATTTGGGCGATGGTCGGAACTGTGTTCTGTTCGCCTCTCGGTGCATGTCGTCTCTTGGGAGATCTGGCGTTTCGCTTCGGCTGGGTTGCTTAGCTTGTAGAAGTGTAGAGTAGCTGTTCTTTGTCCCTTTTCGCCGGTTAATGGTTTTCTTATAGAGAGACCTGGCGTGTTAGCTTCTACTGATTTCCGGGTTACGGTAAGCCAGTTAGTAGCTTGGTACGTTTATTCCCTGTTTTGTCTCCTTCTCATAGACTGCGTTCTCCTTTGTTGTGAGTCGGGGTTTTGTTACTTATTCCTTTACTGTGAGGCTAGGGCGTGTGTTTATTTAAGTTCGCGGTGTCTTTTTGTTAGTAAGTTTTGGGACGACGGTGCTCCGTCGGCTCACCTGTAAAATGTTTCTCATGTGAGATCGGGTGTTTACCCAGGTATGTTTGCTGCATTAGACTGCGAACTTATTTAAGTAGCCATGGAACGTTAAGTCTCTGTTCCTGTTTGCCTCGTTACCTTTCTCCTTATTAAGAGGCTAGGGCGCTTGTGTGATTAAGTGTGCGTGAGTCTTTTGGATTAGACTGCGTACTTAAGTAGCCATGGAACATTAAGTCTCTGTTCCTGTTTGCCTCGTTATCTTTCTCCTTATTAAGAGGCTAGGGCGCGTGTTTGATCTAGTTTGCGTGAGTCTCTGGTTAGTAAGTTATGGGACGACGGTGCTCCGTCGGCTCGCCTGTAAATGTCTCTCCCTCTTGGGAGATCGGGTGTTTGCCCAGGTACGTTTGCTGCATTGGACTGCGCACTTATTTAACTAGTCATAGAACGTTAAATCTCTGTTCTTGTTCGCCTAGTTACATTTCTCCTGTCTGTGAGGCAGGGCTTGTGCTTGTGTTAGTCTGTTTAACCCATGGTTAGGGTGCAGCTGTCCTGTTCATCTCTTTTTGTGCTTTCCTTCTCCGTGTATAGGAGATGTGGGCGATGGTTCGGAACTGTAGTTCTGTTCGTCCTTCGGTGCAATTCGTCCCTTAGGGAGACTGGATGATATTGTGAACATGTTTGCGTGTGACTGCGAGCCTTTAAGCCGTGGAACGTTAATTATCTGTTCCTGTTCGCCTCGTTACATTTCTCCTGTCTGAGAGGCAGGGTTTATGCTTGTGTTAGTCAGGTTAGCCTATGGTTAAGGTGCAGCTGTCCTTCATCTCTTTGTGCTTTCCTTCTCCGTGTATAGGAGTTGTGGGCGATGGATCGAAACTGTAGTTCTGTTCGTCCTTCGGTGCAATTCGTCTCTTAGGGAGACCTGTTATGATGTTGGACATGTTTGCGTGTGACTGCAAGCTTTTAAGCCACAGAACGTTGGATCTGTTCCCCTCGCCTTCTCATACTATCCTATTATTTTTGCAGTGTTTGTGTTTTATGTTGTTTTTACGCTCCCGCCCGTTATGTGTCGTTTCCGAGACAGGGCGCGTGTTTATTTCCGGCTGTTCTGATCCCTGTCTTTGTGCTCTATTGGGCGATTGGCAGTGGGCCGGTTAGTAGCGTTGTGTGTTCCTTGTCTTGTCTCCTTCCCTTATCTGCGGGGTATCCCGCCTTAGTGGCCTAAGGGCTTAATGATTCCCCTTGCTGCGTTTGGCTCCTCCCACCTCACACGTCACGCCCCATTACAAAGTAGTTCAAACATGAAGGTATTTTGTAAATTACCTGTAATTTTGTACTGCCCTACGTGTTTTGTCTGCTTTTCTTATATCTCATATGTATTATTCTTTCAGTGTCTGTGTTGTATGGATTTTTAAATCTCTGCTTACAGTCTGACAATCATAATAGAGCAGTATATATGGCAGTTGATTCAGTCTCTTAAGCAGGGTGTATTGAGAATCTGTTTAACATAAAATTGGTGCTCCATTGACACTGAAAATGGAATAATAGTAAGCTTCAATACAGACTAAGCTTATTTCTATTGACCTGGGATGAAGACGTTTTATTATTTTCACTATTAAAATACAGATGGAATATTTCATATAATGCCTGAAAATGGGCAAGATATAAGAATATATAAGTTCTGACAAAAAAAATGTATTATGTTAGTTCTGAAAAAAAATAATTGTGTTGAAATGTAATATTTGAAAGACAAGGCTCCGTTCATTTCGTGTCTGAATGCATTACCCTCAGAACTTTCCACAGCTGTCAGAATTCACAGCTCCCCAGTGTAATTACAATGCAGACAGACACTCCTTTATGAGTGTGGATATTGATACAAGGGGCACACACTACAGACAAGTCATCCTGCTAGCTTATTGTGTTCTGCAAAATGCCACATCCTCCGTCCGTGTGATTCAATCTAAACACCATTATGAAACATCTTTGACATAAGGTAGCTAAAATTAATTTTTTCATTACTTAAGTTCAGCCATACGCCAGATATTCTAAGCTTGCATTCCCCACCTGCTTTCCGTAAAATGATTTCAACATTTCATCTTAGAATATTCACTGTGTGGTATTATGATTATAGATGCTGATTATTTGTAGTTTTTGCTGATACATGCACTGTAAAATGTCCAGTGTTAATTCAACTCTAACAGAGTACATACGATTCTAACAGGGACCATTATGCACTCTGTAAGGGTTGATATAACAATGAACATTTTAATGTGTCACCTACGTATACCTCTGTGTACTAGTAGATAAACAAAAGGGTTTTTTCCCCTAAATAAAATGACATTACATTGAAACATTTAGCATATGCTCTAATACAGAGTGATTTACACAGATTACATTTTACATACAATCTATTTAAACAGCTAGTTATGTTTACTGAAGTTATTCAGGTTATATAGCTTGTCCAATAGCAGTGACCCCAGGTGGAAACCAAACCCAAAACGTAATGTACTCCTTATAATGTAATCATTTAGCTGATGCTTTTTGCCAAACAAACGTACGAAAATGTACCTTGCATGCTACAGCCTTTGAGATACAGGCCCAATCCACACTACTGCCCTGCATGGATTTGCCAATTCAACAGAAGCTTTTAAGACACACCTTCTCTAAGACGAGTGTCTTGTAGGTCCTCTCTGTATTGTATGTAACTTCCCAAAGAATGCCTCAATGCTTAAAATGTCATTTTGGAATAATGCAAGGACATCTTTTATATGTGTAATATCGGTTGTGTACTATAACGCATGTCTGGATTCACTTTGTTCTGATGTTTATGATCATAA
Organism: Synaphobranchus kaupii; assembly: GCA_029718625.1. Taxonomy (NCBI): domain Eukaryota; kingdom Metazoa; phylum Chordata; class Actinopteri; order Anguilliformes; family Synaphobranchidae; genus Synaphobranchus; species Synaphobranchus kaupii. The sequence continues at coordinate 135,976,844 of CM056376.1, read as the reverse complement.
TGATTTATTCACCCCACATTCTCTCTTTTTCTCTTTTATTAGGTCTTGGGTCTTAACCCAAGAGAATTTCCTTTCTAGAACAGTATAGACACCATTACAGCCATTTTGAATGATGAGGTAAAATCCAATACCATTCTGTGGCAGAAAATATTTTACACTGACACAAAAAAATAAACATTCTTGCATGTTTAGATTGATTTGCCTTTGATCATTATGCATTGCATGCATTTGTATATTTATTGAAGCGCAAGAAAAAAAAATCTTACCACCGTGAATCACTGACTTCAATTAGTTTTCTATTGACTTGGCAAGCAAAGCAGGAGTATGCCAGAAAGAGATGGGATGAATCCCAATTATCATTCCTTCTCATTTTTCCAAGGTCAGCAGTTTTTTTATGGTTCTGAGATGTGAAACTTTTTGGATCTTAGCTGAAGTTGAAAAAAAAAAACACTGCTCATTTGAGGTTGTGTGAGTAGCTAGGTGCCATGCGTGGACCTGAGATTATTGAGTTTTTTGGAGCCCCAGGATATGCTGCTGACTGGACTGGCTGGAGGATTCACATAAAATGGACAAGGAGGCTTTCTGCTTCTGCTCACATCTGGGTATATATTCCGATTAATCCAATGTTTAAATAATAATCAATATTATTCCAACATCTCTCAGATATTTTACCTTTTTAACAAGATGCAAATGTACAAACAGACCCCACATTAGTTTTGAACAGGTTATTAAAGTTAGTTTTGAACAGGTTATTAAAGTTAGTTTTGAACAGGTTATTAAAGTTGGCCTGTGCAATGCGTTATATGCTTAATTTTGCATATTTTTGGATGCCTTCAATTCAGCAGCAGAACTCGGTAATGATTGTGGAAAACAGAAGTATAGCTTCACACAAATTATCATAAATGCAATCACAACGTTTGCACTGCTTTTCAACAAAGCCTAAAATAGCCTGTTAGAAGCAGGACTGAAAATGCTGAGTAATACTGTACGGTATATCTGTTGGAAAATCTACCAATAGCACATAATTCAGCAGTCTGGGGATATTCTTCAATCAAGACATTGACCTGAATGCAATTAAAAGCTTTAACGTTGTTCATATCATGACTCACAAATAAAATAAAGTTTTTCTTTTCTTGTTCTGGTTTTGATTGACTCCAGGCCATAGAAACTGTACTGTAAAAGGGTGAAAAACAAACAAGACAGATTTGAACACATGCCTATATACACACGCGCACACGCACACACACACACACACACACACACCGTTTTGATGTTTCAGTTGTAAGCCTATGTATTGTATTCGCCATTCACATGAATTAAACCAATCAATTTAAGATTATATATTGTGCAGTAAAAAAAAATAAAAAAAACAGCATACCCCAACTTCCACACCTATCAGATTACCTTAAAGCTTTTGTGGTTATTGCATTAACAAATTTTCACCTGCTGTATATACAGTATATGTATTTTTTGTCATTGGTAAAAGAGACTCATAAATGCAAGCATACATACACAGCAGTGCTATGAAGACATTTAAAAAACCGATAATCAGGAATGGGTCCTTGTCCATCCCATTGGATCTTCACTGTGATTACTGTCAATGTCAGGAGACATGCGTCATGCGGATGCTACTGAATCAGTTTTAAAGGATATCGTAATAACAGCTAATTCAATTTAAACCTGTTTTGTAGACGGGCAGAGACACTCCAATCAAGTTGTGTAGCGCCAGGCTGCTGTAAATGACCGTGGTATCTAAGGTCTGAAATAAATCAGATTGGAGGACATCGGCGATGCTGTGACCTACAGCTTGCCAAAATAAATGAAGTGGACCCTCACTGAGGCTAGTTTCAAATGAAAATCTTTTTGTTTTAGTCTGATCTGGGATGTACAAGTGGATTAAATATCACTTTCAAAATTCAAAGCATTTAAAAAGATGAAGACAAATCCTATAAAGTGTACTTTATGTAATGAAGTCCTGTCCTAATGCCCCCCTCCCCACCCCACCCCCAATACACACACACACACGCATACACACGCACACACACACACACACACACACACACACAAACCCTGTATTGCATGCTAACCATCCGTGCTAAAAATCCACTGATCCACTGACATAAAAAAAAAAAGATGAAACATATTTGTGAAAAAAAATATACTACGTGTAAGATTTCTTCTGTTAGGTGGGCAAAAAAGGGAGAAAAGTTTCCTTCTTCCTCTAATCGCCAACATGACAATATCCCAGCCTTGACAGGTGAAGCACAGCTGCCATAGTCCATAGCCGGATCAATGAATTATTTGTGTCACAGAGCTGGAATCAATGTTAAGCACATAAACCTGGCATGCGGAATATGGTACCTTGCTTAAATTGAGTTGCACGGGGGTATAACTAGGTCTCTAAAGCAAATTACAGAGTGGTTGTTCAGGTTTATTTTGTTCGTGATTGAACGTACAGTAATTAATATGTCGCCGAGGAGGTGCCCGGTCTTGACATTGCTGTCAGAAAAAAATAATGAGATTTGCGGGCAGATGTGCTTCTGTGGATAACAGGAAGACCGTGCTGTAGCGAGTTACATGCCTGGAGGCCAGACGCGTGTCACACGCCTTTTCTGTTACACCTGTAGTCCAGTCTGATTTGTACTCTGTGGAGGTGCAGAGAGTGACTCACATAGCCGATCTCACAGACGACCCAAATCCTCTTTTTCACACACATGTGGGTTATGGTCCGCAGTAAAGGACCCGCACAACCAATTGAACCTACACGGTAAATTGTCCAGTGTTAATTCAACTCTAACAGAGTGTATGTAAGTCCACTTTTAGACTGTGATTTAATGCAACACACATTCACACCACATCATGGTTTAATCAAGAATGTTTTCCATAAAAATCTGACTACAATTATACTGTATGCGTTGAATTAAAGTATGAGGTCATAGCTTCGACTACCGCTTTTATCAGTATCTATGTTTACTTTAGTTAATGTGTGTGCAGTGAATGTTTATTTTGAAACACCCGGGAGAGTGAGAGAGAGAGAGGGGGGGGAGGAAGGGAGGGAGGGAGGCAGAGGGAGAGATGGTCTTCCTAGGTTATGTGTATGACAGAGCCAGGGGGTACATATTTACCTGTAAAGTAAAATGTCCAGCGTTAACTCAACTCTTACAATATGAGTTCAATAGGGACCATACGTATGTACTCTGAAAGAGTTGATTTAACGCTGAACATTTTACTGCGTGTATAATAACCCCAGCTTCATGGCCTCAGATTGCATGTACAGAAATCCTCCAAAGATCCATTCCGCATTTCAGATATACTATAGATCTGGTTAATGTCACTTTTTGCTCTTGACTTTTCTGAAGTACTTGCTCTTCTCTGAACTTGTGACCCCCACCCCCCACCCCCCCAGCTCACTGATTTATGAACCAAAGAATGTGCCAGAATGCCTCTTTTATAACTGTTTCTGGCGGGATTCATGTTTTCAGAGCTATAGAAGATGCTAGCTTACAGCACAGCATGTGCTGGTAGAGCTACTAGCAAGTTTTCTCTACAAAACCATATTAATAGTTGTTGTAATATATAATATACTACATATTTCACTACACTGCATAACTAAAACTACTGTCAGCAGGCTACACAAACAAAATATTATATCTGGAAAGAACAATAGCAACATTACTACTACTTTAGTAAGCATTGACCTATATTTTAAGCTATACATGTAACCAGAAATATAACACTACACTAATTAACATTAATGGATACAGTAGTAAACATTAATTAACACTTGATTCATGTGTTTATTAAGGTTTATGAATGTTAATGAATAAACAAATAGATTAAATGTTTATCATTAAATGGTAATGTCTTTGGTAATATTTATAAAGGGTCAATATGTTAATATTTCTGTTTCTCAACAAAATGCCACACCCCTATGAAAAAGTGGTAACAAAATGGTTTATCATAATGGATGTGAATGATTGGTATGACTCCTCCAGCCCCTCCAAAAACACCATGATGGCACTGCTGGCCAAATGTACACAATCTATAAACCAATAGCCTGAAAGCAATATGTCAACCTTTTCAAATAGTTTGACAACTTGGTTGTATGACTTACTTGTTACTATAATCCTATAATACTATAATTATTGTTACGGCTCTCTTGCTCTGCTGGCCGTTAGTGGGTTTGTGGGCGGAGGTGGAGAGCTGACTAATTATGAGACACACCTGTTGAGTATTTTTGCTCTATTTAACTCACTGTCTCCTAGTCCCAGGGATCGCTGGTCCTCTTCACGGACGTGTTTGTTTTGGGGTTTTTGCGTCTGACAACACTCACTATGATACCTGTCACTCATTCAAGCATATGCATACACAACTGATAACTTACAGACTTCCACGCATCATGTTTTACTTTATTTTGCATGTGTTTTTGGTTCGTTTAAATAAACTTATATCTGCTCAGTAATTTCCCTGTGTGGTCTCCCTATTTTCTCATGGCTCTAGGAGCCGGGTCGTGACATTATTAACCATTTATTCATGTATTTGTGGATCTTAGTTAACACACATAAACCTTAATAAACAATCAATTAACTGCTAATTAATTTATGTTTTCTACTGTATCAATTGATGTTAATTATTAGTGCACCCTTATTGAGAAGTGCATATACACGCTATGTTTTTACTGTGCTAAGCGTGTGCAAGGGATAAAGTGTCTGTGGTATTATTTAACTTTTTCTTTTCCAATAAGGTTCCTGCCTCCAAAATCAAATAACATGTTTTTTTAAATGAAAGCCCATTTCAACCGCCCCTATGCCCCGAGTGGGTAAAGGTTTGTAACATAACATAAGCTGGAATTGTACTGAAATCTCCCCAAGTAGCTTGATTGGTTTGAGGGTAAACAAAACAAAACAAAACAAAATAAAAACAGCACTCCTGTCACACAGGTAAATGTGAAAAAAGAAATCCCTTGTTTTTTCACCTGTGATCGGTAGAGAAGTCGTTCTTACCCCTCCGAAGGTAATTGTACCTTCCAGGTGACGTCACGTGGCGCTGTAATGGCGACATGCAGTCCAGCTGTCTCTCGTGTTCGTGTTTGTTAATTTGAATGTGTTTTTGTTGTATTGGGCTTTTGTCTTTTGTTTTTTTTCATGCGCTGTGTGTCTGTTGTGGGACGGGGAAGCGGGCTGGAGATTGTTCAGGGCACTCATGCTGCTCGTTTTGATAATATTGACAAATTGTATATTCGGGATAATTTTGTTTGTGGTCGTCACCATGGAGACGCATTCACAACATATGTTCGGGAATGTTCGTTGGATCTGCAGCCACAAAGTTTACATATTGAATGTCTTTGTTTGATATGTTTGTGTGTCGTGGGTCTGCCCCACTGTCTATGTCTTTTTTTTTTGTTGCTGCAGCAACATGGGGCTACAACTAAAGTTCCCTAGCGGGAAAATAAAAGTTATTCTATTCTATTCTATATGCATGCAAACGCCGTGCTGCTGGGAAAATTCTCTCATTTTCAATTGCCCTTGTCAAGCAACAGCAGCTAGCAAACGCGCCTAATATTAGCTTGAATCTGGATTATGTCATTTAAGAAACTGTGATCGCCATACATGAGGTGCATTGAGGTGGTAAGTGAAATAAATGAATAAATACCTCTATTTATAAATATAACATACCAGCCTTGTCATTACATTTCTTTCTGTCACCATAACATGTCATTTTTGTGTAACCATAGTTACTGAATACAGTGGATATAAGAAAACAAAATAAGAGATGGGGAAGAAGACACATATAATTATTTTATTTAATCTTGTGAAAATTAATAGATGTCAGTAGATAGCAGAGTCACCACATAACAGCCTCTGATGCTGCACTAGTAGGATGGAGGGTTTTACCAGCGCAGTTCATACCAAGGGGCCAAGACTGGGTTTTCGTTTTGAAGCTCACTTCCTGGTTGGGCTGGGAGCAGCAATTGTGCTGTTGCTCACTAGCGCCACTGCGACTGGCTCCAGTATAGGTCTTTCACCATGTAAGTCAATGGCAGCAATGTGGTCAAAATACAAAATACATTTTTTCCACAAAACTATTTAATTGCAATAGGTGCCTTTCCTTCATCTAATGCCTCTGCATGTGCAGATTTTTTTTAATATTGTGTCGTTTGGACAGGGTATTAACATTTGTTCCGGACCAATCAGAGGGACAGGTTGAGTCCTCTTCGGCTCCACGGAGCAGACGCAGTTTGTACAAATGAGCGGCGAAAAAGACATCCGGAGCCTCAATTCAGTTTTTACGAGGCCGTGGAAAGGCAATGGGTGACGTCATAGTGGCTTTGTCCATATTTTTATACAGTCTATGTGCTGCACTAGTAGGATGTAGGTTTTTACCAGCCCAGTTCATACAAGGGCACCCAAAATGGATGTGAATACCCTCAAATTAAAACTGTCTGCACTTTAACCTCATTTCAATAGTTTCTGTACACATCCAATGTGTTGGAGTACAGATCCAAAAACAACAAAAATTGTGTCACTGTCCAAATGCTTACAGACTGCAATGTATGTTAAATAGGCTTTAGAATTAATTTGTTAACTTTGCCAAAACGGATTACCATTAACATACAATGGTATGTGGAGTCAAACAGCACTGTCAAATTGATGCTTATTAAATTTTATTTGAAATATCCATGACCTGCTGTTCATGAGTTAGTGTAGTTGATTTTGTAAGAACTATTATGGACCATTATTAAGAACCAACACAAACACACACACACACACACACACACACACACACACATACACGCACACAACAACAACAACTCAAAAAGTTAACTTAATTCAAGCAAGGCATTTTGAAATGCGACACATTTTTACAGTGAAATGGGGTAAATAAACCTCGGCATATTTAAATATGATAACCCAAGGCATCTCCAAGGCATTATGGATATCTGGCACTCCCTTCCTCATACCCTTTCTTTCCCAGTCAGTTAAACATTAATTTTCTTTCCCACATCACTTTCTGAACGCTGCCAAAATACACATCCCTGACCCTGAACATTAAAATCTACATTTTCATTTGCCCTCTATATGCCCTCTATCAGTCCGTTTAGGCCCCACGGCTAATAAGCTTTGCCCAAATTGAGTTGACCCCTCCACTTTAAATAAATAAATAAGCACAGAGGAAGTGTCTGAGTAATCAATATCTAATTCAGGGCTCAAAAGTAAATCCACAACCCCAGCCCCCCCCTTCCAAAACAGCCCTTAAAAGAGAGTCCTCCTCCACCTCCACCCTCCAGGCCCTTATTCCCCCTAATGCAGTGATACAGATTGGAAATAAAGCACAAAGCCACAATTAACTGCCCTCAATGCACTGAGGCCTAGAGCAAGCCATCTGACTTGCGGAATTTAAATGAGTCTCCTAGGCAACTGATTCCCTTACTGTTACATTTTTCAGCGTTAATAATGTATAAAATAAATAAATAAATGTGCAATAAACAAGGCAGCGTTGCTTTTCTCTGATGCAATGCTTTGGGTGGTATTACTTGTGTACTATGTATTTGGAATAATTTAATAGTTAATATTTTAATTGTTATTTTTCAGTGACAGTTAAAACAAGGGCACTGCAACTATTTATTATTTCATTTCAAATGTTTTTTTTTGTTTAATATGCTTTATGCGTGCTTTGTTGTACAAATTAATACTTCTGTTACAGTAGGAAAATATGTTTCCATATTTATGCATATAATCTGGCTATTTGCTTAAATCAAGTGTTGTGGAGATCTGTGCTGACCTGAAAAAATATATACACTTAAATATCATAACATAACAGAGCATTCACACCACTGTAAAATAACTTTTAGTTATTTCACATTTAGTTTTCTCAAGTTTTAAGATATGTTGCAAAAGCGTTAATTATGAATGTAATGAGTGTGGCTTTGATATTTAAATTAAGCTTTTACTTTTCTACAAAAAGCACTTGGTTACTATTCAGTAATGAGGCTTGATTAAAACTGAACAATTTTTCTTGAATTGTTGATGTTAGGATTTTGTGTCCCCTCGAAAATGTGCCAGAGAAATATCGCCAGCAATCTGTCTTTATGTCAACAGCTTAAAGCCTTTTCAAATTAAGCCTGAATAACATTTTTTCTTGATAAATGGAAAAATTCGATATTTCTTGAAAATATCTCTATGAGAAGTGAAGCATACATTTTTGAGAAAGAGAACATCATTCCAAATGTCATTTTTTCCCCAGAAGGATCGCTCACTTATAGTAATGTTACTGTACTGAGCTTTCGTTGGATTGAATAATAATTCACCAAAATGACTATATTAGAATTATTGAAGGCTCACTGAAATGGTAAGGGCACAACATGGATTAATGGAATGAACAAATTTGAATAAATGGCATACAGTTCATAATAAAAGTACAAGTTGATAACTCTGTGACATTAATCATTTAGGATCACTGCCATTAACAGGCAAACGTCTGTTTGTGTTGTGAGTAAAACACAACTAACCCTGAACTAGTCACGTTCCTAGATTTTATTTATTTATTTATTTATCCCATAGTCTTTAATTCCACATATAATAGCTGTATTGACTTCGCACATTCTGTAAAATGTCTCATCTCAATGGGTTTTATTCTGTACATAAAATTTGTATGATTTAATGGAACACATCAAACTGATTCATGAATAACATCACCAGATGAATTTCTCATCATAGGTCCCGACAGTCTGTTAGGAGCTATCTAAAAAAACTCTGCTCTCCGTGATCAGACAATAATTTTACTGTTTTACACCTGTTTTACTATTTAAAGAACAAAGTAACACATTAAGCGTTCTTGTCTAAGAAGGAATCAAAGTGAATGAAAGACGCTACCATGGCTACCAGGCTACCATGTACGCTATTCTTTGGGCTGAGATCACATTTTCTGTGACTCATACGTTGTCAGAGATAGACTTCTTAAATTAGAACAGAACAAGTTGTCATTTGATACTTTATACCCTCCCACCCAGTTTAATGCCGAGTTTACTTCATAACACGTCTACTCAGACATCATGTCATGCCATTTTAAAGATGTTGACAGACAGTTCAGAACTCGTGGTCCCAGAATCTAGATCTAATTTGCTGACCTGGTTTACTAATTAAGTCATTTGTAATGTCTCTGTAATTAGCAAAGTACAAATATGCCTGAACCAATTTTTTGTTTTCAGATTGTACATTTCAACAGACAGTGTCAGGCTAAAACAGATCTCTGAGATTAGATTGTGTTCAAACGCGTCAAGTCTAAATCAGAAACTCCTGGTGCATATCCTAATGACTTTCATATTTAAGCAATTGTTTGCTCTTTGGCTAGATTGTTATTTTCAGTTTGCAGTTCAGCTCAAAGCCTCTGATGTCTCTCATTACTCACCGAGAGACCCATGTCTGAAGACTGTGATCAAGAGATAGAAACTTGTCTCTTTGACAAATGAGCTCAAAAGGAATCAGGAACCCATGACATACGAGAATAAACAAACCTGACGGAGACCGAAAGTGCCTCCGTGGGAAATGTAATGCCGTGAATTTGTATTACACAAACACTTAGTCGGATTCAGTGCTCCCCTTCTTTCAGATAAATTGCATTTTTTTTTTCATTTAACAGGAGGATTTGCCTATCTAATCGAATAAAAAGGGAGGTGTTCTGTAGGTCAAACCACAGACTAGTTATGATGATATGCTGGAGGAATGGCTTATCTATTGAAAAATTAATACATTTGAGTGCAAGCGGGCCGGCGCTAAGACCTGTATTTCATTCCCGTAGACGTCGCGGAGGTTTTATGTGTGATAAACCCTCAGTCAGCTCTTTTTGTTCCGAGGTGACAAAACAAAAATGACCCCATAAAAATTCTGTCCAAGATTTAATCATAAATTTGGGCTTTTCCATCTTTGAATTTATGGTCCTTATAGACCCAGTCAATATATTACGTGAAATGAGTGATGGAAATGAGCAGTGAGGAACGATCCTGAGGTAGGCATCTGTTCTTCACACCTCTCTTTATCACACTTTAACTAATGTCATTGCTCCGAACCTAGCTGACTAAGCTCGCGGCTATATATCCTGGCGTACAACTGTAATGCGGAGTTCCCTATACGCGTCAGTTTATACATTTAATACAAGTGCTTTCTATTAGCCTACACACTGAAGACCACTTGTTGGTAAATTGTGAATAAAACCGATAAAGCAATGTAATTGAAACGACTGAAATCAATTGAATCGTTTTCAAGTATGTAGTGCATTAACAGTAGGTCACCACTGGGTAAATTCTATTTCCTGTAGGGCTATATGTTTAAAGTGAAACATGCTGTTATCTTGTCTTAGCTCCCCTTTGATTAAACTGTACAGTAATATTTAACAGTAATTCTGATATACACTGATACTGTAACCTTCTGTTGGAATTGGCTTTAACCATTTATTAGGAACTGCGGAACTTCTGTCCACATTTTAATGACTAAACTATCTTCACTTAAAATCAGCTAAAAAGTAGGCAGTGCCTCATTCATAGAAATGTTAAAAATAATATAACTATCAACACTCTGCCCTGCTCTATTGCCGGTCTATGCATTTAATAAAACGGTGTAATTTAATTAATTCCTATTGTTTAGTGTTCAGATATTGGTGTACTTGAGGCAACTGCTCAAATTTACTTTTCATTGAATACATTATGCAATATTGTTTTATGAAGTTGAATCCCGTGGAGTTCAATTAAATTAAGTATTTCAATTTCCTGTATCACTTCACCACAACCAATCTGACAGACTTCAGCGGGGATTTCAATTTTCCTATCTAATGAAAGAGAATCCAGTCCAAATACATAACAATATCATCTTACTATTGGGGATTAAGTCTTATTACTTTGTAACAGAGGTATATTAATATAAGTATATTAATATAAGTGGGAGTGGAGCTCAGTGAAATTGCAACAGTGGCATTATGGTGAAACAAAGACATTCCACTGGGGCCACGATGAGAGTAATTATTGTAACCAGAAAGCAATCTTAAACCTGGTTTTAAAAGACATAATAGAATATAAAGAAGAAATTAATGTGGGTTTGGTATAAGGGCCGATGCAGAGATGTTGCTCTATGTCAAGGTTAGGCAATCCTGGTCCTGGAGTGCCAGAGCCAGTCCTGGGTTTTGCTCCATCCAAACCTATAACTACATAACTGGAGTCATTTTAATTAATCGGGTTTATTGAATGCAGGTAACCATGTGCTGGAGGCCCTCAGAATTTCACCGTTCAGAAAATTCAGACTCAGACTTTTTAATCATCTATGAAACCATTGTGATCAAGCTCGGATGGAACGAAAACCGAAAACGTCTCAAGAACTCCAGGACCAGGGTTGCCTACCACTGCTCTATATATTTCTTACCATGCACTGACCCAGTTATTTTAGCTGTGTTACCTTTTGCTTTTTTTTCTACCAGGACCAGGATATTCGGGTCCTTTTCTGGACTTAAGCCAAGGTTCCTGTCATTAGGAAGCAATCTTCTACATAATAAGAGTAACCGAAGGTCAAAAAATAGCCTTATACAGAATGATGTCAATATGTGTTTGTTTCCTATTCTAACTTGTAGTGGAGATATTATGATTTTGTGGTTAGCACGGTGGTGCAGTGGTTAGCACTGTCGCCTCACAGCAAGAAGGTACCGAGTTCGAATCCCGGCCGACGGCCTTTCTGTGCGGAGTTTACATGTTCTCCCCGTGTCTGTGTGGGTTTCCTCCGGGTACTCTGCAGTCCAAAGACATCAAGGTTAGGCTAAATTGGCCATAGGTATGAGTGAATGGTGTGTGTGTCCTGCGATAGATTAGCGACCTGTCTAGGGTGTATTCCTGCCTCTCGCCCAATGCATGCTGGGATAGGCTGCAGCCTCCTGTGACCGTGACCAGGAATAAGCGGGTTAGATAACGGATGGATGGATGGATGGATGGATGGATGGATGGACGGATGGACGGACGGATGGACGGATGGATGGATGGACACCCGAGGGAGTTAGTGTTAGATTCACACTGGTGTTTTTGCTCTAAAGAATTAGCATGGGGGGAATGGGGGAAAACTGTTTCAATTGCATAGTTTGTACTTTGTTACAATATTCTGTTTTTATATGTCTGTGTATGACTATATTAATTGTCATGATGTGTGACTGTAGTTTAAATAAACTGTTGCCCATAGGACAGAAGTCTTGTTGTTAAGCTTTCCCCATAAAGTGATAATAAATGTGTCAAAGCAACTGTGGCTAGCTTGATAAATGTCATTTTTGTTACAGCTCGCTAATTATTCTTCACATATGTAGAGATGCATATGCATCTGAACAGACTGTTGATTGATATTTATTCCAGCACAGACTGCAGGCCATATAATGCATGTAGATTTTTGCTTTTTTAATCGCATCATGTTTTAAATATTGAAGTAACAACAGCCAGTGATACAAATCACACATGTATGAAAACTGAGCATGCACCCTACTGAGCATGCACGCTACTGAGCATGCACCCTACTGAGCATGCACCCTACTGAGCATGCACCCTACTGAGCATGCACCCTACTGATCATGCACCCTACTGAGCATGCACCCTACTGAGCATGCACCCTACTGAGCATGCACCCTACTGAGCATGCTCCCTACTGAGCATGCACCCTATTGAGCATGCACCCTACTGAGCATGCACCCTATTGAGCATGCACCCTACTGAGCATGCACCCTATTGAGCATGCACCCTACTGAGCATGCACCCTACTGAGCATGCACCCTACTGAGCATGCTCCCTACTGAGCAGGCACCCTATTGAGCATGCACCCTACTGAGCATGCACCCTACTGAGCATGCTCCCTACTGAGCATGCACCCTACTGAGCATGCACCCTACTGAGCATGCACCCTACTGAGCATGCACCCTACTGAGCATGCACCCTACTGAGCATGCACCCTACTGAGCATGCACCCTACTGAGCATGCACCCTATTGAGCATGCACCCTACTGAGCATGCACCCTACTGAGCATGCACGCTACTGAGCATGCACCCTACTGAGCATGCACGCTACTGAGCATGCACGCTACTGAGCATGCACCCTACTGAGCATGCACGCTACTGACCATGCACCCTACTGAGCATGCACCCTACTGAGCATGCACGCTACTGAGCATGCACCCTACTGAGCATGCACCCTACTGAGCATGCTCCCTACTGAGCATGCACGCTACTGAGCATGCACCCTGCTGAGCATGCACGCTACTGATCATGCACCCTACTGAGCATGCACCCTACTGAGCATGCACCCTATTGAGCATGCACCCTACTGAGCATGCACCCTATTGAGCATGCACCCTACTGAGCATGCTCCCTACTGAGCATGCTCCCTACTGAGCATGCACCCTATTGAGCATGCACCCTACTGAGCATGCACCCTATTGAGCATGCACCCTACTGAGCATGCACCCTACTGAGCATGCTCCCTACTGAGCATGCACCCTATTGAGCATGCACCCTACTGAGCATGCACCCTACTGAGCATGCACCCTACTGAGCATGCACCCTACTGAGCATGCACCCTATTGAGCATGCACCCTACTGAGCATGCACCCTACTGAGCATGCTCCCTACTGAGCATGCACGCTACTGACCATGCACCCTACTGAGCATGCACCCTACTGAGCATGCACGCTACTGAGCATGCACCCTACTGAGCATGCACCCTACTGAGCATGCTCCCTACTGAGCATGCACGCTACTGAGCATGCACCCTGCTGAGCATGCACGCTACTGATCATGCACCCTACTGAGCATGCACCCTACTGAGCATGCACCCTATTGAGCATGCACCCTACTGAGCATGCACCCTATTGAGCATGCACCCTACTGAGCATGCTCCCTACTGAGCATGCTCCCTACTGAGCATGCACCCTATTGAGCATGCACCCTACTGAGCATGCACCCTATTGAGCATGCACCCTACTGAGCATGCACCCTACTGAGCATGCTCCCTACTGAGCATGCACCCTATTGAGCATGCACCCTACTGAGCATGCACCCTACTGAGCATGCACCCTACTGAGCATGCACCCTACTGAGCATGCACCCTATTGAGCATGCACCCTACTGAGCATGCACCCTACTGAGCATGCTCCCTACTGAGCATGCACCCTACTGAGCATGCACCCTACTGAGCATGCACGCTACTGAGCATGCACGCTACTGAGCATGCACCCTACTGAGCATGCTCCCTACTGAGCATGCACCCTATTGAGCATGCACCCTATTGAGCATGCACCCTACTGAGCATGCTCCCTACTGAGCATGCACCCTATTGAGCATGCACCCTACTGAGCATGCACCCTATTGAGCATGCACCCTACTGAGCATGCACCCTACTGAGCATGCTCCCTACTGAGCATGCACCCTATTGAGCATGCACCCTACTGAGCATGCACCCTACTGAGCATGCACCCTACTGAGCATGCACCCTACTGAGCATGCACCCTACTGAGCATGCACCCTATTGAGCATGCACCCTACTGAGCATGCACCCTACTGAGCATGCTCCCTACTGAGCATGCACCCTACTGAGCATGCACCCTACTGAGCATGCACCCTACTGAGCATGCACCCTACTGAGCATGCACCCTATTGAGCATGCACCCTATACTGTATCACTGTAAATGCAAACAATGTCCTGACTTAAGATGAAATAGTGCATTTTACTTAATTCATACTAGTTTTTAAATTTTGCTTGCTTACACTGAGTGTTCTGTACTTTTTACCCACATACTTGTTTCATTCAATTATATGTACTTGGTTATTCTGAGTGTGCAGCATGATTTGTCAGAAATACGTGACGACCTCACGTCACGTGCGAGATCCCATTTCCGTTCAGCGCCGCCATTACGTTACACGGAGCTCTACGGTTGAACTCACGCCAGCGGTGCACCAGTGCTCGACAGAAGAAAGGTGGCTCTAGACGGTAAGTGTAAAGCTTTTGTTCGTAATCTTGTCAGCAACGTTATAATTATTTTTAATAATTTTTGGAACGAAGAGTTGTTCGAAAAAAACAGCCAACAACTCTGACTCATGCTCAAGCAGGTTAGCATTTGTGTGCGCACGCCCGTGTTCACAGAGCAGACGTTAAAAAGTTAGCAGCAGCTCAACATGAGCGAAATCAAATAAAAGTGCTTTGGCTCGGTCTAAACGGCCTGGAGCGAGCCCCAGTGTAGTTGTTAATCTGTAGCATGTCTCCCCTGTTCCTGCACTAGCCCCGCCGTCATAACTAGCTGTTAGCTGTTGGAGTAGCGCGCGCTGCTAACAGCTGTTTTGAAGTTCACCAGTGAAGTTAACGGGCGGTGCATGGAGGCAGCACCTTATCGGGCTGTGTGTGTGTACAGAGAGGGAGAAACCATCGCTAACTGTAAAGCTAAGTATCTAGCAGTTTGCTAGATTGCTAATCGCAAAGCTAAAGTAAGTAGCATTTCTAAATAGTGTAAATATCAGCGAGACAGTTACTAAACTGTCTCGCTGATATTTACACTTAGTATAATACTATTATTAGTATAAAGAGAGCTATTTCTCTGCTGCTGAAGTTCGCTTTGCTAAAAAAGAATTGCAATGTTCGGTTTATATCGTAAAACGAGTGAGGAACAATTAGTCAAACACTGTAAAATATGATTGCCATGGTAACTTCCTTGTAATTGAATTATGTACAAATAAGATGTTTTGTTTTATTTTTTATGAAATTGGACCAGAAATTGCGATGCAAAGAAATTGTGGAAGAACAGCATCCAGTCAAAAGGATTATGGAACGCTGGCCTGCGCTGTTCACAGAAAGTCAGGTATGGCCCACTTGTGCTGCACTATACTGAACCACACCACAAGTTATCATTATTTTCATTGTCTCTGTTGTTTCATTAAATTATTTTAATCGTCTGTAGTGTCTAAAGTTATGGCAAATGGTCATGGGAAGTTAGCATAGCCTAAAGTACATTTAAAACATCACTAAAGTCTTTAGGTTTATCACTAAATAGGACAGTCTTTGAAGTCATGAGGTGGTTTTATTTATCTGATTTGTAAGTTCCATCCACATTAGTGAACATTTTACATTTTATAAAAACCTATTTTCACCATGTTACACTATGCACCTACCTACACCTGCCTACAAGAGGATTTGATCAAAACTCAATCTCAGCTTTTGGAGAAAATAGTGTTACAATATGAGGCTTCCACATACCGTCATTCTCCACGTCTGCAGTTTTTTGTCCTTGCAGTTTGGTTGTAGAGCTAACACAATCAATTTCTGCAATCTGGTCATCACTTTTTGAGAAATGTGCCGTATGTAACAGTCAAATGGACTATTGGCATTAAATGACTACCATGATGAAGTAAACAATCCTTTGGATGTGTTTTTTGTTTCTTAAGGTGTTTGCCGAGTTCTACAGAGTTGCCAGTAAGAACCTCAAGAAAGACTTCTACGAAGCTCTGGACCACCACTCCACTCATCTCATTGACATCTTCAGATCCAAAAAGGAGTTGTAGGCCAGTCACTTGATCGCCTCCTCCAGCCAATCAATACACAAGTAAGTGTTGTTTCAGATTCTTCATCATTACCACCTTATGTTAGTGCTTGCTTGCTTCAACTAGGCCTACAGCTGCTACTACTACTTTGTATAATAACTACTACTTCTACAAGTCATTCTTTAACTACCTCAAGCACTTAGAATTCAATGTTGTAACACACACATATATACAGATTTTTTTTCAAATAATTTTGCCTTTCCTATAGTCTTCTGCTTATTGTCATCTTTTCCATGAGGCCAATGACATCACCACAACACGCACTGCTGTCCTGCAATGTCTGCCCCTGCATCTGGGAGATGATTCCAGCGAATTCTTCATCAGAGTCTCGGTGAGTACATTCATGATGATGATCATATGACCATCGTACAGTAGACATTTTATGACATCATCAGACCTCAGGTTCAGTTCTCAGATTTCAGAAAAAAACGTTATTGTTCAGGTCTGGTTTAAAATAAAAAATAAGTAAAAAATAAATAAGTTATTTCGGATGTATTTGTTTCTGATAATATAAGTTATTTATTTCAGATAAATACTTTAAAACTTATTTGTCTTTGGGACCTCTTCAGACCCCTTGTCTGTTCTGCTCTGTGTGTGGGGGGGTGGGGTAGAGAGGCCGGGCTGCAAAGAGCCTCCTACGCTGACGTCAGCTCAGGAGCAGAATCAAAACCTTGTGTTTTTAGGTGCACACCCTTGTGGTTTAAACAAAGTGGCCAAACGAAAAAACAAAGCCACTTTCAAACTCCAAATTTTCAGGCAAGTCCAACTTCAATATACATGCATTAACAAGGAAAACTGTGTTTTCCAGGTGATGACTCCTTTAAATGATAGAGTTCTTACAAAGACCTGAAGCCTTTTAGTCTAAACACCAATGTCATTTTGTCTGATGCTTGAGAACTGAAGCTGAGGTCTGATGTCGTAAAATGTACACCACACCATTGAGTAGTAGCCTAGGAAAATTAGCTCAAAATTCAGCACACATAAAAAAAATCTTTACGGATTTTTTTTTAGAATACTTTTTCAAAAGAGCTTTGTAAGACAATATTCCAGAGTGCCTGGTTTCTTGTGTGTGATTTTAAATTGTGATTCCTGCAGTCACTTTGATTACAGGAGTGAACACATTATAACACTGGGTCATAACATCCACCTAAATTTATTTGTCATTTTATTTTGAATGCAGGATTCGGACACCAACTATGACTTCACCCAGGTGCCTGTTGGGGTTCTTTCAGTCATGACTGAGGACACGCCACCAAAGATAAGCAGCATTGCAATCATCCTTGAAGGAAACCTTGTCCTGGATGAGATTCCCACACATGCTCAAGCACTTTGTCTGCTATTCGGCTTAATATATGCACTCCATCTGGATTACCCCAAAGGTATGAAGAACACATTTGAGTTCATCCAGAAGATACTGTTGAACCTCGGACAACAAAAGCTCAGCCCAAAACTGCAAACATTAAAAAATGCTCTTTTGATCTAGATGTAGTGGCTAGGGACAGCTGTCTGTGAGTGTGGTGTGTGAATGAGTGAGAGTATATGATAGGGCTGAACAATTAAAAAAACTATTGAATATTTTATGCATTTATTTTTACTGAATTTAATATTTTATTTTACTTCTTTTTTAATGTTTTGATGAAGAAACTGTGACAGAATACTTTTTTTTTGTCGAGCTGCAGAGGTCTCCATATTGTATTCTTCAGAAATAAGAAAACGTGTTTGGTACACAACTCGTGAGAATAATCCCTCCCACAAAAACTATTAATTGTCACAATAACTGTCTCTTTATTTATTTATTTATTTATTTATCATGCCCTCAATTGTTGAGCCAAACTCTTGACCCTTGATGGTCTCTTTTTAGACGATTCAGAATGGAACAGCATGTTGATTGTTAGTATGATATAACGTGTTGTTATTGTTAATATAATATGCAATGTTAACATTTTGCAAGTTTACAAATAAAAAAGGGTTTTCATAATGCCATTTAGTGTGTTGTTATTTTCAAGTTAGTTGAACTAAGGTTTATTAAGTGCATTTTACTTCTTAAAATTAAGTACTGCTCACTTACTTTGGCACAGTATATTAAGTTTATGTGACTTATCTTTATTGAGTTCCTGTCAACTCCATTGAAGTGGACTACACAAAGATACGTTAAGTGTAGCGTATTACAAATTTCAAGTAATGCCCACTTGTTTTGGCAGAATATATTAAGTTAATGTGACAAAGTATTTGAGTTGTAACAGCTTGATTGAATTCAACTATACTAAGATACATTAAGTGCTCACAACTTCAAAAAAAAGTACATCTTACTCAAACATACTAATTTCACAGTACTTGACACAGTTAAGTTCGTTTACTTACTTTTCCCAAGGTAATCGGTTTCCTAACTTTTTTTAAAGTAAACTTAACTTGTTAGAATTTACAGTGGGATTACACTACTGATTGTGAATGGTAGAAAAGGGTTTTCCTTTAAGTCCAGGTAGGGTGGGTATAAAACCTCTTATAGTTCCTTAGGGTACTAGATCCTTCTGACAACAAGCTAAGAATCCACAGTCTACCAGCTGGCATGTGACAGAAACACCCTTCCTCCGATCAGCACTAAAAACTTGTAGTGGACCCTTTGTTTAAATATAAATCGGACCTCATATGCAAAGATGAGCTTTGGATGGAGGTCGGTGATGTTTATTGACCACAATTATAGAAACAGAGCTGTGTACACTGTTAAAAATGATTTGTTGACTCAACTTGACTAAGTCAAGTCATCTTGTTGCTTTGACTGAGTTAAGTTGAGTCAACAGACTACATGTTGTATCAACTAATTTACTGAAGTGTAATAACCTTGACACTATATGTTGACTGAACTTGACTCAACTTAACTCAGTCAAAGCAGCAAGATGACTTGACTTAGTCAAGTTGAGTCAACAAATCATTTTTAACAGTGTAGTCATCATGTGTGTCAAAAAGAGAATTTTGGCAAACATCACGTGCATGTTTGCGCTCTCAACAGCACACACCTGAGAAGCATTAAACTGGTAAATATTTACAGTACATCCTCAAATTAGCATCCGGCTAAGGAGCTAAGGGTGCATTCGGGATGGTTCTACTGGGTATAGGTCCTTTATATTTATGCCTTTTTTCCTCCACCCCCCCCTACCCTTCATATAACATATAACACCCCAGAACCTTCTTCACTGTTTGTAATTTCATTTCAGGAGCGGAGAATATTGTATATGTTTGAATATTGTTTTTTATGGTAAAGCTGGCAATTTGTTCCTGTCTTAAATGTAATACAAGGGGACATTAATCATGGCTATAGGGCATGGATGCTGCCTTCGTAAGTAATGTTTTTCCCTGGTTCAATTGGCAAGACATACTAATATGAGTGAGGACAAGCGAAACTATTTAGAATTGTGTTTAGGTTCCAGAGTAAATGAGAAAAGGATGGAATTATGTATTCTCAATTACTCTTCTGTCATAATCTCCGGCTAAATCTGGATGCCCACAAGAAATTGAATTCAAATCTATTAGAACACCACTGCCCTCCACCACCCCGCCTGCCCCAGCCCCACTATAAAATTATGTTACTATAATTTTCATTCGTTGCCAAATCTCAAACCAATCAGTCACATGGTGGAATGGTTTTGATTGGTATCATCAGTTTTGCACGGGTCTGTTCAGTGTGAGTTGTATAAGATCCCATCGAGCTACTTCCTCTTGAATTAAAATGAACATTTGCTAACAAGCAAGAGGAAATACAGACCTGCACACTCCCTACTAAGAGAATAGTCATTCAGAATCAACTAACTCCGAGCCCTCTTTAGCAGTGCTCAAAGGCCTGTCCGCTTCCCTACCTCTGTTCTACTGCACTACATTTAAACTGCAGTCCACCAATCACTCGGCTCTGGAGAAAATCTATTTTGAATGCATTGCAGCTAAAGGAAACAAGTGGGTTCAGTTCTTACAGTGGAAGTCCCCATATTCCTTCCCCAGATAAAGCAAGAAAGACTGCTGGAATGTAGAATCTGGTCACATGTGTCAACCTACTGTGGCACCCTAATGCAAACTAGTATGGAAATGAATCACCTCAGATTAATATTCTAGGCGAAGATGCTTTGATTTACATGTGTATCCCACACAAAGTTCTGATTGAGCTGTCACGATGACCAGTAATGCATTCACCTTGGAGAAAGCAGCAATTCATGCAAATGCTAGCTGTGTTTCCAAGCAATGATTAGGAATCAACCACCTGCTGTCTGACATGTTATTTAAGATACACTTTTTTAAGAAAAACCTTTGTTGGATTGTTGAAATAAGAGTGACACCAAAATTTGAATACTGTATGTGATGAAATCAAACTGTTTGTCTGTGAGGTACTAAATATGAACCTGCATCAGTTGCCACTGATTCACGAGTATATATGACTCCAGCAACACAAATACATTTTGTGCCAAACCCCTCATTAGCTTGGAACATTTCTCAATTACAAGCCTTATGTTCTTCAATTAGATTCCACCGCTCCAGCCAAATGTGTTTGGCATTTTGGTCTGGTAAATACAGGTACTGATGTTACTCACGACGGCATCATTGAATTACATGCACTGAACCCCCCAAAGTACTGTAGCCTTTAGCCGTAGCCAAAAAACAATAATGAAAACATAAAAATGAAAATAAACACACAATAAATAAATAAACAAATAAGTACTTAAATATGAGCATGGACAAGAGCTGAAATAAATATCTCAACATTTAAAATGTCTAAAATCCCCCCCCAAAAAAAGAGCCATTTTGTAATGTACATTCATTTAAAATGAGTTTGATTGTAATAATGTAATATGCTTAGGATAGAAGAAAGGCAGCCTCTTCATTAGGTTGGAGAATCGATCGTTCACTCACTTTAAGCAAGAAAGACAGCAGGCTTGCATCTCACAACGGATTATTAAAATTGCATTGCTCAAAAAAATTTACTGTATCTCGGAGGTTCTCAACATGATGTTATTGAATGCGAGCACAGATGCTTTTAGGCCGGCGTTTAATTTGCAAGCTCGTATGAGGCTCGACTGAATGTCATACTTTATAAAATGCATGATACATTTTTTTTTCTCCAGATTATCCGTTTCACATACCTGTGATATTTAGAATTTCTACCTGCATTGCTTTTGCACAACCTCCCAGGAAACAGGAAACTCAAGGACTTTTCTTTGGGTCTTTGAACACAAGGAAAGCACAATGTATGCATTGGCTGCTGTGGCAAAAAAAAATGTCGACCAGCATTCACCTGCTGTGAAGATCTTTTCAAAACTTAAAACTTGACCATGTGCAATACATGAATAGCTAGCGTTAGCTGCTGCTATCAGCTATGCAACAATATAATAAGTGTACAGACAAAAACTGGAGTGTGTGTGTGTGTGTGTGTGGGGTGTGTATTCATCATGTGTACTTGAGGCATGGGGTACAGGGCAATTGTGCACAAATTGGAGTTCCAGGGGGTCACACCTATAGTCCCACACATTTGAGATAATCAAACATTAATACATTTGCCCTCCTACGTGGGGGGGTGGTAGCCATGGAAAAACATGCCAAAGAGCTGAGTCACAGTCAGGGAGTCACAGTCAGGGAGAATAACTCCAGAACACAAAGCTGTAGCAACGTCAACGGCACACAGTAGATTCGTTTTACAAAAAGGAGTCCAACGATTTTGTGTCTGGTTCATACGGACAGCCGTGCCAGCCGGCTGCAGTTGTGTAAGGCCCGCAAAAGTCATACCTTTGCAATCTCACAAAATTTGTACTTTCTGTTTTCTTTACAAGTTTTTACAAAAATCGATATAGAAGCGGTCGATAATGTATCCAAGTGATATAAAGCATTAAATCTACACCAATTGCTAATTCACTTTAACAATAGAGGTGGATTTATGGGCTTAATATAATGCTACACTGACAGACTGGGCAAGGTAAGGCAGTCCATTAAATCATCCAACATTTACTTCCATTGACTCGAGTGTTGCAAAGGTCTCCCTCTGACAATACTGTACTTGGCTGTACTGTACCTCTGTAGGCCCGATCTTGGTAGTGCCTGGGTTGTGCCATATATAGTATATATTTTTTAGATTTTGTTACAATGGACGTAACGGTGCTCCTAAGAAGGTTCATAGCTGTAACAATCTGTATAACCTTCTCCAGCTTTTTGACTCCTTCACGATAAAATGTCCAGTGTTAATGCAACTCTCGCAGAGTACGACTATTTGACTCATATCTACTCTGTTAGAGTTGAATAAACACTGCACATTTTACGGTGTAATAACGTCATATTGAGGTTCCACAGGCAGTTCCTCTGTGATGTTCTCACTCCCGTCCTCTTGTTTCCCGTGTTTTCCCTCTCCCCCTGTCTCGTGTTCGTCTCTCCATAGTCCGTTTCCCCTTGCTGCAGGTTGGGCGTGGTTTTCCCCTTTGTGTCACTCTGTTTCACTACACTTCTCTCAGCCTATCCCTTTTCCCCGTTTCGCATGCATTCCACACTCTCCGCTCTGTTAATCACCCTCGCATACATTCGCACGCGGCACCTAATTGATACCAATTAATGCTTGCATTTAGTCACCCGGTGTTCTCTGTCCTGTGCCAGTTCGTTAATGCTCTTTGTCTGAAACCTCTGGTCTTGTCTTGAGTCCTAGTATCCAGTCTAGCTTGTAATTTAAAGTCTTGTCCTGTACCGGCGTTAACTCGCCTTGCTATTCCGTCTGAGTCTAAGTCTGCTCCTGTCTGGAACGGCATTTCCCGCTGTTCAATTATTCCTGCCTCGCTATACTAACTTTGTCTGCTTCAGTCTGCCAACCTGCAGTTGTTTGCTATCCCTGCCTGTGTTGCGGTTTCCCTGCCATCCATCTGACGTGTGTGCATGCAGCCTGGGATCCTGTTCCTCCATTCTGCGGCGGTGCCCGCCTACTGCCAGTGCTGCGGTTGCTGTTGATGTGCTGTCGCTTTTGCTGCTGCTGTCGCTGCTGCCGCTCTGCTGCTGCTGTGCTGCTACTGCCGCTGCACTGCTGCAACGCCTGCGTCCTGCCCGGACTCCGCTCCACTGTCCTGCACCTCTTCTGCCACTCCGCTCCGCCCTGCTCCCGCTCCCGCTCATCCCCTGCTCCACCAAACTGGTTGTCCGTTTCCATCTCCTTCCCAGGCCTCTCCTGCTCCCACTCATACCCGGACTGTCTGTATTCTATGTTCTCCCTATGCTTCAGGAGTATTGGTCGAAGCATAATTTATTAAGAGCTACGCGCTCTGTCTGTCTGTCTTTTGAAGTCCAGTTCCGGCTTGGAACTTTAACCACCCTTTTGCCTTTCTCCCCATGCTTCAGGACTACCCTGATCAAGCAATAAAA
This sequence comes from Synaphobranchus kaupii, assembly GCA_029718625.1. Lineage (NCBI taxonomy): Eukaryota > Metazoa > Chordata > Actinopteri > Anguilliformes > Synaphobranchidae > Synaphobranchus > Synaphobranchus kaupii. The sequence goes on along the minus strand of CM056376.1, from coordinate 135,952,876 downwards.
TATTGAGTATTGGCATTCCAGTGTTCGAGTCGTGCATTTGGGTCCAGTCCATTTCCGGGGTCGTAACATCTTCAGTATTAATGGAAGGATGATTCATCTGAGCAGCTGAGACCACATGAAGTCACTGATATTTAGTCTGTAGTCAAATGGTTCAACACAGATTCAGTCAGAAATCAACATAGGTCAGAGATGGGAAATTCCAGTCCTGGAGGGCCGGTGTGTATGCAAGTATTTGTTTCCACCAATTTCACCCTAATGAGTTAACTGGCAGCATGTATACACCAACACAGGTTCATCAGTAGATTAGGTCACGGTAAAATGTTTCATATAGGGACACAAGAACAGTCTTCGGCTGTCATTCATGCGCTTATCAAGAAATGTAGATAAAATTTCAGATGGCGTAAATGTTTGGGCTAATTAAGTAATTAAGGCCAGAAGTCGGCATGAAATCCAGAAACGGATACGGCCCTCGTTGCCCACCTCTGGCATAGGTAGACCTCATTCAATTTCTTCGTTCTGCACAATGGTGGTGCAAATCTAACATTGCTGGTGTATATTTAACACCCTAGGGTGTTTATGTGAGACCACAGCCTCTTAGAAACACCCTAGGCTGTAAAATGTACACCACCAATCTTTCAAGATGCAACTGTGGCCAAACTGTGGCCAAATTTATGTTTTTTACTAAAAAAAAAAATTGGTGGTGGTGAATAATTATCAATTAGGTAATTTTCAGGTTTAAAAAACATCAAAAAATATTTTTGAAATTTCATCGTATTAACTGATCTGTCTTATTACTTGTATTTTCTGGTTCATGGTGCTCTCTTCTTTGACAAATAGTTTGGCACCCTGGATAACATGCTCTGTTGTCTTATTTAAAGGTTGTATCAGCGATTTTGGGTGGAAACATAAATGATCACATTCATCTGATTTTTCCTCACGATCCGCTAGCTGCCCGCCCCATAAGCAGGCCGTCAAAAAACCGCGTCTCTGTAGGCAGCCTATGCTCCGAGATCGTACACAAAAACAAATGGTACTACCAACCACTCAAAACCAAAATAAACAGTATTCCAACCAATCACAATGATCTGCACAAACGCTAATACTCTTATCTCGCTGAAATCTTGACGGATTTACAAATGGTTTGGTTTCTTACAAACGTTATTAACGTGGTTATAATTCTGGATGCTTGAACACTATTTTTTAAAACATAACATAATTATTCATAAGTATGTTTGTTTGGGATTTCGCTTCAGAAGTGACGTCACGTTTGTGCAGATCATTGTGATTGGTTGGAATACTGTTTATTTTGGTTTTTAGTAGTTGGTAGTACCATTGTTTTTGTGTACGATCTCGGAGCATAGGCTGCCTACAGAGACGCGGTTTTTTGACGGCCTGCTTATGGGGCGGGCAGCTAGCGGATCGTGAGGAAAAATCAGATGAATGTGATCATTTATGTTTCCACCCAAAATCGCTGATACAACCTTTAAGAGGCAGATCCCCAGGGCTGTGCTTTATATACTTGCCGCGTGCTAGTAATGAGTACACTTTAAATGTACTTGCGAGTGACCATTGGCAGAATGCTATAAATAAGTATGTCTTCCTGCACTTTCAGTGAAGATTAATGTCTTAATTGGTATATTGTGGAGAGTTTACATCTTTATTTTCATGAGTATTATAAGAATCGCTGTAAGGAATATTGTAACAGTTGTGAAGCCAGTATCCTCCTCATTAGAGCTTTACTCACTCCCTGATGGTGACTGATAAAGTAATGGGTTTTCCATCGCGGTTATTATTTCAATATCTTTTCCCAAGTGCGCCACACTTAAGAGCTCAAATTTGTTTTTGTTATAACTGCAGAACCAGATACAGATTTCACCTTGGGCTTTTCTTTTATTTAATTTTTTACAAAAAGATTTTTTAAAAATCAAGCAAATCCCACCATGTGAAATATGAATGTTTTTTACAGGCCTGGGGAACCATTCATTTTGTTACACCAAGTGCTGAGTGGCAGTTGGGGGGGGGGGGGGCGTTTCCCTGGGGACGGGGGGTCTGCTCGGGATCGTGCACAGAAGGAACGAAAGGATGAATAATGGGATGCCATTCGCTGGTGAATGAGAAAGCAATCATGTGACGCCGTAGCTTTCTTTCAGTCCCTGCCTGACTAATAGCCAAATTTATTCAGGGGGAATTCATCATGGCTGGAAGCTGAGAGAAAAACAAGCAGGTAGGCACAGGGCGAGGGTCGTACGCTGCCCCCTGCAGCCATCTTGCGGGAGAGCGCTCTGCCCCGTATGAGACAAAAACCTTCTTGAAAACCTTGAAAACTTTTCGTTATTATTAGCCGGGTAAGGTCCGCTGGTTCACGGAAAGCTTTGAAAAACCGGTTGGGATCACCGACTGCAATACCACAGACGGTAAATAAACGGCAAATAAACAAACAGGTGCAACAATGATTATTTAAGTATGGGAATGTAATCATACATTCAAAGGATGGCAAATCAACTGCATTAACGTATCGTCCACGAAACGAATCAACATGACCTGTTTTTTCCCCCCAGCGTTTGTATTTTATCTAGATGAGTGCTTTACTGTACAAAGCCTTCAGTGCTAGTTGCAAAGTCGCATCAGCCAGCCGAAGTTCTGTGGCGAGACGATACCTTATTTTGTATTACAGCATGCACTCTCCCTCAATAAAAAAATACAATTACAGTGGAGGATTATGAACAGGCTGCAAAACAGAAGGGTTAACGCGCTGTGCATTAATGCGGCACAGACTGCCGCCCATTCAACTGAGCTGTATGGATATGTTTGGCTTGCCCCAATCATAATAATCACAACTATTAGTAGTAAGAGAAATGAAAACTAAGGAGTGTACAAATGTATACATCTTGATTGTGTTGGTTAAAAAAAAAGAGAGTAGCTTCATTTAACTTGTAGCCATTTACAGCCTTTCAATAGAAGCCTATACAAGCCTAATGTATCTCTGCAGATAGATAAAATATTTATCTGTAAAATATTTCAATTGTTGTGAAAAATACAAAAGGAAGAGAAATAAGTTAATTTGGAGAGGAATGACGGCACAGAAAATACAAATCACTCTTGACAATACACTTGAAAAGTTGGTCGCAATCATTTTAAATGTATTAAAAGTTAAATAGATTCATTCAAAACATAGGCTACTTTCAAGTGCTGCAGGCCTCATATTGTGCATTTAACATTCTTTATAAGAATATAGAGGGCATTGAACCTGTACAATATGTAAATGTGCTGTGCTTGGTCTCGGTGTATAAAATGGAAGCAGACAAATTCGGGGCTCTGGTGGCTTGTATGACTACCAATCCCCCAGTATAAATGAACCTGGCCACGTCACACAGGAGGAGAAGGAAAGATGAGACTGTAAAACACAATGATCAGGGCTGCGTTCGGATCTGAAATGTATCCTTTCTTCCCGTCGTTTCCTTCCCTTGTATCAAGGGGGGAATCCCCAAAATGCCAGGATGAAATATGGCAGCCACACCAAGTGTGATTTGGATCCAATTTAAGAAACGGGAGGGAGTAATTATATTCCCTCGCTCCCTCGTTTATCCTCCCTTCCACCAAGGGTATACAATGCAAGTTTCCAGCAAGAAGGGAATCCCACAATGCAATGCTCCACGTGGAAAAAGTGGGCGGTCACCACAGAACTATGTGGCAGTCACATTTCAACTCTATGGTGTTGCACTTCCGAAATGTTGTGAGGGAGCGGTTCGGTTCCGTTTTTGTTCGTTTCTCGTCAATCCTCCCTTGCAGAGCACCTTTTACGTTTGCTTGCTGCACGTAGCAAATTGCGTCACAAGATCAGAGGTGGAAAGTCCAGGTTCAGAAATTAGACCTCCCCAGTATTTTGTTCCAATCACCAGGATTTGCTAATTAGCACAATTATTCAGCCAGGAGGTAGAGTTAATTAGTGAAATCAGCTGTGTGAGTTCATGGGTGGAAGAAAAACATGGCAGGACTTTTACTTTCTGACCCCTGGACTTTCCACCTCTACACAAGATAGCTCCCTCAAGGGAAGGGAGCATGTTACATTGGATTTGAATGCAGCCCCGGTCCGTTTCATGCTAGCATTGATGTGTAGCTGGGAGGAACATGTGCGACTCTTTCCAATGGAGCTTGAGATATATAACTCAGTATAGCCAGGCACTCAACAATGTTGACCACGGACATTCCTCATTTAAAGCCCGAGGCTATCATCGTTCACTTCATTTCATTCGAAGCGCCCTACTTTTGGAACCACGCCGCCTTGCTGCAGAATTCCACAAATCATTCCGATCAGCATAGCCAATCAGTTAGGCCCGTTTTAAACTCTCTTCTCTTTTCACAGAAATTCCCCCCATTTAGCTGAACGGGCCATTTGCAGCTCACAGATATTTCACAAGTCAATGCTCATTTAATATCGTTTCATATATACCACGCATTAACGACACTGCACTCAAGATAGTTATCAAGTTAAAACCTCACTGAAGATATATGCTGCCCTCTGAAATGGACGGGCTTCCTTTTTTTCCATGTCATTAGGAAACACAGCATGTGTATGAGAGTCGTTCTACTCAGAGTTCATTACAGCAGATTGGCCTAAATTCTCACTGGAGGATGCCATTGGGCCTTCCTGATATTCATAATTCTGTTTTTTCTTCTATAGCCACACAGTTTTTGCTCCCCACTGACTGCCTGCGCATAGATGGCAGAACTCAAAAAAGCACAGGGCTGTAACTTAATTATGAAAATAGCGCACACGTTCCTACTTTCCCCATATTCCCGCTGACAGTTATTCCCGGCGTAATTCCGTTTGCTGCCTTAAACTATGTAAATCTTTCCGTTCATTAGCTTCCCTCTTAAATAAATATCCAGTCTGTGCGGATCCTAAGGGTGATATCCATTAACGTTTACCCAGGCTTTCTTAGGACAGCTTGGAAATGCCTTCGTCCTGCGCCCATTAGCATAAATCATCATCTAGGACTGGGCCCTAATTTACAATTAGCAAACGGGGTGGGTGTTTGAAGTGGCAATAAAAAGGTATTCAGGGACCAGCTACTTGCGACGCTGGTAAGATATAAGTTATAAATTGCATCTGCTCTCTTCCGCAATTGAACATTATAATCAGCAGTGTCAACACATGCGGTGATTCTCTTGAATGCAATTTGCCTAATCAGTCCGCTTTAGCTAAACGCTAGCTTCGGTGATTGTATCTTCTCCTCTGCCGCTGGAAGCGTCCAAGTCAGTAAAACACTTCAAAGTGTTTATGAAAACACCTTTTCAGATCTGTAGATCTCCTTTACAATCTGCAGTTTTAGCACTTTCTTTTATATGACCGCTATCTTCTTTTGCTTTGCCATGTAAAACTTGGCTTTGTGGCTGTTTTCTCTCTGTAAAACTTTTGGCCTATTCAGTATGCTTCATCTCTCTTTGACTCTTTTTGTGGCATTGTTTTATTTGTTTATGTTTATATTGTTTTGTCTATCGGGTGTTGTTGTTTGAGGTAACTTGTAAATTGTTTTGAGTGTGCTATATAACACATTATTAATGTGCATTCAAAGAGGTATTTTATTATTTATTTATTATTTAAGTCAATTAATGTTTTCTTCCTTGTATCACTTTGTTTATTTTTCACATGTTATTGTGAATTCTTTATAAAAGAAATTTAGACAGCATTGTGGAAGGTACTTCAGCTGGTATTTTGAACAGGTGGTTGGATTTTGGACAGCTTATACACTGTGTGAGTCATCGCTTATGCCATTGCCCTTCAAAATATATTAAAAGCAAATGCAATGCATTCAAAGACTGCAACCCCAAGCCTCTTTGATTCAGCTAAAACCTACACATGTTCCCTCTATTTGAACAATAGAGATTCAAGAGGTTTTTGTTCTGTCTTTTTTTTCATCAGCATGCAGAAACAATGAAATTAAATAATTTCAATAATTAAGTCATTGCAGTGGGGGGGGGGGGGGGGGGGGGGGGGGGGGACAACACACTGTTTAATACAGTCTCATTCCTGTACGCCTATATAACTATAAGATTAAATTCATATATATATGTTTTCATTTTATTTGTGCAGTTTTTTTTTTTCTTTCATAAAAAAATATGCTTTTGGGATACTTCACTCTACAGGAAAATTGATGGCATTGCAACACATCATCACAGCATATGTTGTTGATCAGTATTAGATCAGAATTTGACGTGGTGCACACGAGAGCCGAGGAGAAGTAAAGCACAAACACGTTCTTATTCATGCAAAATGACTCAGGTGTGCTGCACAGACAGACGCGTAGACAGACACACTGTCCCGTCGTACTCAGCCAAAGACAGTACCCTTGGGGCAAGTGCGAAGAGGCTACAAAGGACCTTGCTGTAAACACACACTATTTTCCTCAGGCAATACTGGCCTACCCTGGCTAAGAGCCCTCGGAACGGGCGGGGAAGTGCTGGTATCAAGGTCACAGGTGCTTGCGAAGAAAGATGGGGCTGTTTCGGGGACATAAGGCGCCGGACGAAAGGGCCAGAGACGGTGCGCTGGTTCCATTTCCGACTAATCTCCTCACTGTCTCATCAGGGATGAAAAGCTGCCACAGTCCTATGAACTGGAGCATTGACTGAGGCCTCAGACATAGGACATGAGATATAGACTCATTTGTAGATGAAGTTGGCTCACGGAGAGACAAACTGAGCACATATTGTAGGAAATCTGAGGCACACAGGTGTGAAATTAGGTTTGGTCCAACTAAAAAAGAAAAAAAAGAAGCCGGTTTGTTTCGATATTTCCTGTTAGCGTTTTTAAATTAGAGGGATTGTGTTGCAATCCCTTGCATTACTGCAGGCCTTGTTTCTCTCCAGGATAGTTGATACTGTATATACTCATATGTGCATTTGCTTTAAAGCTGAAGGTTACTTCATGACTGTACATTCATTTTGAATGTTTTTTTTCTTGACATTTCAGAGTCAGAACCAGCCGATTAAGCTGAGTATTATTTTTCCCAGTATTGATCTTCAGGAGCCCTTTACCAGCACATATTTTTTCACACAACCTCTAGATCATCAGTTTACCAATTATATCATTCAAATTTAATAAGCAGGTCCTTCGGCCAGCCCTCAGTAATTCATGGAGATTTAAGGTCAGGCTTATAAAAAGCTAAATGTCGGGACAGTAGGGGTCAGGGGACACTTTGTGGATAGACCTGACGCACACGCCAAAAATTACAGCGAGCCACAGCTGCTGCCAGTCCTGGCGGCGAGTAAGAAGGCATGTATTCTATTGGACAAGTTTGTCAATAGTTAATCAAGATTACACAGAAACGATCATTCAGTTTGATTCAGTTCAATACCAGGGAGAACAATGTGTTGAAATTGACACCATCGAACAGAACAGGGCATTCATTTAGATAAGCCATGATGGCCTTTGAAGCCAATTGATGTTAAATTAGCATATTCAATTACATCATGACAACCTCAGACCCAGTTTAATTCAATGTGACTTACGTTTATGTATTAATTAATTAATTGATGAATTTATACATTAATTAATTACTTGGTTATTTATTTACTGCACTTTAAACGTGCTATGCTTGAGTAGTCTGTGAAATGTTTTATCAATGGAAGGTTAGTGAACAGCACATTTGGGGTGTTGTGGTTCCAAACAATTCCCTGTACCAAGCTTGACATCGTTTCTGTGGATGATACTCTCATTAATGCAAATTCTATTTTTGCAATATGTTTTTCCCATATTCATATTTTGTGGTGGCTGTGTTTAAAGGTTGTATCAGCGATTTTGGGTGGAAACATAAATGATCACATTCATCTGATTTTTCCTCACGATCCGCTAGCTGCCCGCCCCATAAGCAGGCCGTCAAAAAACCGCGTCTCTGTAGGCAGCCTATGCTCCGAGATCGTACACAAAAACAAATGGTACTACCAACCACTCAAAACCAAAATAAACAGTATTCCAACCAATCACAATGATCTGCACAAACGCTAATACTCTTATCTCGCTGAAATCTTGACGGATTTACAAACGGTTTGGTTTCTTACAAACGTTATTAACGTGGTTATAATTCTGGATGCTTGAACACTATTTTTTAAAACATAACATAATTATTCATAAGTATGTTTGTTTGGGATTTCGCTTCAGAAGTGACGTCACCCAAAATCGCTGATACAACCTTTAAGGAATGCATTCACTGCTTTAAAAGCATCACACTGTGCATATACATGGAGTAACGGCACCGTAAATCCTGCCCACGTTATGCACTCTGCATTTCTCTTGTGTATTTTCCCCTCAGTAAAGAATAGGAAATGATGGACAATCAATAGACTAATACGGTTTGTATGGAGAGCATATCAGTGCTGTTTGAAAGTATTGCAATGTCATTATCCTACTTTTGAAATTCCAACTTATACAATTTTGAACTTGTACTATCTTCTAGCTAGCTACCTATAATTGCCTCATGGTTAGATTAAACCTAGTAAGCTTACTTCAAAGGTGGGAAGACATTTAAATCACATATAAGGTTACTTAGATCCTTAGACCGTGTATTCTGCTCGCTATTAATAGTCTGTTACATACTTCATTGTGACCTTCATAGCCAACTATAGTTTCAAGTTGATCGGCAAACTCTTGTGCATTTAATAAAAAAAATATGGTTATAAGCATGGTTATAAGAACAGATCATTATCTGTTATTATAAGTGATTATGAATATACAAAGTGCAACATAGAACTGCAGACATAGCATACAAAGACGTACCTTTTAACCTGGATCCATGTGTGGCTGTTCTGTCACTTTAAGAGAACGTTTTTTTTTTAAATCACAAAGCTATTAATAAAAGGAACACCAGTGGATTGATGAGTGACTTTATTGGGTAATACATACTGCACTGTCAACGGGGGCTAGTGGGATTTGTGTCAGATAACCTTGCCATTTCACCAGCTGTGTAAAAGTATCTCTGCATTCTATTACTCGAATGCTCACATACCTGTTATCAGTTTTCCATTCACTGTCCTAGCTAGTCATGAGAACCAAACAAAATATATTTTGATGATTTGTAGTGATTACAAAGCATCCATTTTGACTTAGGTGTTGAGGGTTTAGGTACTGTTGATATGTTCACTTTCATTTCAGCTTGAAATAAACATTCTACACCACCTCAACCAAGATTGATGGAAGTATTGATTAGCACAAAGTTTACCTGAAAAAAAATGTGTACCAGCATCAGAGACATCATTATTCAGAAGATGTTCTTTTCTTTGGTTGGTTTCCAGCAGGGTTGGGTCCAAAGGCACATCCCGAGTTGTTCAGTCAGCTTTGTGAATAAAAATACTTATTTGTTAAGACAAGAATTGTGTGTTTTAACTTGTTTTTCTCACGGCCAGGGTTTATGAGCCTGTTTCTGTTTGATATTATGGATGTTGAGGTATAGTTTAAACATTATTTCCAATTTCACCTGTTCAGATGTCCTTTGAATTTGGCTTGGAATGTTTTTTAGTATGAATTATGATTGCAATATAGTCAACATTAACCTATCAACGTGAAGGGCATGATGCCAGTTTGCTTCATCAGTTTTCAAAGATAGTGAAGTGAGGTGATGTTGGTGTATATAATGAGGTGGGAAGTTCCCTGTCAGGAATATATCAAACTTCAAAATAGATAAACAAATCTAAAACAGGACAATTGGCTGCTTTGGCCCAAAAATGTCACTGTGCTTACTTATCAACTGTATTATAAAACTGATGTCATGCTCTTGGCATTGATAGGTTATCTGGCCATACGCAGTAAAATATTCAGCATTAAATTCATTCTTACTGAGTAAATTTTACTCTGATAGTGTACATTTGCTCTTGCTCCATAGTGGACTCATATAACTCCATTAGAGTTTAATTAACATTGCAGTGTAGTGATGGCAAGGCATGGGACCCGGTTGCCATTAACTGAGGCATTGTCATTCCCACCTGGCTTCATTTCTCTTCCTAAATGCCTTCATACCTTAACCAATATGTACAGTATGTAATTTATTTATGCAAAAACAGCATCATCTCATACCTGGGTTTTCAACAGGGGGGTCCCGTGGACCCCTGGGGGTCCTTGAAAGACCTGCAGGGGGTCCCCTGGCCAGACTTGATATGCAATGACTATATGTAGATTTGGGGAAATATTTAAAAATATAAATATATAATTTTATTTTAATATATTCCTTTTCAAACTCATGATAGGGTCGCTTGGATGCCTTTGAGCCTGAGTGGGGGTCCCTGGATCAGAAACAGTTGAAAACCTCTGATCTAAACCTTGCACAATTATGCACTTTCCCCAAAAGCACCCCCATGCTATTGTTTATGTCACTGAAAGTATGTGGATACTTTTATCTTTGAGTAGATCACACATTACCATCTGATAGTAATGATACTGATTATTTTTCATAATGCATTTCTTGTTGTTAGTATTAAAAAAAATAAACTGACACTTCAAAGGGCTTGCGGCGTACATGTTTTGGTTAAATCTGAAAATAAAAACACCTACAAACGTTCTGCTCGAAAGCGATACCCGTCCAAATATTTTACACATGAGATTGCTGTGGCTGTGCCGTGGGTGCGTTTTCGCCCATGTGGCGTGGGGGCGGACGGATTTGTGAAATGCCCGACGGCTCACCCAGAATGCTCGCTAAATGCCCGCCCAGAAGTAGCACAGTCATCCCCAGGCCCTCTGCAGGAACAGACCGGGAGCTGTCCGGTGCTGAAAATCGGTCAGAAACACGTCTGTCCTCCTGTTTACCTGTCCACAGGTGCGAGAATAATGGGAGAGCAGCCCTTGGGCGAGGCTGTTAGTTCTCCACTTGCCCCCACTCGAGGCTGCATCTCTCTTTCTGTCTGTAATGCCCCCCCCCCCCCCCCCCCCCCCCCCCACACACACACACACACACACACACAGAGTCGGAGGCCAATGAACGAGGTCATTGGGGACCCACGGCAGATGAGGACGCTACCCCGATAAAGATAGTCATGTCACTACTGCGTCTGACTGCTAGACTGGTGTAAAGGCATGGGCCTCACACTGTTCAATAGAGTCAATCTTGGGTAACACTTGCATAAATAAACACACATAGGTATATGATACCTGCCACTTAGTATGTCATGCCAATGTCACGTGTTGCATCAGTGGTGACATGAGCACAATATATGCTTATTAGGGGTTATTATAGTGGTTATAATGGTGCTATATAGTTCATATGAAAGTAGGATAACTCTATGTAATTTTATATTCACATTCATAGGAGCCTCTTTAAATTACAGGCATTTAGCAGACACACGTATCCAGACTGATAAGTTTTTTTGCATTTTTGCATAGTATCCATTTCTACAGCTGGATATATACTGAAGCAATGCAGGTCAAGTGCCTTGCTCAAGGGTACAACGGCAGTGTCCAACCTGGGAATCGAACCTGCAGGCTTTGGGTTACAAGCCCTGTCCATTTTACCACACTGTTTTGCTTTAAGGTTTGTGAGAAATCCAAACAGATATTTTCTTTAGCAGACGACCCTCATCCTTTCCTCCTCGCTCACACTCTCCAGTCACGAAGAGCGCACTTCCCATGTGACAACCAATGAAAAATTGTTTCTTGTTTCGTGAAAAAACAATTTCATCTATTCCAGTAATCCATTTCCCCCCCATAACATTTCAATTTGGGAACTTTAAATTGACAATAATTTAGATTTGTCGGGGGTTCGCATTCTGGCATTATTGGTTTTTACTGGCTATACAAATTTTATGGAAACGTAAAAGAAAACATGACCTCAAAAACATTAACTCCATAACACAAAGGTCTTGCATAAATAGTATACCATGCACTACTTTCTACAAAACCTCTATGTCAAACCAGCTGATAGTTCATTAGATGCTATCAGAATTTTGCCTTTGCCACTAACAAAGAACTGGCATGTCATGAGAGGGAAGCACGGGCTGCTGGGAGGTTTTTCTTATAAATATACTGGTTTTAAAACATGCTCCATGGAGACATGCTCCATGGTCTGATAGTAAATACTGACCATGTCTGACAGTGCCTACACTGCCTGGCAGCACCACAGCAAAAAATACTGGTGTACATTTAACACCCTAGGGTGTATATAGGAGTCAGCGGACTCATATAAACACCCTAGGGTGTTGAATGTACACCAGCAGTGTGAGATTTACACCGGCATATTTTCCGTGACCGCAGGGTGGTGCAAAAATTTAGCTGGGCTGTCCTTGTTTCATTGCACTGACTGGGGCTTGAAGTCTGTCTACCCCAAAAATGCACATTAAGTCTAGTACTCCATTAAAATGACTGCCCAGTTCATCTTCTGGTCTGGGGGGGGTGTAAAGAAGTGTCAACTAGTCACAAACGCTCTGTTTTGACAGGGGACTTTGAAGAAAAGAAAATAGCTTCACATAAATAAATTGCGAGGCTCATCCATGCTAAGGTACCTTGATACCTTGTAGCCTGTGGCTAATGTAACTTGTTAAAGTTGCAACAAACAGTCCCATTCCATCATATGCAAGATAAAGCAGAGTAAGTACAAAAAGAGATGGTTTTGTTTACCCCCTTAGTAAAAAACACTAAGAATCTCTTTAAAGAAGCAATGACTCGTTCTGTTGATAGAGCACATTAACAGTATGCTTTTTCATCATTTCCCATGGTGAACGCTGAGGAGAACACCACAGGGGACATGCTGGTGCACGTTCGTACCCCACTTGGGGGTAGGGGCTGAGGGGTTTCCCCTGTTGGGGTTTTATATATGTTAACTTTATTTATTTTTTTCCACAGTTACAACAATATGCCCGTATACAAAACGTGGGGAATGGGCTACTGTAATGCACTTGCTTCAGATTATTACATTTTAATAACATTCTACAGCAGTTTAGTGTGTTGTAGTGTTATAGCTAACATCTTATAGCACTAGTGTTGTTTTTCTAGCTATAGAAGGTAATTATGTAATTCAAGGCAAAACAATGGTCTGTGCAAACAACAGGGTCTGTTCCTCAACTGGCCCAAATTGTATGCTCAGAGCATGCACGGAAAAAGAGCAGCAAAAAACATGTCAGATATGATATCAAAGAAAAAATACCTGTTCTATCTGGAGTCTGGAGCTACAGTA